>JAJSPL020000070.1:0-95688 GCA_021272945.2 Cytospora paraplurivora | reverse complement strand
AAGGCAGTCATACAGAAGGAGTTGGACCACTTCGCCGAGGTAGTGCAACAGATTATGATGGGCAAACTGCCTTGGAAATCACTCTTCGTGAAACACACCTTCTTCACCAAGGACTACAAGTATTACATTGCAGTCATCGCAGCGAGTACGACGAAAGAGAACAGCAAGATATGGGGAGGTTTCGTTGAGTCCAAGATCCGTCTTCTGGTTCAAGGTCTTGAGCGGCACTCGTCCATCAGGCTCGCGCGACCTTTCAATAAGGGCTACGAGCGTAGACACAGGACGCTCAGCGGCATGAATGAGTGGCAGGAAATTCTTGACGGGAGTCTCAAGTATGTGGTCAAGGATGAGGAAGTTGCTGACGAGAAGGCCAAGACAGAGCCAGGCAATGATGCAGTGAAGCCAGAGCCGACATCTCCGACCAAGATCAACGAAGAAGAGGGCAATGGCAATGCCGACATCAAGGCTGTCGACGTGAATGACATGGATGTGACTGACGGCGAACTAAAGCCGGAGGGCGAAGACGCAGACGGTCCCAAGGACATCTACACGTCGACTCATTACATCGGCATAGAGCTACACGACGGTAAGTGTCAACCCTCCCATCTGACCCGGTCACCATTATATGTGGTGGATCCTATGTGGTCCTTCTTACTACCCATAAAACGTGGATTTGTCTTAACGCCAGGCCGATTGACGATCCAGGCGCGAAACAACTCGATCTATCTTATGAAGTCAATGAATTCAAAAACCTCCTGTTCGCCTGGGACAAATATGCGAAAGAACTGCACGATTTTTGTTCCATCAGTGTTCAGCATGTGCGAAAGTACGTCCAGGAATCGGTGGAATGTTGGCGTTGCTGCAGCAAGCTGACTAACGATCACTCTAGTTTCGCCCTCCCCGACGACGTTTTTGCGCCCGGCGAGACCAAACCCACGAGGCCACTCAAGAAGAAGGGAGCACAGCCACCAAACGGAGCCAAGCGAAAGTCGCCTGCAGAAGTATGTGGTGAGAAGGGGTCGCCTTCTGTAGCAAGAAGCCGAATCAGAGAAGCCCTGGAAGACCGATACGCCTGTTGTAGACTCTCACCCTGACTAACCATGCTCTAGGGCGCCCTCAACTCCGCCATCGATGCTGCAAAGCGACAAAAGACGTCTACCGTTAGCGCTGGTTGAGAGCTTACATGTTAGCGTTGCTGATGTCTTTATTGCACTGATTTCACTTATGCAGGGCAAAAACCTACACACAAAGCAGAAAGCTGGTTTGTCGCCTCCTGCTCTGCGTTGGTCACGACTCCGGCACTTCGTTTTCCATAGTCGTTCAAGGTCGCATCACTCCGAACTATTCAAAAGCTACAGGGCGATGAAGAATAAGGCCCGCTCGGGAATACCTGGACTTTCGGCAAGGTACCCTGCCGCCACGTGCCTTCTCATCGACCCTATTGAAATAAATGTAGAAATTATATCAAGACAAGGGCCGGATTCCTGGAAGGGCCGGTACTGGAAAGCAAGGCCACTACGGGCAGTGTTGCTCGCTCTGCTGGCCATGTATGTTAGAATAGATTGGTCCAGCGCAAATAAAAGCTACATTTCAGAGGCATACGTGCCTCGCAAAAAAAAAAAGAAAAAAGAAGAAAAAAAGAAGAAAAAAACCAGAAACCAAAAACCAAAAACACCCCAAGGAATCTTTACCGGCTTACATGGTGTGCTTCGGTCCTAGGAGTTGGTCAAGGGAGGCAACGCAAGACGATTGAGCGGTGAGTGCAGATTGGCAGGTTTCCCAGTGAGAAATTCAATCCTGCGTTCTGTATATTTCGATGAGATACAACTATTGACATGCCATTCGCCTCGCTGCCGATTCCTGTACTCCAATATGCATGTCCGTGGTAACAAAAATGAAACGTTACTCATTGCCTCCCCAATCACCACTTGACCAGGCCGACTTGCTTCTTCGTTTCCGGGCCATCCGAGTCCCCGGTGAAAGACGTCCCCTCAAGGTCCTCAAAGGTCTCTTCATCAGCGCCTAGCCCACCCCTCACGACACCTCGGTGGGGACCTCGATCAGGGCCCTCAGCGCGGCGTCCAGGTCCGGGATCTCGCTCGCGGAGCGGGCGACGGCGGCCCACTTGACGACGCCGTTCTTGTCGACGGCGAACGCGCCCGAGGTCTGCCACCGGGAGCCGCTCTCGGTGGACCTGTTCCAGATGCCCTGGGTCCGGCCCAGCTGGACGGCGCTGTAGATGGAGGCGGGGCCGACGGCGTGCCAGTAGCTGGAGAGGCCCAGGCCCCAGGCGGCGTAGACGTCGCGGTCCTCGTCGACGACGAGGTCCGTCTCCCAGGCGCCGCCGACGTGCTCGACCCACGAGTCGGTGGCGGTCTGGTCCGAGTGGCTGACGGCCACGCAGTGGATCTGCGGGTGGTGCTTGATTGAGAAGGCGGTCAGGTCGCGGAAGGTCTTCTCGGCGACTGGGGAGTTTGGGGTGTTAGTAAACTGTTTCTGTCTTTCATGTGAGTATGGGTGTAGAAGGTATGGGAGTGTGGGAGTGTAGGAGTGTGGGAGTGTGGAAGTGTGGAAGTGTGGAGGGCTATGCTTGTTTGAGCATGGCTTGATAGCTTACATGGACAGCCACAGTGTCGTAGGAAGACAATGATGGTGGGTTTCCCTTGGTCGAGCTTCAGCTTCTCATGCTTTGGCGCGGGCTCGCCGACCTTGGGCACTGGCGCGACTTGTTTTGCTGGAGGGGTCTTAAACGATTGGAACTCTTGTGAGAAGATCTCTCCCAAGGTTGGTGCCATTATCAAGAGGCGGTGTTATGATATGTCTGATTTGATGTTGGAATCTGGTTGGTTGGTCTCGTTACAGGTAGGCGGTACAGATATGTAAGTGTAAGTGTAGGTGTGAACGGGGACTTATTGAATTATCTAGATACTTATCTTAGCGATGATGAATCACGGCACAACGGCACAACGGCACACAACGTCACAACGGGTGTGCGGGTGCAAAGAAAAGGGGGCGCTCGGCATATCAAAGGATACCTAGGTACCTAGGTACATATAGTCCCACTGTCCCACTGTCCCACTTCCCCACATTCCGATCTGATAAGATAAAGCTAACTTTCTGCCACTCTCGATGCGCGTCATCCCGTCTTTTTTTGCGAACCCAAAAGAGGATTGCATAAGTTCACACATAAATTCAACATAAATAAACCCTTTTTGTTTCAATAAGTTGTGCAGACTGATGAGATTCTCACCTCACCCTCCAGCTAGCCTCTCACCCTCAGCTGATTGATCGGATTAGCAGAGTCGAGCTCGAGAGATAAGATGCCAAGTTTGAGATGCATGAGATAATCACCCTCCAGCTAGGCCAGCAGAGCAACTATCTGGCCACGCATTTCTGGAACGCCCAGGTTTGATTGAGCCCGCCCCCAGACACATGAGAAGGAACATGGTACTGACTCTTCGATACCAGGAATCCTACTTCACATACACCGAGGATGAACAATCCGCCATAGACCATGACGTGCACTGGCGCCCCGGCCTCGCCGCCGACGGCTCTGAGACCTTCATGCCGCGTACCGTCATCTACGACCTGAAGGGCGGCTTCGGCTCCCTCCGGAAGATCAACGCCCTCTACGAGATCCAGGATGAGAACCCGCCACAGGCCTCGTCCCTATGGGGTGGACAGACCGTCGTGCAGAAGGCCGAGCCCATCGAGCCCAGCGCCTACCAGCAGTCGCTCGACAGCGGTCTGGAGCCGCCGGCGCTCACCACCGAGACCGTGCGGTACTGGTCAGACTTCAACCGCGTCTACTACCACCCTCGGAGCATCGTTCAGCTGAACGAGTACGAGCTCAGCTCGAGCCTGGCGCCCTTTGAGAGGTGGGACTCGGGCGAGGAGCTATTTGCGACCCTGGACAAGGAGCACGACATCGTCGACAGGGACCTGCGGCCCTTCATCGAGGAGGCCGACCAGATGCAGGGCATCCAGGTGGTGACGACGCTGGATGATGCCTGGGGCGGGTTTGCCTCAAGGTATCTCGAGAGATTGAGGGACGAGTACGGCAAGACTACCATCTGGGTATGGGGTTTGCAGGAGGCGTTCCATCAAGGCATAAGTCGGGTAAGTGCCGCTGAAACACCCTCATATATCTTGATTCTTTTGTTTCATCTCATACACGTCCACCACATGCTGACTGCGTTCGCACCAGGACAAACGCCTGCTCAGGCTGGTCAATAAGGCCAAGTCCCTCACAGAGATGTACAAACAAGCCTCCCTCGTCATCCCCCTCGCCATCCCGTCCTCGCTGCCCCCGCGGGTCCGCAACGCACTCTCCCTGGATCCCTCTTCCGCCTGGCACACCTCGGCCCTCCTCTCCGCGGCCATGGAGTCCGCCACGCTCCCCTCCCGCCTCAAGGACCCCGCGAACCGGGAGACCCTCGGCCACATGACGGACCGGCTCAACGTCCACGGCAAGCAGACAGTCGCCAACCTGCAGATGAGCTTCTCGGGCGCAGGCGCGGTGCCACAGAGCAGGGACGCGGGCGGTGAGCCCAAGGACGGCCTGCGCCTGGACATGGACTTCAGGCCGGCTGACGACCTTGGCAGCGACGGGGGGAGGAGGCAGCAGAACGGCTTCCACGGCGGGCCCAAGATCTTCAGCCAGGTGCTGGCGAGCCGGGGCGACCGGACCGGGGGTGACGGCGACGACCAGGACGTGGACATGGACGAGGACGAGGATGACAAGGCGCGGCGGAGGGCCCGGGGCGAGGCCGTCAGCAGGACGTACCGGTCCAGGCTGAGCTACCCGCTCCCGAGCAGCTTCCCGCAGATCTTCCGTGACGACAAGGGCGAGGCGCTGAGGGAAGGCATCGCCGTGACGACCTCCCTGTCCACGGACACGGAGCTGTCCGGGAGGCTCAAGGCGCTGCGGTCGACGGTGTCGAGGCTGATCGGCATCGAGGACAGGGAGACGCTCAGCAACGAGCTCGCCGAGATGGCGGACGAGTACCACGAGGGTTGGTCGAGTGGCAGTGATAGCGGGGAGGACGATTGATATCATCTGCTGGCGCGGAGGCATTGGATAATACCCGAAAGAAGGATGAGGTAAAGAGGGAAAGGGGAGGATCCCGAACATGCTGTACAGTAAGCAGATACTCATTGAGTAGATGTAATCTAGAGACCTGACATGAGGCAGACGCCCAGAATATGAGTTTAATGTTAACACAGTTTCGTAATGAACATGCAATAGATACCTGTTTACCTAAATACCTAGAATATACCTACCTACCCAGGTATGCTAATACGTTTCTATGAGACCACCAAGATTCGTATCATCGTTTCCAAGACCCCAAACTCGTCATATCTCATTCTCCTTGACCCATAACGTGAGGAGTCCATCTCAGACTTGGGTGACTAGATTAGCCCCCTCGCAGCAAATTCCCCAAATGCAGCGTCCACAGCGACAGCCAGCCTTTGAACAATCTGCGCAACCAGCCCCGAATCAATGTTATAAGCAGGCATGATAAGGATTTGATCACCCTTCCCGCCACCCGCACAGCCCTGACCATAATATACCATCATGGGCCCGCCACCCTTCCCACCTCTCATGGCCTTCTCGTGTACCACCTTGGCCACCTGCAGGGATGGCTCGAACGGCGCCTTGGTCTCCCTGTCCCGCACGAACTCAAGACCCCAGAACAGCCCTCTCCCACGAACATCTCCGACGTGCGGGTGGCCTCCCAGGCGATCCACAAGGAGTCCCTTGAGGTGTTGGCCCTGCACCCGGACGTTGTCCAGGAGGCCATTCCGCTCGATGACCTTTTGCACGGCCAGCGCTGCGGCGGACACGACGGCGTGGTTCTGGAACGTATGACCATGCGTGAACGTCGCGCCCGCCCTGGCCATGGCGTCAACGACGCGCCCTCCGACCAGGACCGCCGAGCATGGCTGATACCCGCCCGCAAGGCCCTTGCCAATGCACTGGATGTCGGGCACCACGCCCTCCTGCTCCCAGGCGTGTGTCGTGCCAGTGCGCCCCATGCCGCACATGACCTCGTCGAGGATCAGGAGCGCGCCGTGTCTGTCGCAAACGGCCCTCATGGCTTTGAAGTAACCAGGCGGGGCGGGCACGCAGCCGAGAGCGGCGCCCACGATGGGCTCGGCGATCAGGGCTGCTATGGTGTCTGGGCCGGCTCTCGAGAAGACTTCGTCGAGCTCGGCGGCCTTGCGCCTAACAAAATCCTCGTCGGTCTCTCCGTGGAATTTTTGGCGGTACGGGTTGCAGGCCGGTATACGGTGCACATTCGGCAGGAGCATACCTTCGAAGTTGGCTCTTCTTGTTCGGTGCCCGGATACTGACAGAGAACCTACCGTCGTGCCGTGGTAGGACTCTTCCCGGGCTATGAACGAGATCCGCTGGGGATGTCCCGTCCACACGAAGTACTCGCGGGCCAGCTTGATCGCTGCCTCTACCGCCTCGGAGCCTTGTAGTGCATATGCATCTGTCAGTCCGAGCATACAGCGTCGTAGCTGTACCCAAGTCAAAACACACCTGATGATTGGAGGTAAACCTTGGTTAGCTTGCCCCCAGTGCTCTGTACGAGCCAGTCCTGTAGGTCGATAGTGCTCTGGTTGTCGAAGAAGGCCCATGGGACATAAGTCACATTGCTGGCCTCAACACTCATTACTGACATAACTTCGGGGTTTCCATGGCCTATGCTGGTCACGCCAGCGCCGCCGCAGGCATCGAGGACCTCTCGTCCGTCTGCAAGACGAAGGAAGTGGCCCTCACTCTTCACGATCACGGGCAAACCGGTCTTCGAGCTTCGTACGGGTGCCATACTAGATTGCTTGGGTATGTCGTCGATGTGGATCGAGTTTTCAGCTGCAGCTGGGAGATAGGCACGTCAATCTTAACTACTGAGAGGTGCTCTCCTTAGTCCCTTAAATAGGCCTGAGCCTGGCAAGGAAGTGTGGCTTCTCAGCGAAGGATGGTCCGGACAAAAAGCTGTCCGTGAGCCCGTAGCATAATTAGTGCCGTGTGCATGGATGTAACGACGAAACGGCAACATGGGAGAGTGCTCGGAGCAGAAGTAGCTGTGGCACTGGTGACTGATGGATGAAGATATATCCTAGCGACTTGGGACTGGCAGCCATCGTCTTGCTGACCAAGTGGTATTGGATACCTAGTCGCCCAGGTACGTAGCTCGTTGTGGGGGGGACAGGCGTACTATCTGGCAATACAATCGAACTACTGAGCAGCCCAGCGGCGACTACTGCAGCCCCTTCCTTCTGCAGTCGATGTTGGCACAAGCCTCTTGCCTCCAAAGGACCCGAGACGAAAATGCCCATGCAAGGTGCGTACGGGCCAACAACGGCCCGGAAGCATCGCCATCCTCATACGCAAATGGCCATCAAGCATTGCGAGAAGGAGTTGGGCACGCACCGAGCTTGTCTGCCGGATGCAGTAGGGGCATTGGCAACCGACTGTGTCGATCTGCTATATGTGACCAGTGGTGTGTGGTGTGTGGTGTATGGTGCGTGGTGTGCCAGTTGTCGGTCGTCGATATGAGGCCGCAATTTCCATGACGCCCCCGACAGCGTCGACACCCATCCACTCGCGCTAAACTCTTCCTGTTATTCTGCTCGCAAATTCCAGCTATCTGCTCCACGTTACCGCCACTGCAGCTCTTAGATGCGTCTCGTCAACCGAGCTTCGGTGAATGCAACCCTCTCCGCCGCAGATGTCAACTATACAGCTCGAGTATGGACGGGGTGTAGTTGGTCGCGAACATCGATAGCCGGGGATTCAACCATCTAGTCTCGCAGACAGATATCCGTGCCAGACTGGAAACGCCAAACGTGCAGCACCAGAAGGGCACTCGCCATGGCTTCAACGCCGCGCAGCCGTTTCTTGTGTCTCGCAGCCTGCCATCGAGAAGCAGGGCGCTAATACTATGCTCGTGATGACCTCCGATAATCGCTAGTAGAAAAGAAAAAGGAAAGGGTATCGGAGCACACGATCTGCAGGCAGATGAGAAGGAAACATGGGCATAAACATTGTTGGCCTGAGGATAAGATGTGTTGGAAAGGCACAACGAGAACGTTCATGTAGCCAGGTAATGCGTATATTGGCAAACGTACGAGATCATGCGGGCATCAGCCAGAGCATGCGGATACGCATTCGGCTATCTCACAGATCGTCGCAGCGCGAGAAGTAACGGCTATTCTTCCGTATACCGCGACGTGATCATGGCTTGTCACCTCCCGAGCCACAATAGCCGAAAACGGTCATGTCCGAAGATGCAGACGGCACTCGGGTCCGGCGGCAGAAGATCTCAAGCTGGTTTGGATTGGCTGTCAGGCAGTAAGGAGGCATCGGGCCGAGCTCATTCTCGCCACAGGTAAGAGGTTGTCCTTGCTACTCTAAGGTAGTGGCTTGACCATGGCCGAGATAGCTGCAGTTGGTTTATAGTCACCTAGTGTTAGTTGGCAGCAAGTGGTTTCTATTAGCAAGTATTTCCACCTATCCATGGATGATCTAGCATCCTAGCAAGGCACTGATATCGCATGGCGATGCAGTATGCCGACATGCTAACCATTGGCTACAGCCAACAATGGCGGCATGCTTGAGGCTGCTCCCCTCTCCCTCGCCACAACTAAATGGACTAATATTTATTATTGCCAGCCGGGAGGGCTCTGAATTAGTCCATATTGCGGACTGGACTCTTGACTGGGGTTGCTGCCGTACTAGGCTTGCTGCGACTCAGACTCAATTTCGATGGGATTGGATGAGCCGACACGGCGAATATGCGGGTACGGAGCCTAAAATGCTAGGCCCAGCTTCTGTCAGCAAAAATCCATGAATGCCTACCTCGGTCTACCTTGTTAGACGCGGACATTGGCAGAGATGCAGGTACCTAGATGTGGAGAGTGGTGACCGCCGTTGCCGTTGCCGTTGCTGTTGGCGTTGCCATTTGAAAGGCCCCCCCCCCTCATACCGGCGTCCCAACGCACCGGATGTGAGCCGCGGAGAGAATTAGCAGGTTGGAGTTCGGGGAATTGCAGCATATACTTGGCAGTGAACATGTGCACATATGATGCTGTTTCATGATTGGGGCGTCCGTAGTCCGCAATATATATTACAAAAGTAGCGAAGGGCGAACTACTCTGTAAAAGGAAGAACAGACAAGAAGTTCGAATGTGGCGATATGCATCGAAAAATGCTCCGGTCAAATGGTGTATAGAAGGGAGGTAGGAAGGAGGAAAGAAGGTATGGATCAGTCGTTACTATGGTACCTAGGTATCTTCTGCTTACATAATACCCAGATGGCTTTAGATGCCTACCTAGAAGTGCCTGGCAGCCTGGGCAGGTGCTCAGCAGGTGCTCAGCAGGTGTGTCTGACAGTTTTGTATGCAGTACCCTGTCTGAATATACCTAGGTACCTACCTAGGTAGGTAGGTAACCTAGATAGGTAGGTACCTAGTTGTCTATTGACCTTTGGGCAACCTTCCGATAGATACATTATTTTCATATATATCTATGTATCATGGGGCTGGCATGTCCCCACCTCAGCCGTTGTGATTATTCTGGCTGGCAGCACCTCACTCACTGTACAGTATGTAGAAAGAAAAGAGAGAGAAAAAAGAGGGCAGGGCAGGGCTCAAGGGTCCACAGGCTCCCTGCGTGTTCCAATTAAGTATGGTCTAGCAAATGCGAGTCGCATCTGTGTTAATGAGGTAACGAGGTAACGAGGTAACGAAGGTTGACGCGATCGCGACAGAAGCGGAAGTTTGCATCATGAACACACAAACTTCCATTCCTGCCTTGATCTTTCTTCAATCTTGGCTCAGGCCTCCGCCCTCGCCCTTCACTCACGACACCAGCCATTTACTTTCTCTCCCTAGCCTTGTCTAATGGTCAGCTCATAGTCATTAGGTAGCTCTTCCACCCCCTGCCTCCTTCACCCCGGGCTTCCGAATGTCTTTGTCGAACAATTCCGAATCTCATCCTCGATCGAGTATTGACTTGACATTTTGCGCCTGTTGGTCCCACAATTATTCTACGCGTTCGCAAAGCTTAACGCGGCCTTCATCATATCGGTCACTGCTGCTGCTGCTACTACCGATTGAGTGACGCGCTTTGATGATTCAAGTGCTGCAAGCACTTTATCTTAGTCCGGACGCATGACGCAGCAGTCCTCTACTTGAAGTATTCAAACAGTTGCAAACACCGACCGGCTGACCGGCTCGAAGCTAGGTAGATTTGAGGTTTGGACGGACTCGCACTCATACGCCCGCGCCCGCGCCCGCGTCTGCGCACACGTCTACCTACACTTTCCACGCTTCCGTTGCGGCCACCGTTTTTATCCCCCCACCCACATCCTTTCGCAACCTCGACAATTCCATTAAAATAATCTTTACAATCGCGTGCGCACTCTGTCTACTCACGTCTCGAGTGTTTGTACCAACACCACCTACCCATCGGCCACCAGCCATCCCTGGATGCTCCTGCTCTTCCCCTGCACTCCTCTGGAAAAGCTGCAGCACGTCATCATGTCTAGCCCTTCAAAGCGCACTCAGCGTGCCCGTCGCGATTCGATGCGCAACGACCTGGCTTCGGAACGTCCTGACGATTCATCTCCCTCGCGCCCTGCCAAGCGCAGGAAGAAGGTATGCCTGTTCTACGTAGTGATACCTGCCGACCTCGTGCCGACTTGGCTTCATATAATGCGCCCCCCGTCTTGCCATGTTGTACACCCCACTAATGCGCCGTGCTTTACAAACATAGATCGAAGAGCCCCCTCCCTCTCCCAGAGACGTCGCCGATGACGAGCCCGATTCCAGTCTCGCTGCCGACTCTAGTCTGGTCGCCGACGACTCTACTCACAATGCCGATCCTTTCAACCTCGTCGTCGACAAGGTTGCCGAGCACTTGTTAGCACCCAAGAACCAGCCTATCCAGGCAACACAGGACCACTCTAATTCCCGCCTCAGCGCCGAGGACGGTATCAACGCCTTCGCAAAGATTGTGGGACTCAGTTGGACCTTTTATGTTAAGAGGACTACCATCAACATCGGCCGCTCTTCCGATCCCCCGCAACCCATCGACCCGGACAATGACGAAGAGTTTATCCACATAGACCTGGGACCTAGCAAGATGATATCCCGCCGCCATGCCAGTATCTTCTTCAGCTCCGACTACGGTGAAGGCAGATGGGTATTGCATGTCAAGGGAAGGAATGGTGTCAGGCTGAACTCCCTCCCTCTGGCTATGGACAAGGCGCAAGCTTTAGGCAGTGGCGACGTCCTCGAGATAGCCGGTATTGAGATGATGATAGTCCTGCCTGAGCAGGAACCCCTAAGGATTCATCAGCAGTACCTTGCTCGCGCCGGTCTGTCCGAGTCGGACCTCCCTGCGACGAAGGATGATACTCGTCTCCATCTACCAAGCTCTACGTCTGGCAGGCCATCCTCCTCCCAGGGCACCTACCAAGCTAGGCAAGGACGGGCGCAGCAGGCTATCGCGCCAGCTCCCCCAAACTATAAGCGCCCAGGAACGCCGCCTTCTGTTCGGCATAGGGCACAACTCGCTGCTAGACCGTCACCGCACACTAGGGACAACGCTTCAGGAAGTCTCATTCTGAGCACCAATGATATGGACCTGAGCCTTGAGGAGAACAAGACGATCAAACCTCAATACAGCTACGCCCAGATGATCACCCAAGCTATCATGAGTACCACAGATGAGAAGTTAAATCTCAATGGTATCTACACCTACATCATGACGAACTACGCTTATTATCGGCACCAGCAGCCTTCTGGATGGCAGGTAAGTGACCAGTTTATCATGTAAACTAAATCTGACATCTAATTGTTGCGCAGAACTCGATCCGACATAATTTGTCGCTCAACAAAGCTTTCGAGAAGGTTGCCAGGTCTACCGACGAACCCGGCAAGGGTATGAAGTGGCAGATCACGGCCGACCATCGCGATGACATGATAAAAAATGCATGGAAGGGTGGTCGCGGCGGTCACCGTGGCTCTTCGAACCCTTCCTCGCCTAGTGGGCTTAACTACATAACTCAGGGCCCAAGGGAGATGGCAGCCAGAGAGCCCAGCTCACTTCGCAAGCGCAAAGTATCGCCATCTGGTTCTCCTCAGCCTCGTTCAGCTTTGCGCATCTCGCACATGACACCAGATCGCAGTTCCCGCCGTCTCCAGTCTGACGATACCGCGGACGTCGGAGACGGTAGTCCACTTCCCAGACACCGACGGTCCAGCGCGGGAGCTTCGACTGCCCTGACTGAAACCGCCCCACGGTCTCCTTTGTTCACATCCTCTTATCTTCCAGAGGATGGCGCATCGCTGGTCACCCCGGCACCGCATAAAGTCCACCCCAGACTCGCGCCGCCCAGCACAGCACAACGACCCAGCCAACACATGCCCACCAGCTCGCCCGCTCCCTTTTGGAAATTTGCAGAGTACGGTAGCACACCGATCAAGCCCTTGTCCGACATCAGTCCCTCAAAGAATCTGGGAGTGATACCGCAAAGCAGTAGTCCCCCCCGAATGCCTAAGTCTCCTACGGGTAGTCCGACTCAAAACGGCCGCTCGGCAACTCTGGATTCCGTCAAACCCGAAGAGCCTGAAGAGGAGGAGGGCATTGACCTAACCAAGTAAGTCTGTTTGTTTGTGGCTCACGAAATTGGCGAGACGAGGCTAATCCTTGAAACAGGGGCTTTCAGAGTATCAGTTCCTACCACGAAACCTTGAACACATCCATCCCCAAGGGGCACTCGTTCACGTCAGCCAATGGTAGCAAGGCTTAGGTTTCTCACTCGCGAGATTAGTTTCGCTACCTCGAAGTTTACAAACTTTGCAGTCTACGACGGCGTCTCGCCGACTTTAGCCCAGGGCTGAATGATCACCTCGCGATGCCGCCAGCTGCGAACCCAGGTACTCCGAACAGGAAGAGATCACCCGATTCATACCTTAAGATCATCATGCCCGCCAGGATCTTTCGCGCCCACAGAAACACCAACAATGGCCCAGCTGATCTCGCCGGCCTGCCAAATCCGAACCGAGGCAGAGATAGCATGCATCCGACCACATAAGAAACCTGCAAGAATATGAGCAGACGATGAGCATTGGCACGTTGACTTGGGAATTGCGTCGGCCTAATTCTTGCAACCTTTTGTTTTGCGTCGTCTGCACACGCGGTCCGGGCACATTTTCTGCTAACATTTCCAGCAAGAGTTTTTGGTTCTTCATATGTTGATTTTCCAGTATTGCAGCGATTACCCGAATCGTGAGTTCCGGACAGCGTTTTGATGAGTTGCGATTACCCAACCCTTCCACCCGAAACAGGTATCTCGGGCATCTGCGGTGGCTACTTTTCCATCATGAATGCGAGTTAGGCATCACGCTTGATGCAAACATGCACGATCCCAAAGTCGTGGGGCCCGCTAGAGGAGCACAACGATTTGACGTGCGAATGTGGCATAGTTAGATTTGCAGGCACACTTTACATTTATGGTGGGCATTAATTGAAATCATGATTATTCCACGCGAGAGTTCCAGATTGTCTTGGAGTGAAGATGTCTATTCTCACGCTCATTCGCTCTGCATCGTTTTCGCATACTGTTATGTGGGGGGAGATATTGTACACACACAAGTCCGCCGTGCCATGGACAAGAGCGAGGGCATGGTATATATCCGTAAACCGTGTCCGCTCTCTGGAGAGAAGGAAAAAGTAAAGAATCAGGCCCCACCCAGGTGTTTTAGAGTTTTTGTACAAAAATATTCATGGAAAAAACAACAAAATCTGACTGGCGCAAAGCAAATATGCAGACGTGGGCAGAAACACACAACGACGCCGCCCCATGGAAAATGTCACTCTGCCGCGGTTTCGCCGAGACCGTGGTAGGCTGAAGCCACACACGAACCAAAATGCGCCATCGCTTCTCCTCACGGACTCGACCGGTACTTATTCATCATCTGGGATTTTCGCTCTCGTCTATCTCGTTTCCTCCTCACTTCTTCCCGGTCACACCCTCATCGCCTGTCGTGTCGGACAGCAGCTCAACCTTCCTCCCGCCGAGGGGCACCTAAGCCTTGGCGGGTACCGTCTTGCGGCTCTTGGGGTTCTTGCTGGCGGCCTTCTTGCCCCCCGACTTGGACTTCTTGTCCGTGCCCTCGATGAACTTGATAAGCTCGTCAATGTTGCGGGCGTCCATGGAGGGCTTCCCCTGGACCTCGTTTGAGGCGGCGGCGGCGCTTGGGGCGCTGGTGCTGCCTGTGCCGGTAGCGCCACGAGCGGGGAGGTTGCGCGGTGTGAAGCGGATGCCGGCCTTGAGACGGCGCGCCTGGACATCCTTCTCGTGCTTGGCGATGGACACGGCGTTCTGGGTGAGCTGCTCAAGCCAGCTCTCGGCCTCCTTGGTGTTCTTATCCGTGGGGCCGAGCTCCTGCAGGAAGATGTTGTACGACTCGCGCATGCGGCTCACGGCTCCCTTGGAGTCCTGGTCCAGCGCGAGGGCCTGCGCGAGCTGGAAGAGCAGCGTGGCGCTGTTGATGGACTGCTTGCCAAACACCTTGTCGCAGATGCGCAAGCTCTCCTCGAACCAACGGCGAGACTCGTGGTACGCCTTGAGGTGCTGCAGCATCACGGCTGCATTGTTAATGGTCGTGATGGTGTCCGGGTGGTCGGGACCGTAGATGATGTTCCACAGCTTGAGCGCATGCTTAGCATACTCGAGGGCGGTGCGGCTGTCGCCGAGCTGGTGGAGGAATAGGCTGAGGTTAAGGTAGTCGAGGAGGGTTTCCTGCGCGTCGATGCCGACTGTCCGCTCAGAGACCATGATGGCCTTGCGTGCAAGCTCGACAGCGGCCTCCTTCTCGTCCAGCTGGAAGTACAGCATGGACAGCTGGTGGTATACTCGCGCAACCTCGGGGTGAAGTATGCCGTGGATCTGCTCGTGCAGGGACAAAGACTCGAGCAGGAGCTCCTGGCCAAGCTTTTTCTGGTTCTGGGCGATGGATATCCTTCCAGCCTCAAGCGCCTCTTCGGCCAGGGAACTGCGTGGGGAAGAGTCCTTCACGATGGGCACAACGTTGACGACGTCATCGGCGGTGAATGTGTGTGGCACCACGGGTGAAGAGTTGACAGAAGCTGGGGAGCCCTCGCGAGCCTTCTTGTTCTTCTTCTTCTTGTTCTCGCCATTGCCATTCACGGCAGGAGCCTCCGCGGCCACTGGCTCTGGTGCTGCTGCTGTCGCTGCGGCTGCGGTGAAAGCATACTCCTTAACTTGGAGCTGGAGTCCAAGCTTCAAAGAGATCTCTCGCAGCACCTGCACGTGGCTGAGCTGAGTGTTCCACTCAGGGTCCAGCTTGAACCTGAATCGCCGAGCAGTCTCGACCTCAATCGCCTCCTTCAAGGTCTCGGGTGTGAGACTCTCGAAGGACAGGTCTGCGTCGCTGTAAAGTGCCCGCAGGGACTGGTCAATCTCGGCAGACGGCTTGGGGTTCAGGCCGGTGCCAAGCAGGCAGTTAAGCAGATGCGCAATGCAGGCCGATGTCAGGGGCAGGGGCAGGTATCTCAGGTACTTTCCAGCAAGATGCTTGAAAGACCTCACAACCATGTCCCGGATGCAAATATCCCGCAGGCATTGCAGCCGTGATCCCTCGCTCAGGGACGCGATCTTGCCCAGGTACCGCATGTTGATACCGCGCTTGTGGAGCAGATTGCGCAGGGAAGTACCGTCCATAGGGAAGCTGATGTCGGACTCCTTCAGATCGTTGAGCAGCTCGGGGATAGCAGTCTCCCGAAGGTAGGTGCATGCTGATCGAACATCTTGCTCGTCAGCTGCCAATTCCTCCTTCTCCGCATCGGTCTGTGGGACCTGGCCGCTGAAGACATCTGGGTTCAGCGCAAACTTGAAGTTGTTCACGTCAATCCGGTCCTCCTTCTCGGCCTCCTTACCCTCGGTCGTCTCCACAGCCTGCTCCTCAGACTTCTCGGTCTTTTCCTCAGTCTTCTCCTCAGTCTTCTCCTCAGTCTTGTCCTCCTTCTTGTCCTCAGAAGACTCCTCCAGTGCCTTCGCATCCTTCTTGGCGTCCGCTCGTTTGGCGATCTCTGCGTTCACCCAGTCACGCATTTTGTGTCGGTGGACAAGCTCCACGAGCTCTCCTCGCAGGACTGTCATGCGGTGTGGGTACTCATTATCCTTCTCTGCAGCGACCTCCTCCAGCCAGGCGATATCTAATGGGGTGATGCGGTAAAGGTCGAGCACATATTTCCGGCCATCGGTTCCCAGGAGACCCTTGGTCTCAACGCTAGCCTCCAGATCAAATCGCTTGTTGTCCTTGTCCCAGACTGCATGCTTCTTGACCTTCATGGCCTGTGAGAGCTTCTCGAAAACGGGGACGAACTTCTCGTTTGCGGCAACGATATCCTTTCCGTCGACAGCACCGTAGTCGATCTGGTTCTCACCAGGCTCCCGCTGCTTGAAAATTCCTGGAACGATGCTCTGACCAACTATCCGCTTGCCGAGGTAGTCGACAACCACAGTGCCGGGGGTGTAAAGACCGTCGATATCCAACTGGTTGACGACCTTCACGCCAGCAACGTCCTTGCCTGTGGCCAAACGTGCTGCCTCGTCACCGCCTTCAGATGTGAAAGTGCCAACACCATCTGCGCCGAAGGAGAAGAAGACGTTGTTGTACACGAAAATTTGGGCATCCCGTCCCTCAGTGGGGTTCAGAGGCGCAATCTCGCCACGAGCCACCAGGACAGCTCCCCGGGCTGCAGCATCATTGTAGTCAGCATAAAGCTTAGCCAGCAGGCGCTCCCTGAAAACTCGGTCTTGGACGCCGTCCTTGGGCAGTTCCTTGGCAGATTGGAACTCCTCGTTCCAGTCGCGCAGGGTGTCGGTGTTCTCCACGCCGGCGAGGAGGTAGGTCTCTTGTGTCCTTGTGATGTCGGGGCTGTGGGCGCAGAGGGCAGAAGTCGACGGCGAAGGAACAAGCCAGGGTGCAGCGGGGATAGCGTTGGTAATCTGGAATGTTGCCAGGGGCTCCCGGCGGTTGTTGTACTCCTGCAGCTGTGTGAAAGACTCAGCAAAAGATGGAGAAAGCTCGCCGATCAAGGTAAGCAGTGAGTGGGCGGAAGCGGCCTTTGATGCCTGGCGAGGGAACGGGTCGAACTTCGCGTTGGAGGACTTGTTGACAAAGAATCCACCAACGTGCGCTGTGATCTGATATTGCTCGCCCTCGTTGGTCGTCACGATGAGGTAGAGCAAGTGCCCCTTCTGGCGGAGATGCGCAGGCGGGGGGTTCCAAGGCGAAAGCTGAATTGCTTTCACAGTCTTTGGTGCCGGCTCTTGCTGCTCTGTTGGCAGCAATGTTGTGACTGGGGGAATAGCGGTGAAATCGTATTCCTCAACCTCCGCACGTTCTTCAGTCGCCTTCTCTGGGGTGTCTCCAGCCTCTGTGGCCACCTTTTCGTAGAGCGAGGCACCGGCAAGAACGCCTTGTATAGTATCGGTGCGGTCTCCAGATGCGCCAATAAGTTCCCGAACCCGGACCAAGTGTATCCTCGCCTCCTTCTCCGTGTATGGGTCCTCGACCAAGTGGACCTCAGCATCCGGACCAATGCCATCGATCTCGTTTATCGGTATGAAGTCGTTGATACGCTCGCCCTTGTGCTCCAAGTGGAAGCAGGAGTACTGCAGAGCCGCAGGGAGCTCGATGATGGACTGTCGAACTTCGTGGACTTGCTCGTGGGGGGAGACCTGTTGCGAGGAGATTCAGCGCCTGCAAACTCGTGGGTTATGTATGGGGGGGGGGGGTGTTCCTGCTGACCATGATGTTGACCTTGCCCGGCGCCTGGGGCAAGATAATGTTCAGGAGGAACATCGCGTCTACACAGCATTAGCAAACGAATGCACTCAATTACTGCTCAGGCCAACTGGTACGAAGTCGTGACCACTCTCAGAGACTGGGTTGTACCTTCTGGGGCTTGTTCCACGCCATCCTCGACAGCTGGAGCTGGAGCAGCGCCATTGACCTCGGTGCTCGAGGTCTCTGGCACAGCATTCTCTATAAGTAGAGCTCTGTCAGTACTTGAGCGGCCTTTGTAGAGAAACGGACAAGTGTTGCTCGAGAAGTTTTCAAGACCGTACCAGCTGCTGCACTCGTGTCCTTAGTCACATCGGCCATCTCGAAAGTCAATTCGGTGTTGTTGGTCGAAGTGTAAGTCTGAATGATTCGCAGCAAATTCTGGACCAAAATGCGCCGGCCCAAAATTTGACGGACGAGTGGTGCGGCGAGGTGTGTTTGGCAAGGACGAATAAGATGAAGCCGCCCCGTATGATTTTCAAGCGAGATCTAGAAAAGACAGGACAAGAAAGATGCAAAAGGGAAAGTTTCGAGTATAGCTTCACTTTCTCTTTTCTCCCTAATTACCTCGATGGTTTTCAAAAAATTCTGCGCTAGGACCATCGGTCGCTCGGCAAAACGCGCAACTTGCCATTGGACCCGGGGCACCCGGGCAGGCAAACTTGGATAGGAGCCGGAGTGACGGAGCTTGGAGCTCTGCTGGGTTTCATCAGTGCCGAGCTCAGCGCTCTATCCGGGGAAGCCCGCTAGGCCCCACCACCAGCCCAGTAGCCCCAGTAAAATAGTGAAATCCCCAGCATCAAGAGGGCATATGGAGGGGAGCGTTGATCACCAAAAAATGAATGTCGCTCCTAACCCTCATTGCTGGAGACTACCTAGGTACCTAGGTAACTTTGCCTCGGTACGAAAGTACCCAGGTACACCCCGGCTCACAGAAATGTCAACGACCATTGCTAAAAGTAAACAAAAACACTTCCTCACCCACATCGTCATCATCGCCGTCGCCGTCGCCGCTACTAGCCCACCTTTTCATGCCACATTGCCTCTCTCTGTGACATGCCTATTAGCCGTGCGCTGAATAAATTTCATCAGTATCAGATTGTCAAGCTTTCATCATCATGTTCTTACACCAAAGGACGTGAGCAGGTGAGAGAACAAATAGCACTTGAAGGTGGGGCTTGTTTGCTGTCCTGGAGCACATGCAGGAACGGGACCGCATTTTGCTTATGACGATCTTTGTCTTATCAGCTCATTGAATATGAACCTATTGGATACCCAAACCCTTACAACATGGCACACACATTCATCCTCCAGGCATCCGCAGCCAACTCGAGAGAGCACGCAGCCCTGGACAACAACTCGCTGTCACCGCTTGCTCCGGCCCTTGAAGACAAATATATCAGCACTGAGGCGAGAGCTCGAGCTGGAAAACTTGGAGACGCCGAGGGAGGATGCCGCCCAAGACAGTGAACCCGCGGTAGCCGGAACTCAGGTCCAGCGTACCTATTCTCGGAGGGGGCGAAAGGCACAAGTCACCGTGCAGCCGGATGGTCTCAGGCAGTCCGAGAAACCTAAGCGGCTGGGGAGGAAGAAGACTGTACGGCCAGGAGAGATAGTCTTGCCAACGCCCATCATCCGCCGTGCCAGGGGACAGCATTTATCATCTCCAATACAGCAACCGCCACTTGCAGGTCCCGGAGCTGTTGCCAACGGCAGAAAACGCCTTGCCACCCTCAGCGGCCACAGGACGTCTTCTGTCATCGCAGGTCTGGAGAGCGAGATGCAGTCGCTTCGAACCCGGTATACAGCAACCAGGTTTTGCCTCTATGAGGCGCTCCTCCGTGCTCTACACTCTCTGCTCATGTCAACTGCAGAGCCAGCCCCAAGGTCGACTGGTAGCAAGTCTCTCATGGCAATGTGCCTCCGCAAAGTCCCCGACTACATTGGGGAGCTCGAGTACTGGGAGCAACGGGATGCGGAGGAGACGGGAACCAAATCGGCATTGCAGAACTCGGACGTTTCTGGTCAGGTCTACGATGAGCTTCAAGATATGTTACCAACGAGCCACGGATCCAGCCATCTGAGGACGGTCGTAAGGGCTCATGGGATCAAGGTCATCAGAGACTCGATAGCTGAAGGCCTAGTTGATGATAGGTTCGCTTCTCTGCTTTTAGATCTCTGCTGCAGGACGAAGTCTTTTCAGGAGGGCGAGGAGCTCTTGCAGGAGCTTGTCAACAGATCATATCCCAAGCCAAAGCGTGTCGACAGCTCGTTTGATGAGAACCGGAAGCTTGCACCGCTCAAGACGCTCAGAAGATTTGCTGCGGAGTCCAACAGACCGCAAGTCTTGATGCGGCAATTTTCCAAATTGATATCACAGCAACTGCTGCCTGTTGACTGGCTCTCAACGAAAGAGTTCGGTTCCATCTGGTCAAGTATGGTCAAAAGCCTCTCCGCTGAAAGCTCCTGCGATGATACAGTGTCATTCGCTGTTGAGGTGATCGCGTCATTGTCTGGCCAAGCCAAAGCAGGGAGCTTCTCACGTCGACCACAAATCGACGACCGCAAGACCTTATCACAACAGACTTTGCTCAGCGCTATAACTTCAGTAGCAACGTTGCCCATCCTAAGCCAGGAAGCAAGAGATATGATTGTACACCCTACAGGCACAGAGAAAGTATCAGTCATATCCAGAAGAGTTGAATTTATCATTCAGACATGTATATACCACATGAGGAGAGTCAGGAGGTCGAGCTGGATATCGACAATCATGACACTGGCAGCATATCTTACGAGCACCGCACACAGAGGTTCCAAAGTGACAGACGCAGCGGAGGTATGGTGTCGAATTCAAGCCAGGCAAAACAGCGCAGACGTCAAACAGGATTACGAAGCAGCCACATCGATTATCAGCTCCATCGCGCAGTGTTGTGGTAGAGGTACGTCGCGGCCGTCACATCACTATCTTGCCAAATTCTGCGATCAGTTGGATCAGGGAAATTCAGTGGAGGCGCCGTCCACCAATATTCGGTCGGACTGCGCTTTCTTTCTGGCAGAACGAACCAACGACTTACGGGATCTTGCTTTCGCCGAGTCCTTGGAGCCATCCGGGACTCAGCACACCATTCACCTGACGCCCGGCAAAGACTTAGTTACATCATCTTTTTCTGGTTACCGCTGGGAAGAGGACATTTGCGAATGGGTGATTGCCACTCCAGCACCGCAGCGAATGTCGAGGAGGCCATCGCCGAGCCCAACAGAAACAACTAGACTTGATGCAGACGGTGAAACTTGGCGAGGCTCGGCCAAAGAGACCGAGAATCGTGAGCTTTCCACCGACGGACTATCCAGTGAGGGCAGCGAAGAGGGCTCCACACAACTTGGCTCGAAACTGAAAGTGAAACGCGATCAGGCAACTGGTGCTACACTCAGCTGCAGTGATCACGTCTATGGTCGTAGTGGTGGCCAGCGCTTCACGAGACTGGGCAAGCGAAGCCTTGGAGCGAGCGGGCTGCTCAGTCTGCTCGATGACGATGAGGTGCTCGAGCTCCCATGTAGCAGCCATGGAAGTCGTTGCAACGGCGAATATGAGAATAAGATGGACTTCTACGGTACCGGGGCGAAAAAGCGTCGCACCACCGCTCTGAAACAAGCCCATACTGTTCTCAAAAGCATCACACACGCGGCCCATGACGACTGCAGCGACGACGAGCTAGGCCTCTGAGTGGTAACGCAATCGTGGAGTGCCCGTCGACGCAAGTACGGGCGGAGGAAGGGTGTCTCACCGGATAGTGTACAAACAATAAGATACAATGTGATAATAACAGTAGAAGGTTACGAATGCATGGCTGGAACGTGATTGTTTGCCAGAGAGCCATTTCTCAGGAGCGGTTTGCTGTATCGAACCAGTGTAGCCTCGGGATACGTGTGCAGACATCCGCAAGAACAACGCTGGCTTCCGAAGGCTGCTGCGGCTCACAGAATACAGAGATCCGACTGCCGACAAGCTGGGTCCAGACGAGGCCCAAACACGCTTGCGGTCGCACCGGCACGAAAGGAGATCGCATCTGCGACCCGCGATCTGGGATAGATCGTCAGTATCGATCCTCGATTGGACCCTCTCCTTCTTCTCCTTCTGCTTCTGCTTCTGCTTCTGCTTCTGCTTCTGCTTCTGCTTCTGCTTCTGCTTCTTTCTCTTTTCAATCTCTCTATTTTTAACTTTGATACTTGGCGTGTATTAAAGGACACGATATAAGTGATAAGGTCGCATAGGTGGTATTCGTTGCTCACCCCTGGCGGTGGTCTTCTGCCACTCATGTGCCGATTTCCAACACCTGGGCAGCACCACCAAATTGCATTGATGAAGCAAACCGCGTCGGAGTTGTTACAAGCATAACTTTTCACGCAGAGGACCTACATGGTACGACTAATCACTCGGTAGCCATCACGTACTGTCTGTGCAGCATACCCCTGCGCCACTGAGTATCGTCTACACCACCGGTGGAATGGCAGAGTGGCAAGCCAGAGGCGCAGCGATAACATGTGACGATATTCGGGGAAACGACTGCGAGTATACTACTACGCGGCTCCGCGACAGAGAGATTAGGAAGATGAGAGATTACCTATTGTCACATCGCCTCATTCTTTCAGTCTTCAGGACAATGTTCCGATATGTGGCATCAAGGTTTCCATACGCAGGAGATCCGACAGGGTCAAAACTCGGCAAAGAGAAGCTAATAGAGCCAAACTAATGATGACCATTTGATAGCAAACATCAGTTGTTGTCCCTCTTCTATACGATTGTCGATAACCATCTCTCGCCGTACTTTTAGATAAGTTTCTGCGTTAGGGTGCCTCATCGCGGCTGGAGTTATTGCACAATGTTACCTCTCTGGTTTTGGTGCAATTTCGGAGGTATATTGTCATTTCACCTTCTGATAACAGACGAATCATTTCGGTACATGGCCATCAGACAATGTAGAGCTACGACGAGGTGCTTTGAGGTACAAAGTCTTCGTTGGGATGGAGTTCTGGACATCGTTCCGAACAGGCGCCAGCAAGGACCACCAAGGGGCCCTCAAACAGGGGACCACCCTTCCTATCGAACAAGCACGTAGACCACCGAGGCCAAGATTGGGAGCTGATCAATGAGATAATTAGGTTAGCTGCAAAGTCCCGAGTCTGCGAGTTTATTCTGTGGTCCTGTCCGTGTCGGCTGTAACCTGGGCTTGGAAAATGGGCTAAGCGAGGTCCCAAAACCCCGGTGATGCTTATGTATATAAAACCCTTATAACTGGGGTAAACAAGTAGTGTGCGAGGCGACGGGAATATTATCTGATCCTGCAATTGACTGCGCTCAGGGATCGAACAACTCTATTGCGCTGATTGGGCATAGGACATATGACACTAGACCCGGGCGCCTGCTTTCGAAGTGGGTATGGGAGGTGAGGAAGCCGAAGAGGTTCTCATTGCATGCTTCTCGGCTCAACATCGAACCGGGACTTATCAGTTTTTCTGCACACACAAGCGTCAAGTGCAGATATTACGGGAACAAACATTGCTAACCTGTGCTGTGAGTTTTACCTGGCCTGACCATGGCTGCAGGGTTGCGCGCGTGATAAGAACTCTTGCTAGAGCCAGCGAGGTGCACATCTTGCGCGACCCTTGTAAACCTTGTTGGTTTCAGGGCGCCCGGTGCCCCGAGAGTCCCAAGGATTCGGATCCGGATTCGAATAGGATACCTACCCTACGGGCAGGATGAGATCAGAGGCGCCCACAATCTGGAGCAGATGGTCTGGAGATACCTGGTGAGTTCCTTTTGCCGAGGCTCGGATATCAATTGCGTCCTTGTCGAAATCGTACAGTCCTTTTACTTCAGGTATCCAGTCTATAGACTACGATACGATATCTGGTCGAATCGCTTGAGGCAAGCTACTAGGCTGATGTGCGGGCCCACCAATGAGGGCTCCCACAGCTGGCCGAAATTCCCGGAAGGGGCAATGCACCTGGGCCTTGCTTTGTCGGTACCGCTCAGGGGCACGCGTGGGTGGGCAGTGGGCTATCGTTTCTGCTAGGTACCTAGGTACCTAGATAGGCATAGCCAGGCTTACCCCTTCACTAGCCCTTGAGACCGAGAAGATCCCTGTGGGACTGGGCGTGTTTCAGACACCCGCGTCGACGACAGCCATCCAATAGGTAAGCCCAAAACTGATCGACAGCCAAAAGAAGGAGACATGGCCATCGACAACTTCCTACCCCGCCCTGCCAGCCTGCCAAGCACGACGAACCATCCTCGAAGGCCTTCCAATTTGCTCAGTTCTGAAATCAGAATTGCGTGGCCGACTGTGCGAGACTGGGGCTGTCATTGGTCATTCGCCTATGTGCACTTCAGTCCGATATTGTATCAAGGAGGAGGAAACAACTTTGGATTGAACGACGATGGAGTCAGGCAGATGTGACGAAGCATGGTCAAAACGCCAGAAACATGGCGGCAAGGTGGAACGCCGAGAAAAGGCAGCAAACATCAAACTTCAAATCTCAACCATGAAGTATCACCGGCTGGTGGGTGGCATGAACCCTGACGTGGCGACAACGCCCCTTGGAGAGTTGTTGCCAGAGGCCATCTGAGTCTATGTTGTTTGCAACGTAGCAGGGCCAAGATTTGTCATTGCTTTGTCAGTTACACGACGGCCAGAGAGGGTGGGCATGGCAGGCACAGAAGCTTTATTGCTCAGTGCACAAACAAAACCTGTACCTACCTGGTTGCACCGGGCTCACGATGCTTGAGACATGTGCAGCCAGCCGGCGTTTTGCTTGCAGCCATGACGAGAGCAGATTAGGGATCTCTGATGGCCATCCGAATAGATTGATGCAGTGATGCAAAAGCAAAGCCAGCCAATCAGTTGGTCTTGGAGTATGAATCTGGATGCTATACACGTATATACATGCACCGTACCGAGCTATGTATGATCCACGGATCTTCGTCAACAGGAGGGCAACTGGCGCAGGTACGAGTAACAGTAGCGTTATAGCACAGTGGGGTTACCTTCATGCCCGCTACCTTCTTCCCCTGAATCGGCTCAATCATGACGAATCACTGGTGCTTGTCCCCATGCTCATCCGTGGAGATGGCTCATGATTGGCCTCCACCAAGAGATCCCAGATATCTCGGCCCACCACTCTTTTTCTCTATCCGCCCGTCGTTCGTGTTCCCTCAGCCCGCATCCCAGAATCCACTGGGCTCTTATTTTCCTTGTCTTATGAAGTATTCCATACTGTACCATACGGATGGTTAATCTCTTTTCGTTTCTCTCTCGTAGCTCCAGAGGAGTTTCTTTTTTCAAATCTTTTCCCCTTCTTCTCTCTTGGGACTGCTCAACAAGTCACCAGAACAGCCACTGAACTCCAGTGTTGCCACATTCTCTCATATTACTTCACTTCACCTGGTTTCCTCTTAATCCTCTTTTGTGGTTAACTTTCTTACTCCAGCCATTCCGACATTGAGTTTGATACTTTGTCCTGCCACCTCCCCACGAGACGCTACGTTCATCAATTGGCAGAGCTCAATAAGTCGCCCGCAGACACACGAACGACTGTGGCGAGGACCCACAAAGGGAATTGGAACAATAAGAGAAAACGGAGGACAGACAGACAGGGCCCCGACTACAATCACTTTATGCCAGGCCCGACCCGAGAGAACATTCCTCGGCCACCTCGAACCCGCCACACCAAGGCATCATCTGTTTCACTTTACGATTTCTTGCTGGTCTCGAAATCGATTCTTCCCTTCTTCTAACTTACGACCTTAGTCTCGCTGGCTTTCGAGGCTCCGAAAAGTCATCCTGAACTCTACGACGCTTAGAATTACAATCATTTTCTGGACTGAGGGAGATCGGGCCATTGCCTAGGACACGCTGATAAACCATCGCCAATACCCTAAAGGGTACTCTGCGTCTCATCCCTCAAGTGCTCTCACCCCTCTCTTGCAACCCTGTCCAATATGGCGGGTGCTGCTGGCTCCAACTCGGCCAAGGACGCCGCTGTGGAGAACACGCTGCTTTCCAACTATCTATACTACGTCCTTGCTGCGCTGGGAGGTGCGGTCCTGATCTATGAAGTGTACATCTGGCTGGTCAGGTATGTCAGGACGGTATCAGCCTTGAACAACCCCAGACAGCACTACTTCGCTCGGGAATCATGGAGGGATGCCTTCTTCAAGAGGAGTATTCAGTATGCACCGATCTGGCGCAAGAGGCACAACCGCGAGATCGCTCTTAGCTCCGCCGTCAACGTGGGTACATTGCCCTCGAGGCTTCAGCTCATCGTTCTGGCTGGCTACTTTGCCACGAACATCGCCTTCTGCCTCATGAACATTAAATTTCACAGCAACTTCGACTCCTGGATCGACCAGCTTCGAAACCGGACCGGTGTCCTGGCTGTTGTCAACATGGTCCCACTGTGGCTCATGGCCGGACGCAACAACCCCTTGATCAAGTGGCTCGGCATGTCCTTCGACACCTTCAACCTGCTGCACCGATGGCTTGGACGTATTGTAGTCATTGAGGCCCTCATCCACACATTCGCTTACTGGGGTGGAAGCGCTGCCGAGAAGGGTTGGTCCGCAGCCCTGGCCGGTACAGTAAAGAGCCCATTCCTGCTCTACGGTTTCATCGGCACAATCGGTCTCGTCTTCATCTTCTTCCAGGCTTCTAGTATCCCGAGGCACGCCTTCTACGAGACCTTCAAGATCCTCCACATCGTTGGCGCCGCTGTCTCCCTGGCCGGCGTCTGGTACCACTTGCAAACCAGCAGTCTGCCCCAGCTCAACTACTTGTACGCCGTCGTTGCCCTCTGGTGCTTCGACCGCGCCGCTCGCGCAGTCCGATTGGCGTATGCAAACGTCGGCGCCGGTGGTACAAGGACGCTCGTAGAGGCGCTGCCCGGCAATGCCGTCCGCGTTACTGTCAACATGGCACGCCCTTGGGCTTTCGGACCAGGCCAGCATGCGTACCTGTATTTTCCCAGTATCAGCTGGTGGCAGTCGCACCCCTTCTCGGTGGCCTGGAGCGAGGAGACGGACTCCTTCGACGGCGAAAAGCTCCCCATGGGCCGCAATGACGTCCTCTCGGTGCGCAAGACCAGCATGAGTTTCATCATCCGTGCTCGAACCGGTGCTACGGGCTCCCTGTATAAGAAAGCTTCTGCATGCCCCGATGGGAGGTTGTTGACACAATGCTTCGTGGAGGGCCCATACGGCGGGACGCACAACCTGCAGTCCTACGGCACAGTCATGCTCTTCGCGGGCGGCGTGGGGGTGTCGCAGGCTGTGCCGCACGTCCGCGACCTGGTGATTGGGCACAACAACGGGACGGTCGCGGCGCGCAAGATCGTCCTCGTCTGGATCATCCAGAGCCCCGAGCACCTGGAGTGGATCCGGCCGTGGATGACCGAGATCCTCGCCCTGGAGCGCCGCCGCGAGTGCCTGCGCATCATGCTGTTCGTCTCGCGGCCCCGGTCCACCAAGGAGATCCACTCCCCCTCGTCGACGGTGCAGATGTTCCCTGGGCGCCCCAACATCGAGCACCTCATCGGCGCCGAGATGGAGAACCAGGTGGGCGCCATGGGTGTCACGGTGTGTGGACCTGGTGCGCTGAGTGACGAGGTGCGGCTGGCCGTGCGGAACCGTCAGTACGACGGCACAATAGAGTTCTGCGAGGAGGCCTTCTCGTGGTAGAACTACACTGGCTGCTCTCCAACGCTCACCTCCGTCGTCAGATCAGGCTATCATGTTTGCGGATACCCGAGCGCTTTGTTGTTTTTGAGATGAGGATATATCTGGGAATACTTATTTCATCTTCCTCTACCATCTCTTGCATCTGCATGACTGCAGAGCATGGTGCGTGTGTCGGTCACACTTTCTTTCCTTGTACATGATTTCGGAGGATGATGAGGGTCAACTCGCGCTGAAGCATATGAGGTAGTGGAAAGGACAGTAGATCAATGAAGCATCCGATCTGGTGAATAGAACATGTGTGATCTATGCCTTCCCGACCGTGAACGTGCCCCCATCTGTGGTGATCTGCTAGTGTTGTTATTGACTCAGTTAAAGACATAGCACGTTTCTGACAGCTACTTGACCCTCGGCTTGTATTGTTTCTCGTTGCTTTTTTCTTGGCTTCCCGCCTCTCGGGATGGATGATACATGGGGTGATACTCAGCTGATCCCTTACAGCTGCGCCATCTTCCAAGGTTCTTGTGCTGACGCGACGCACTACACACCAGTATGTTTACGGGGTGGCGTCCTGCGCAAAGACGCCGAGCTGGGATTTCAGTGCGAGTGGGTTCGGTGATAGTGGTCGGGTCTTCCAATGGCAGAAGGAAGCCGGTTATACGGACGGAGTGTGGGCATGGCAACGCATGAAAAAAGGAGGAGGTTGCATAGGTTGTGAAACGAGGGGGTTGCCTTGGTATTCCAGGTTTCTTGTGCTTGCTGCGGCGAATCCTCGGCCGTAAGCATGTAGACTATATATCTACACAACAATAGCAGATGAATAATTATAATGGGACGTTATATAGCTGCTTCGCTGGCAATGTGTCTTGTTGGCTGCATATTCCTTTCTTTCATCACGTCCGCAACTGCTCCGTGAGCGTTGTACTTGTCGAGTTTCTGGTGTTGAGCAGTCGTGGACCCGGGATACATAAGAGATCTTGGTGCCCAGGTAGGTACTTGAGTACATATTTTCGTGATTATGCCTGGGCGGTACGGAGCCGTAGACTATCGAGTCTGTGAATGCGTGTACGGGTCAAGCAGACCCCATGCCGCCATCCCAGCCCCAGCCATCCACGGACCACAGATGCACGTCAAGCTTCGGATATCAGTTGTCGAAAAAGCGGAGTAATAAATCCTGGAAATCAACCCGCACTTGCGATCGTGCGATTTCTCTGCCAGATCCTCGAAACGAGACTCTCAATCAATCAGGTGCGGCGGATGGCATAGACCTTGGAACATTGAAAAGACGCCGAGTGGGGATCGGCCTGTTCTGCCGCAGTTACGCAGTAGCGGGCTGCAGGTCACTAAATTTGGTGGCTGCGCGCCCTGCACGTCCTGCACGTCCTGCACGCATTACCCCGTTGCCGTGGAAACAAGTGCGACATCGAGGGACAATCGTCTTTCAGCTGCGAGATACCGGAAAATCCCCCGCCGTCACATTTCTACAATACAACACTACCTAGGTACTAGGTACGGCATACAAACCCGTACCCATTGACCAGACCCCATATCTACTTACCTACCTAATTGCAACCAACCCATACAGTAACGCTACACTACGCTGCACATACATATGCCATACCCGCACAGGTCGATTAGGTCCCAGTTCCGTACCTCGCACGCACGGCAATCCCTCTCTCGCTCCTTTCTCTCCTAGGATTCTCATGAGATGCATTGCTGCTGTTGCCATTCGAGCCGTCGCAATTCCAGCCGAGCTGTTGTGAAGAGGGTTCTGTTCCTGTCGTGATACGCAACACAGCTTTTTCTTCACCCCTCCAACCAGAAAGGCGCATTGGCGCATCGCACAGCACGCCCCCAAACCAGCTGTCAACAGATAAACCCCTTCCATTTCTGCTCTGTTGTAGAACTGCGGCCGCAGCAGAGGACGCCGAATTACCTGGTCCACTCCAGCGATAATAGCAACAAGCTTGCCTCCCACAGGCCCACAACTGGCCGTCGGATTTCACTCACTCAACAATCTCTTGTTACATTATACATCATCGCCGTCGCAATGGACACCAGCTACCTGTCACAGCAGTTCAACACTATCATTGGCCAGCTGCACGGTCTGTTTGACGAGATCGGGGTGCCCGCCCATGAGCGGGAGTCCAGAGAGGCAGAGGTATGTCAACACATCGTTTCCAATTCCTCGAGGCATGGCTACATCGTGATGTGGGTAGGACTGACCATATTATCCACACTTGCAGCTCTTCAAGGCTCTGTCCGAAGCGTTGAACAATCAAGTGCGCATCGTGACCGCCGAGAAGAAGCAGATGATCCAGGATGCTCAGAACAAGATCACTACCATCCGTCAGATGGAAGCTTCGCTGCAGGATCCTGAGCCACGCGGCAGCTACCGGAGCAGCAACGACGACGACGGTTTGGAGGTCTCGTACCCACTGACGAAATGCCTTCAATCCTTGAAGGAGAAACATTTCCAGATTAGCAGGGTCCACAGGGAGCGATCGGAGCAAGTTAGGAGTATGTCCCCTCACTATTGCGTCTGGTCTTCCGCTTAGAACATCTTCGAGACTAACATTCCCACAGAGCTCGTCCAAGCGCTAGAGTCCTACTCCTCCCATCTTGAACCGACATTCGTCCAGCTCGCACTTCCGCCTATCGGACCAAATCAGTCGATCCCGCCCAACTTCGACCTCTCCCCGTCGTATGTCGACAAGCTCGACAGTGAGTTCACCCGCGTCTACGAGGAATACACGAGGCGGCTGTCGACGGTAAAGGCCCTCGCCGAAAACATGATCCAGCTTTGGGCAGAGCTTGGCACCCCACAAGCCCAGACGGACGCCGCAATTGTCAAGTACCACCGAGATTCTCCAGAGCAGCTTGGCCTGCACGAGGATGACATTGCGCGGCTGCGCGATAGACGAGACAAGCTCGACGCTGAGAAGAAGAGCAGGGAGAAGCGCTTGCACGACCTCAAGGAAGCGGTGGAGACCTTGTGGGAGAAGCTTGGTGTCGACGAGCAGGGTCGTAAAGCGTTCCTGAATGCCAATCGCGGCTGTGGTATTAGGCAAATCAACGAGTTCGAAGATGAGCTCGCTCGGTTGAATGAGCTCAAGCGACAGAACCTCCACTTATTCGTGGAGGATGCCCGTTGTAAACTCCAGGAGCTCTGGGATGCCTTGTACTTTTCCGAGGATGAGATGCTCGATTTCACGCCCGCTTTCTCTGATGTATACAGCGACGCCCTTCTCGAGGCCCATGAGCACGAGATCACGAGGCTGCAGACGCTGAGGGAGCAGCGTGCCCCGACATTGGCGCTCGTGGACAGGCACCGTGCCCTGATCGCCGAACGAGACGAACTGGCTGCCTCGAGCCAGGATGCCTCGCGGTTGATGATGAAGGGCCAGAAGGGTGAGAAGCGAGATCCTGGGAAGCTTCTAAGAGAAGAGAGGATGAGGAAGAGGATTGCAAAGGAGTTACCTAGGGTGACCTCCGAGCTGCGGAAGAACCTAGAGCAGTTTGAGGAGGAGTGGGGTCGGCCGTTCTATGTTCACGGCGAGAGGTATCTGGACACAATCGAGGCCGAGGACAACGGGCAACCTGGACCCCGATCGAGAACCCCAGCGAACACTTTTATGCCATCAAGGTCCGTTACGAGCGCAACCAAGTCAGCGCCATCGGTCAGCAGGTCCAACAGTGTCATCAGCAGGGCCGATAGTGTCAAGAGCAATGGCCGATCACAAGCACCCAGTAGAATCGGAGCGAAGACGCCTACGGAGAAGTTCAACTCCCTTCCGACAAAGTGGAGCAAGCCACTCGGTTCACAGGCGAGTGTCAATACTAGGGGTAGCCCGACTCGCCTGCCGGCTCGGTCTCCACTATCCAATCTGAAGCATGCCAACAACTCTCCGGACAAGATGGGACAAGATTCAGAAAAGCCCGGCATCATTCGCCGTGGCACCGTTCCTGTGATGCGTGCGCCGCCGCCGAAGATGAGGGAGCTGGTCTCAGTGCCAGAGACGGACGCGGAAACACCCACCGGCTACTTCAGCCGCTCCAAGGATCTAGGATCGAGTATCGTCCGGCAGGTCGACCCCGAGGACGTGTACGACGACCGACCCAAGCAATATAGCGGCGAGTACGAGCGTCCCATTTCCCATCACGACTTCCGCGACCATCCAGGAAAGTCTTCCTTGCGACACCACGACAACGGTATACACCAGGAGCGCTTTGCCCAATCGTACACACATGGTCTGGGTCCTGCGCCCGCGATCCGCCAGATCTCGAATCAATCTAGTAATTCGAGCGGGACGGTGGTGACAGGGTCGGAGAACTGGGAAACGTACGACGACATTTCAGAGCCGGAGGAGGACATGCCCAACACGTACTATCCCAAGATCCGTCAGTCGAGGGACCAGTCTGTCACCGAGCCGTCGAACAGCTTCAGCGCCAGCCAGCAGGGTAAGCGCCCGCGGGGGATTCCTCCTGCACAGAAGCCACGACATCAGGTGATGGCGGACGCTGACGGGAATCGCTTGTTCTCAGGCAGTTCAGGGTGGACGGATGAGGATATATTCTGAGGAGTGAAGCATGCCCGCCGTTCGTCGCGATGATGATGATATGATGACTGATGTTACGACACATTGTGTCGATATTCGATTTTTTACCTGGCTGCTTCTCTTTTCCACTTACACGACTTTTTGGGAGTGGATGCCACAAGGATTGTAGCATAACCAGGGGCTCGGCCGGCCGCGTCGTCCATATGTACCACCAATCCAAGAAGGGGGTCTCTGTGCTCCCAATTCCGGGAAATGGCGCGGAAAGGGGGGGGGGGGGTTGGAGATACCATATACCCACCATGGACGGATGCATGGGTCAATCTCAGGAAACAAAAGGCAGGACGGCTGATCGGAACTGCGCGGTTTGGAGTCGGAGGTAAAGCTGGAGTTTAGGGCTGCCTTTGTTGTTGTTCTTCCTACCTCTCCTCATGTTTCGGCTGGAAACACTGTTATGGACGACTCAAACGTCGATTTAATGATCGCTGCATAGCCATGATCAACGATGCTCACTCGATCACTGATTGTATATGTAGTTTTAAAGACTGGTCGAAAGGACCGGTTGTAGTGGAGAATAAGACAGAATTATTATCGAGTCTCATATATGCCCCGGCTTCCTGCACCTTCTGTTTTTGTGTGTGGGTTCCCAAGGAACAGGGGTACAGATGTCTCGGGCCATTTTGGACCCTTGAGGCTCTGCTGTACAGTGCAACGACCAACATGTGACAAGGTTGCAGCGGAGAGTTTTAGGCTCGGGGACGCTCCAGAAGTCCCGGAGTGATTACCTAGGTATTATCTAGGTACTACCTTGGTATACACCACGTATGTACCTACCTAGGTAACCTATCCTAGGGTAGGTATCACTACAGTACAATAGACTAAAATATCTTGTGCCCCTTATTTTCGTCATACCTCCTTCCAATGCCTAGATATTGCTAAAAAGGCTCTCCAAAACCTGTCCGCTAGTTCCGGCTTCCAACAAACAGTAATTGGATGGATCCATATAGATCTAGTCGGGCGATTTACGTTACGTCTTTCCCCCTGACTCGTCAACTGAATTGAACTGTTTCCAGACGTCAGAAACCCCCCCCCCCCCCTTCCCGTACCGGCGGCCCCTTTTAAACGGCCACCACACACAACACAGACGCGACCATAAGAGAGACTGGTTGCCTACTGTACCTTCCAATAATCACGGTCCTAGTCTGATCCAACACTTGATTTCACAAAATACACCGTCTCGAACAATGCGACCGATACAACCGAAGTGACCGATCGATCCGTTGTCGTCTCAGTGAACAATCCTCCTCCTATCCGCTTGGGACCACCGCTGCACGCTCTCCGAAGGCAGGGGCAGCCTGACTACTTATGTCGACACTACCTGCTCCTCCTCGCTCAGCGCGTCGTCGTTGTTGTCCTTCAGGGCCATGAACACCGCCGGCAGCTCCCAGGGCAACGACCGCTCGAGCGATCAACATGGCGGTCCACACCTCCAACTCTCGCCGCACGAGGCTGCCATGAGAGGCGCAGCGATGGCCTTCTCGAAGCAGCAACAGCAGCGACCACAACAACAACAACAACAACAACAACAACAACAAACAAAAGAGCAACAGAAGCCGCAACCCGTGAACGGCGTTGTACAGCGACAGAGCCTAAGCCACCATCCGAAACCACAGGCCCATACAGTACATAGGGATGATGCCGCGCTTGAGGCGGCGTCGGCGGCGGTGGCGGCGGGGAATCCAGTAGCTGGGAACGGCAGTGAGAGGCTCAGCAGGCAGACCACCGGCTCCAGTAGCGCACAAGAGCGCAGAGGCGGCGGCGGCGGTGGTAGTAATACTGGTGGTGAGGAATCCGAGAGGGAGAAGGAGAGGGAGAAGGAGAAGGCGCGCCTGGCACTCTTCCTCAGCTCTCCTGGAACCAAGCAGGACAGGAGCATGTACCTCTCGACTGCTACAGCTGCCACTGCCGCCGCTGCCGCCGCTGCCGCCGCTGCCGCCGCTGCCGCCGAGGGCAATGGCGGTGATGGTAGGGCTGCGGCACCGGCGACGGCGCCCAGGAGCGCAAGCTTTCTTGCCGCCAACCTTGCGGCGAGTCGGAGTGTTAGCCCCAGCCCGGCGTCACACAGTGGGGATGGAGGTGGAGGTGGAGGTGGTGATGATGCGAAAATCGCGGCGAGGGGCTCGCTTCAAGGACAGCCGGCGCCTATACGGCGGGAAGGGTCCATCAGGACGGACAGTCCAGCGGCCGGTTCCTCGACCACGAGCTCGTACGATCTCCCGGACACGAGCTCGCTGGCGCCTACGACCTCGCTGATATCCATGTTTGAGGATAGGGGCGGCGGCGATGTGGAACCCATTCAGAACCGTCAGGACCATCCTGCCGAGGCTAAGGCGAGACCGCCGCCTCCAAAGCCGAGGAAGAGCTCTGGGCAGGTTGCCGCCAAGGAACATGTAGCTGTGGCCGTTTCGCAACAGGGGCGCAGGCAGTCATCCGGCCAGAAACCACCAGCACCGCCGGCAAGGGATCCTGCTGCGTCGGTCAAGGCTCGCCCAGAGGTGCCGAAGAAGAACATTGAGCCCCCGGAGATATTGCCGAGAAGCATCGAGCCCTCGGAAAGGTTACCGAGGACCAGCACCGGGTCTCCGGACAGGATACCGAGGAAGAGCATCGGGTCCCCAGCAAGGTCGCCGAGCAAGAGCGTTGACTCCCGAGAGAGGTCGCCGAGGGAAAGCATCGAGGTCCCGGCGAAGTTGCCGCTTGAAGTGAAGAGAGTAGGGCCTCGGAGGCGTTCTCTCGATGCCAGTACCGGTACTGATGGACATCATTCGTCCAAACCGTCATCCCCAGCAGACACACGGAATGCTAGGCCCTCGAGCGCCGGGTCCGACTCTTCCAAAGACAGCTTTGTCTCGGCGTCCTCGACGCCGGACCGTGTGAGATCACCACCTGTTAACGAACCCGCCCCGCGCTCGCTGGCGCCCAGCGTCATACCCTTACGCCCGGAACGGACTCAACCTCCCAACGCAGCCAAGCCTATCCGTCGCACGGGCACCGGTGGCTCCTCCCAACTCACCTTGGACTCGCTGACGAACGCCATCGTGGCCAGCTCCCTCGCATCGGCCAGGCACACCCCCGTACCCTCCCACGGCACAAACACACCACCGCCCCTTCCTCCGGCCCGCCGAAAGGGCAACAAGCCCATACCATCCCCTCCTCGCCGCATGAAGCTCACGCTCCGTGAGCCGAGGGCAAGTTCGGATGACGAGGAAGCGCGGAAGCCTCACCACCGGAAGAAGCTCATCAACAACAAGAAACACACGCACCACGAGGGCTCACGGCACAGGTGGCGGGACGAGATCACTGAGCGGGAGAAGAAGCGCTACGAGGCCGTCTGGGCGAGCAACCGGGGCAAATTTCTCGTGCAGCCCGCCAAGGCGTCCTCGGACCCCAAACACGGGGGCGCGTCGCGCGGGCCGAGCGGGGAGCTCGTGCGGGACGAGGCATACGAGCAGCTGTCGGAGCACGTGTCGAACGTGGTCGTCAGGGACATCTGGAGCCGGAGCCGGCTCCCCGACGCGGAGCTCGCGGAGGTGTGGGACCTGGTGTACCGCCGGACCGGGAGGGTGTTCGCCGCGCTCAACAGGCCCGAGTTCGTGGTGGGCATGTGGCTGATCGACCAGAGGCTCAGAGGGAGGAAGATACCGACGACGGTGAGCGATAGTGTGTGGGATAGCGCAAAGGGGTTGAGGGTGTGGAGTCCTGGCCACGGACACGGACACGGCCACGGACACGGACACGGGGTGCACGTGCATGGGGTTGGGCATGGGCATTCACGGGTGAGATGAGCAACTGGAGGTTTAGACGGTTCATGTGCAGTTCTCAGTTTACGTCGTCCGTATTGTGCATGCCTTGGTCCGGCGCATCAGGAACGCGGAGCATGAGGCATCGTGTATATTTGAGCGACCTTTGACATCGACTTTCCGCGGCAATGATACCCCTCGAGCAAAATGAGAAGAATAGCATTCTACCAAAAGGACGTGGTCATAGACATAATCAAGCAAGATCAGCGAGAATATTATTACCTTATGATCTGATTCTGTCACGGAGCAGGTACTTGTAGGAACTCATATTGGTTGTGGTTGTCATCATGACTGGACCTCAAGTCAAGCCCAACCCGCAAAGCCTTGGCTCCCAATCGATCGAAACGTATGAGTGAACGAAACAGAAACTACGAGTGAGCAATAGATGCTACTAATGGCATGTCATGATACCCTTTCGGAACTCTGATGTATGAGCTTGAGGTCTCGCAGCCAATCATCCTCGCATTTGCATCAGGCCGGATCGGGTCCAACCCTTCGCGGCTTGCGGACAGCCAAACGGCGGCCCTCAGCATGAGCCCAATAGCAGCACCGATGGGCGACCGAAGAATCAGATTGGGGCTGTTTCCAAAACAAGGCTCACGTAATACAGCACACTATATGTCTTGGACTTGGTTTGACCTTGGTTGGTGCCTTTGGTCTCTACTAAGCATGGCCAACGTCGCTCCCGAGGTGACTTGCATTTGTCAAAAGCCGGTGCAGGTTGAGACGGCCTGCCCGTATAATCTGTTGCGGTTTCAGGGTTTCCTCGTTCAAAGATGGAGCGAGAGAGCGTGAGAGGAATAAGGCGCCCCAAAGAGTGGCTTTTGATCGGGACCCAACTCGCTGCTTCTCTTAAATAGTTACCCTCATGGGGACACCCGCATGAGCCTTCCAAGGTCCTTGAATGCCATACCTTAGAATCGTAACTGATCCTCCTGGATATAACTCCCTATCAGAGCCCCCCTCTGGAAGATTTCACAGATTTGACATTATATCCTCCCCACGAACCGCCAACAAAGGACTCTGTATCTATCTGATCCACAAGCGACCATGGGAAGCAATCCCTCGCGACTCCTACGCTCGAGGGCGACGCCGGATGTCTATGACCTGGTAAATACCCTCATATGAGCCCTCTTGAACATATCTCCCTGTTTGATATCTTCCTAACCCACCCATGATTGCTGGACAATCCTTGTACCCAGACCAGACCTAACCAAGATATACAAGGGATATGGTGACATTATCATGCATCCGTTGGTAGCCGTCCCGGAGCAGCGGATAGTGCAACAGAAGAAACAGAGGAGGACCTTCTCCTTTGCCCGCAATAGACCGGCCAGGGACCGGAGGGTATCCGATGGCTACCCAAAGGGCTATCATTGGTGAGATTCGACACGCGAATAGGGCCCAGCACATCCTGCAGCGATGTGCAGTGTGTTGGACACACAGGAGCTGACCAGTTTGAGCTTGAACAGCAGGAGGAGCAGCTGGCGCAAACGAAGCCTGTACCAGAGCGTCGAGTCTTGACCACCACTTCGATATTGAAACTTGGCTGCTTGTGGTATTTTGTTTTTATTGATCAGTGCCTTACCGTTGGCGGCGAGGCACCTCGGACCAGCAACCGCGCGGGCGCGGCAATGCCCTGTCTTCCTTCCTGGACATTATCTTTGGAGCCGAGCGTATCTGCAATGCGGAGGAGTGCATCTGCCTTTCTGTATAATAATCCGATTGGTTCAGACGGCGAGAATCGTATCCATGGAAGCGCGCATATCACCCTAAATTACTCCATTTTAGAATGTATGAACGAGGGCGGAGGCAGACAACGCTTCGGTTCATTATGACGTTCATTATTATTATTAAGTTGGTATATCCCCTTCGGAGGGACTATAAAGTCTCTATGGGTAAGTAATTGATAGCCAGCAACGATGCGTTTCAAAACATTATGTCCGCTCTCACCATGTCTAAGAGTGAGGGTCCGACGAACACTTCTCCCATCAACGGCTCACTCCCTACCGGCTCTACCGGCTCCAGATCTTCTGTGAGAGTCTCGTCCATTATCACGTCGTCGGATGTATGCCTATATGAGAATATTAGCGTCGGGATCGAAAACACACGTCAGAGAAAGAAAAACCAGCGACATGTCTCCTCTTGCCCCCGGGAAACGCCCTCATTCAGGTACTGTGCAGGCCTGTCCGCCCACATCCCCTCCCCACCTCCTTGACATGGACGGGAGTAGTACGTACGTCGGGAAAGAATCGAGGTCCGCGAAGTTCAGGGACTCGATGTTGATATCCTGGTAGCTAGAGGTGCTGTGCGGCCTCCTGCTCAGGAACAGGGACGCCCGATCCCTCAGGGAGCGTCGGCGGTCGCTGTAGCTCGTCTGTGGCGGCTGCGGGTGCGGCGGCTGCTGCTGCTGCTGCGCGGGCATCTGCGGCTGAGTATGCAGCTGCAGCATGGGCTTCGACTCCCGTATGCGCTGCTTCAGCGACCTATGGCGCCGCGGCTCCGCCGCCGCCGCCGCCGCCGGGGCCTGTAGCAGGCCATTCCCCTGTGGTGGCGGTGGCGGCGGCGGCGGCAGTGGTGGTGAGGGCCGTCGGCTCTGGGAGGAGGCGGCGGGTTGGACCGCGGTCGTCCCCCGCAGCATCCACCGGAACCGCGCGAACCCCCTGGGCCAGCACGTCGCCGTCGAGCTCAGGCAATTCACGAAAGGCCCGTCGCTCGTGTCCTCGAGGCATGTCTCCAGGATGATGGCGAGGTCCAGGTTCCCGAGCCTGTTCCGCGGTGCCCCTACGAGGTCAGCTCCTGTGCTTTCCGGTTGCCAGTTCGGATGGGACGACAGGCGTGGGAAGGGGGGGGGGGTAAAGGCGCAACGAACGTGATGGTCTGGCCTGGAGGGGATTGGACCAGAACCTCGAAGGTCTTGAACTTGATGAGTATTGCCCAGGCCTCCTCGGGGGATTGTCCATCAACCTCCCAGTACCCATGGGTACCAGGCCGCGACAGCCTCTCCCTCAAAAGGCGGTCAAGATGATCGCGCTCAATTTTACGCTCGTCCGGTGCGCTCCTGACGTGCTTCAGGCCGTCGAGGTGGTCGCAGTGCCTCTGGGTACACTTCCGAGATATAAATCGGCTGTGGTGGATTGGACGGACTGGATCAGGGCTGTTTTCCGTCTTATCCTCGCCGTAATATGATCTCCGGGTAGGTCGTGTCATGATGTGTTCAGGTGTTTGTCCCTCGGATGCGGGTTTGGTCTGTGGTGGCTTGTGGGGCCGATATTATAGCAAGACTCCCCGACCTCTCGGTTATGGCACCTCTGGCTACAGTATATGAAGTGTCTCATTGTCTCTCCCAGTTGCGGTGAGATGTTGTAATCCCGTGGTGGTGGAGGAAGGAAGTGGCTTGACTCCGCAGTCACTCCTGGGGGGCGGAAACACATCAATCGGCTTGACAAGTGAATGCGATAGGTTGAGTAAGAATAGGTATTTGTTTTTTGTATTTCAGGGTAAGTTTAGGTGGTAGAGTCAGTGTGGCGAGCAAACGGTTCGGACAATGGGAGACTGACTACCTAGGTAGTGAAGTGCGAGGTATACCGGTACTCTGCACTATGGTAGTCTATTTATTGCTCTTCATTCGGTCACCTTTTTTACTTTGTTGAAGGTCTGCTGTCAAAGGGCCCCGCGCAGTGGACCAGAACACCAAATCATCATAGCTCATCTCATAAGTGGATCGGCCCAGATTGAGTTGACAGCTAGGCAAATTGAATACTCCTCTTTCCACGTGTCTGTCTAGCTTGGACAATCAGACGGTGAGGTGCAAAATTCTCATAGAATGGGGCGGCCGATGAAGACGTATTCGAGGAGACATGGCACCCATGGGATATATTCCTTGACCCCAAGCTGGCCAAGCTGGCCAAGATCCCAGACAATCTCGCAGGCCGTCAGGCTGTTGCCAATGTAACCAAGCCAAGGCTTCCCAGATGTGCTCCATATTCAGCCCTGTCGGTCCACATTTGTGGTCATGGCCAGCCATCATCTCGCCGTAGCTATCGGCACTCGCTCACTCCATCCTCGCTTGCGTGCACTACCGGTGCTTAACACATACCTAGGTAGCCCCTTAGTCTAAATGAGCATGAAGCGAGTCCTATCATGAGATACTGCCCTGGCAATGTTTCCCATACAAGGATGAAGTGCCCTATAATATAGAAGGAATCCTACTTTCCTGTTCACAGACGAGTACGCTTCTCAACGCTGAGCGTCTGAAGCGCTCAATCGCATGGGGGAGGAAGAGAGACTTCTTGAGCAAAGTCCACTAAGATAGTGCATACCTCAACGAGCCCCGGCAAGGCACCTGCATATGTCACAATAAGCTGGGTCATGCACTAACACCAATACTTCCGCGAGTGGTCCGCGACTTGGTGAGTTGTCCGACCCATGTAGACTACCTACTTTGGTCACCTGAGTGAGGTCCACGGAGATCCTCAACCATCAGCGCGTGAAGCCGGAACGCCCCCACTGCAACACGATGAGAATGGTCCCATCATTGCTGGACTGCCTTCTTCACACGCCTGTCTCATTACCGGCTTCCCCACCTCCTGGTCCATACATGGTCAAAAGGCCCCAGAAAGGGTTGATGTTTGATAGCTCGTCCCTACAGCTCTATATCATACACATCTGTCTGGCTCTCGACGGCGGCGGGTTCGACTGGGTCTATAGCTCTGTCCTCCCAGACTAGCCACGATGAATGGCAGGTAGAAACCCGTCCGGACCCTACCACTAAACCAAATCCCAATACACACAATCAGAACCCATCTGAGCCGAGTTGCAGGGGAGGATTGCACAAGAGGCAGTGACCGTTGCGAACGAAGGGAGGGGCAGACTACGGCAGAATGGCGACGCGGTCCAGTGCCTAGCGAAGTAATTATTGAACAGCCCCGAATAGCAGTCTTAAGACATGCAGAATGTCTTGAGCAACTAACGGAACGCTGCAGCCGCTACTGCAGGTGTTCCCCGGAGAACACGAGAGATAATCCTGGATATTCGCGAAGAGAAGCTCACATGATGCGCCGTGGTCGGAAGCCTGCTGCGTACCCAAGTACGGATCCGTACTGCATTCAAAATCGATTGCCAATTTTTATAAAAGGGGCTGACAAAGCCGGGTATCAAGTTTGGCTTGGAGGCAATGCGTATTTACACCAACTTAAACCACTAGCCTGCTGAGATGTGGAGGGAGTTCCTATATCCCCCCCCCCCCCACAGTCGAATTCCAACATAACATATCGAGCATCATTGCTCAACTAGCGACGCTTCTTGCTGCGTGCTTGTCTGTTTATCCTATGCCGCTTGATGCTGCGTCGAACGAAGAACGCTTTGACCCATTCGATGATGACGTCCCGCATCAATACAAGGATAGTTACGAATGTCATGGGCGCAGCAATTTTCCAGCTATGGAGGCGGTCAGCTCTTGACAGATGTTCGGATCTCGACGGTGTCACCTACAAGTAGTCTATCCCACGATTCAGATCGTCGAAGGGCTCAAAATTCTGTCCGAAGTAGCCAGTCAGAAATGTAAGTGGGAGGAAAAATATAGTCGCCAGCGTAAGCTGCTTCATAGACTCGTTCTGGTATGCGGCAATGGTGTTGAAGATCAGCGATATCAGTCCGTCCGCCTGGGCCTTGATAGAGTTCAGAGACTCTTGGATCAACACGCAATGGTCCAACACATCGCCAAGATAGGTATTGGTCATGGGCGTTATGATAACGCCCCGCGAAGGGTCCTGTAGGTGCATCGTCGCAGACTCCTGGGACATTTCGGTCTTGTGATCCCGCAGAGTGTTTATCAGGTTGACAACCGGAGTTATGAAACTTAAGATCTTGTTCAACTCGCAGATGATGATGTAGAGTTTCTTCGTATGGGTGATGTCCGGTTTTGTCAGAATGTCCAGCTCGAGATCCCCGATCACGTCGCCGTAGATGGTGCCGACAGGAATGGCCAGGTCAATCACGGCGTCAATGATGGCCTGCGCAACCATTGAGGCGTCGCATGATTGCCGGAGCACTGTGTCCTGGTTAAAGAGTCGCGTCAGGATTGGCTTTTCGATGATATCCGCGGATCTGGATCAGTAATTAGCTATCTCACGCATCTATCCTTTATGCTTTGACCAAACTGACAGCTCAAAGAAGCTTATTAAAGTGTTGTCGTTCGTAATAAAGATAGAGACCTGTTCGGCTATAACAGCCAGGCCAAGGCCAGCCAGAGCGGCGTTCTTTTCCATAAACTCCACCCTGGCTTGATTGGGCCCGGCGTTGTATCGCTGCACCGTCCTCTCCAGAGTCTCACCAGAAGCCGTTGACAGATCTGAGTCGTGGGTCTCGAGATGGAAGCGTTTGCCACCGTTGCCGTTTTCGAGTGATTTATCGGTTGAGCCGAGCCGTTTTCGAACCCTCGTTCGTCCAAACATGCTTCGAAGCGTCTTCGAGATGGGTTTCGTGAATTGCGAGCTCTTCCTGCGGCTGCTCCTTCTACTACGCTGACTTCTGGCGTCAGAGTCTGATTCGAAAGTCGACTCGTCGCTTGAATCCTCGTCGCGGACATGAGAAAGCTTGAGCATCGTGAAGACGATGAAGGCATGGTTGGCATACCTACACCCGTCAGCTGTGACCTATCTCGGCGCAGTAACATCTATAGGCCTACCAGTCTGTCTTGGTGCGATTTCGCGTATTCATGATGTCCTCGATGGAAAGCTTATGCAGCCTCTTGTATTGACCCAGAGTCGCGATGACATCCCAGCTGAGCCCATTGACGTTGATCCACCGGCATTTGGCCCAATCCGGCTGAGGCTTTTGCAGAAATGGTCCGAGGTCGTCATTGGTAAGGGCCGAAACCTCAATATCGTCCTGCGAGAAGTCGACTATGGCAATCTCACAAGCAGCCGAAAGCTTTGGCAGCGACGCGCGTCCGCCATCTGTCTTGTATGGGTCAACACCGGGCTCGGCGCCGGGATGCCACTCATCCGGATGCTCGAACTCGCTGAATTCCTCGATGCTCCTGAACGTAGTTGCTCGGGTGTTCCTCCGGCGAATAGGCGAGTCGGTACTGGGCATGGAACGATTTGGAGGCAGATCCGTGCCTATATCCGTGACGGACCGTGGCGACGATACGAATTCCTTGGAGTTCGGTCCGACCGAGGTGTCGAGCGCTATATCGTAATGGACATGCTGCGCTGCGTGTGCAGGTCCAGCCGAAGTCGCGGAGGCCTCGCCGGCCGGAATATCAGTGTTATCGGTTGAAGATGGTGTCAATGCGCTGGCAACATCCCGCGACGTCGTAGATGGGTCGTGCTCGGGCTGGGACATGTTCCAATCAATTCCGCTCCGGGAGGAGGGGCGCGCGTCCTATCTGATGAGCACAGAGGGGCCAGGGACGAGCCAGGGGCGGGAACGCAAGACGTCAAAGCTGTAGGCAAACAGATTGAAGGCAACAAGGTAACGAGCGATTAGGCAAGAAAAGGCGCAGGGGGGACGGAAGAAGCGAATGTGAGGACGAAACAGCGATAGAGATAATTATCGTTGGTTTGCAAGGAGCCAAGATCCACGGTCAGCGCATGCAGGGGCCCAAGACTGTCGCAACCGTTGCGACCCTAAGTAAACAAGCAGATTAGCCTCCCCTGGCTTGTGCTGATGTCTCGTATTTGCGGGACGGCAATCAGTGAGGAGTTCCATGACCAGGGCGTGTATACCTCGAGTTGCGGAGTCGATTTCGAGGTCGAGGTCGAGGTCGAGGTCGAGAATAAGGTTGGCTTCCAAGTCGAACGCGCCGACGACGTCAAGCTGTCAAGCTTTCTTGGCGCGAATTGTTGCCGATCCAAGAGATCCAGATTGTTTAGACACAAACCTTGGATTGTTGAGTTGACTTGCAGGTGACGTACGTACCTAGGTACATCCCAAGGTCCTGGCCAATCCTCGCCCCCGGCACCAACCCGGCCTTGAACCCCGCACTGGCGGTCCAGATCAATGTCCTTTACAAAAGGGGGTCGCTTAGTCATCAGCGCGAAGAATGTCCAATCGAGACTGCCAGTTCAACGACTATTATGTAGGCATCAATGCGTCAGTCAAGGTTTTGGCAATTCGGTCCTTGCCCTTTATCTTGAACCGACATGGCCATGTCCCAAGTCCCGAATGTCATCATCTCCAAGCAGAAGTCTGGAGCAACCTGTTCTTGGCAAAGAATCGATCATGACTATGTCTGACGATGAGCGGCCCCGGAGTGTCTCTCAAGTGCTACTAGCAGGGCGCACTTGGCGAGGGCGAGTGCCTATTCGCGAATCCAGACGAGGCATCTGCCAACAGTCAAGACAATCAAGACGGAGAGCATTGACACCGGTCTCTTTATTCGTACACCACGTATGACCCTCCGTACATACCTCGGTAGTCGACATACTGGTGGAACATGAGAACATGGGCGATGTACCTCCATCCACGTCAAATACCGCTCGAACGAGGGAGCGAAACTGGGCCATGACGCGAATCGGCGAGAGGCTATTCTGGTGCGACAAAGCGGCGCCCATATTGAGAGACAGGCTTTCAATGATTGACGCTATCGCCCCGCTGCCTCAGACCTCTTCCTTCGTCTTCGGGCGGCTCTGCTCGTTCGTCCTGGTCCTCATCGACCGCGGGCGATATGGCACTGTACTTGATAGTCTTCTTGGGAAGGGCTGAGGCAGATCATAGAGACTGAGTCTCGACGCAGCACAGTCGACTGGAACGACGCATTCGGTCGTTTTCACCTGGCAGATGTTGCCTGTGCAAGGGAGGGGATGGCCTCCCCTTATCCTCGTCCTCATCCTCGGCTGCGGTACCCGCACGCTTGGCTATCATGGTCTGTCGGTGCCTCCCCCGAATATGTTCCTTGTGTACTGCCAAGGATCGGGAGGCTCGCAGATGGTTCCCGTACGCGAGGCTGCCTCCGAAATGCATGTCTCACCGTCCAACCCAACGTTTGGCAGGGATTTAAGCAACTCAGAGGCCGGGATCACGGGTTCCCATCCACGACAGTATCTTCCTCGCATCCATCTCGTGAGTTCGCCGAATCAGATCGTGGTAACCACCAGTCCGCATGACCAGACTTGTACCAAGACAGCAGCATGATAGCTAGGGCGGTGAGAAAGGCGGGTCGAACGCAGTCTGCAATGATGGACTCTGAGACTATTACCGAATCCCAGTGTCCTGCCTGTCCACGGGCCCTGTTGGCCCACCCCCCCCCCCACCCCCGGTTCGCGTTCACCACAAGCAGGGATCGAGTATTAGCAGCATGCAAAGTGACAGCCTTTGCAGCGGTTGTTTGCCTTGTCGCCATGCTGCCTCGGTCACTGTGCCGGCCACGTTGGCTATCAATGCATGCACCGCCAGACACCGTCAGTACGGCCGAGACACGCAAGGCAACAAATGTACCGCGCACTAAGGCAAGGCAAGGCGATGGACTGGCAAGGTCCTGCTCCGTACTGGTCGAAACATCTTTGGTCGCCGGCCTGTCTGTAGTGAGTAAAATCTCTCCCTCCCGTCAATATGACTCGGACCTAGTAAGCGGGATGAACCTCTCCTTATTTATACACCAGCGATCACCTCCTACCTGGCGCTCAATCAGACCGAGACACTCGCTTCTTAAGCGACCTTCTTTGCCCCGCAGATCAATATCTTTATATATTTTTTCCTTCCCGGAACTTTCCCCGAGAGTGTCACAAGAGTTCTTGTCTGCATCTCGAGGGCCTCCTGGGGACGACAACGACAAGAACGATGATATCCATAGTATCCAGGGCATTTACAGCTCTGACAACATTTGGACGGAGACTCCAACAATTCGCCGGTTTCCAAAAGGGCTACAACTTCGTTCTCTGGTCAATCTTCGCCTGTACCCTGCTTTGGTTTGCACTGAGCCGCTCCCGATACCTCAACTACTATGGCATTTTCTGCAGACAGGGCCACCTCGGTGCGGGTTCCCACGCAGCCCCGGGGGAGTGCTACTACTTCCTCAACAGGTCACGCGAGCAGATCGGTATGATGACACACCTGTTTGCCATCATCCCATGCTGCTTCCTGCTCTTTTTCCAGTTCGTCCCGTCCATCCGGCAGAAGTCTGCCATGTTTCACCGTGCCAATGGATACATAATCATCTTACTCATATCCATCGCCGTGGCCGGTGGTCTGATGGCATCGAGGAGGTCTTTTGGAGGCGACTCGGCATTCCAGGCCACGAACGTCCTTCTCTCCAGCCTAGTGGTCGTAGGACTGGCACAGGCCGTCATCAATATCAAGAGGCTGCAGATCGAACAGCACCGGGCCTGGATGCTGAGGGTATGGTTCTGGGTAAGCAAAACAAAGGCATAGCAGAACAGAACAGTGCAGTTGCCCTGAGGCCCTGACTGTTTCCAAGGAAGTGAGACTAAACGTCACGATAGGCTTTCTCAGTAGTCACCATGCGAATCATCCAAGCCGTTGCGAGCCATGCCGTTAGCGGCAGAGGCTACACCGCCATGCGGCCTTGTGCGCAGATCGACAGCGACGGCGTCCTCCCCGCCGCAACTATTTTGCAGGCCTGGCCTGAATGTGCCGCATACTTTTCCCGGGTTGCTCCAGGTCAACAGGCCCTTGTGGGTGCTGACTACAATGGGCTTCCGATCGAGGTCAACGTCGCGCTATCACTTGTGAGCGGGATCTCGGCGCTGCTGGCCCTTCTCTTGCATGCTGTCGGCGTGGAGATCTACGTGAGTAACCCAGATCGGACGACCGGCAGACAGCAGATGTGCGCCTTTGTCTGCTGACACTGAAGTTCACAGCTCTATATGACTTCTGCGGAATCTGAGCGTCTTCGACAGATCTCGTATCACAAGCAGCTGGCTGCCGGAATGAGGCACCCCGTTCGTACAGGCATGGCCGTCAGTCGTTTCGGAAACGCTGCAAAATGGCGTATGCGTGTCAATGCTGCCAAGACTGGCAATGACTCCGACGTTACGCACGGGGGCGCATCTGATGAGGAAGCTACGTGATAGGCGCAAGCGTTGCGGGCATTATGATACATGACGTGAGCAAATGGGGCTGGGATGGTTCAAGTTTACAGTGCTGGGAAAGCACAGGTTAGTAATACTGATGGTATATACTAGGTTGAATCATATAGGGCTTCATCGCGTGTCGTCCATTGGGATTCATCCCATGGCACATCAAATGAAGGACACAGCGAACAAACCCTCCTGGCCCCCTGTACAAGGCCCCGAGACTAGCCTTTCACTTCCGGGGATGATGCACGTCTTGTTGCCCTCGCTCACCGGTGCCAGCTCGAATTGTTTCTTTCCAGTGAACGGAAACAGCTGCCCGGTGTTGGTCGAACCTGTCCCGTCTGCTCGTCCACCGCATGAGAACAAGATGACCTGATCTCCAACATCTCGTCGGAAATCGTAGCTTATGCAACCCTGAGTCAGTCTGCTCACGACCAAGGCTGCGGTGCCGCCACTGCCGTCGTTATGCTTGCCCTTGGTCACAATGTCCCATCTCCCATTGATAGTGATGGCATCTTCGTCGCAGTCGATGAGAGACACTGGGATAAGGTTCGCACGGTAGTCGCCTGCGGTGCGGTCCACAGACAGACACCTGCCATCAGATGCTCGGATGGCAACACTGCTGAAAGCTCGTACGGCCGTCTGATCACGCTGATGGGCTTCAGCTACTGCGGATGGGTTGAGTACGTGGCCGGCTCCAGAGACCTGCAGAGGTAGTTTAATTCATCTTATCACAAAGGGTGACACTGAGAATGACGAGTCTAACGTACGTGGACTTCATCAGTTGGGCTGGCTGACACGACGGAGCTTGTGGTGGTCGTAGCAGGAGCCCTGGTAACTACCCTTCGTTAGAATCGGCATAAACTGCATCCTCTTTCCCCAACTGCGGTACTCACTCTTCGTGGTGATTGTCGATTTGACAGCGGCTGATCTTGTGGTGGTCAGTTCAGAGCTGGTTGATTTCGCAGTGACCGGAACGGTAGTGGTTGCTTTCGCGGTGGCTACTTCTGTAGTGGTTGACTTTCTAGTGGCTATCTCTGTAGGCGTTGACTTTGCATTGCCCTCACCATCGAAGGTAAATTCCTGGGCGGCATCGCCGTCCTTGCAATCAGCGATGTCTACGACGCCACCCTTGACAGTCAGGCATTTTCCCGGCCCGTTGCCCGGCCGCAGGGAATGTGGTCCTCGCCTGCCATCGAAGGGAAATATCTGAGAGATCGCGAAGCTTCCGGAACCGTCAGGAGAGCCGCCGCAAGAGTATAAGGAGACCTGGCCGCCGGCGGGTCCACGGGCGTCATAGTCCAAGCATGCATTGGTCAGGGTGCTAATAATAAGCATAGAGTTGGGGGCGTTGATATGTTTGCCATCAGTGATGACATCCCATCCTTGGCCATCTGTCGAGCCGCACTCGGCGACCTTGACAGGGGTAAGGTTCGCTCGAAAGTCACCAGACAGCTTGTCTACCTACAGACACTTGCCGTCCGAGGTCTGTTGTGATATACGTGAGACTTGGAAATCATAAAAAACAAATGAGCCGAGGTGAGGCAGACCTTGATGTGAGTGTTCGACAGGGCCCTTGTAGCCGTGTCATCTCGTTGCTGAGCCTGAGCTGCCGCGACCTCATCCAGTGCTGTGACCGTCCGGGGCCAGACAACTGCATCGGCTGAAGCAATTGCCACAAGGGCGAGGAGTGAGATTGACTTCATGATGGCCTTTGCTGATCCCAACGTAAATGTTTGCAATACTAAGATACGTGAAATGTAATACTTGAGAGGACGAGGTTACTGGCGAGCGTCGAGTGTGAAGCAAGAAAACAATTGCTGACTCGAACGGATAGAAAGAAAAACAAGAGCTAGCAGAGGATGGTACCGATCAAAGTCTCGAATGCCGACTGAACGCGATTTCCTCGAATGACCGGACCAAGTTAGGGAAGCCGCGTACGAATCCGGACTTCAAACGATACTGCCCAGGTGCCTTTTCAAGACAGGGGCAAGGTCAATTGGTTCCTAGCAGTACCCCATCCGTGGGTAGCTACCTACCCAGGTCACTTTGGACATGGGTAAGGCGATCAGGAAGGTGTGAACCTCGAAAATCGCAGATGACAAAGCTCAGACTTGCAGAGGATGGTCCCAGTTCAAGGCAACTGCGTGATTGGACAAGAGCGCCCCGGGAGTCCCGATTAGGAAGGAGTGAGGTTCAAAGAAGCTTGAATCCTGCTGGCGGACGCCGGTGTTTCATTAATCCCGAACTTGACATATCATGATATCCATACAATTTTCTAGTTTCCTGTATTGGAAGTAGGTACCTACCCACATGATAAACTTGGAAGCAGCAAACCCACAATTAAACTACTGCTGCTTCCTAGAAATGTACACCTCCAAGCCCTCCTGCACGACGAAGAAGGTGCAGTGGGTCCGCAGTTCGCTCCCTGGGTGGACGAGTTCAAAGTGGTAGTCGCGCAAGAGCCGGGGGCAGACCTTGTTTATCTCGAGAAGCGCCAGGTTGCGACCGATGCACAGGTGACTGCCACCTCCGAACTGAGAAGACATGTCAGCATCTCCCCTTGAGATACGAGAAGTAAGAAACAATTCTGGGAAGCCAGCTTACCTGGAACATGTACCTATCCATCCTCTTCGCGCTTTCCTCATCATCCAGCCACCGCTCAGGCCGGTAGATATCCGCGTCCTCACCAAAAATGGACTTGTCCCGGTGTAGCACCCACCCGTTCACAGCGACGCTCACCCCGCCAGGGATGAACTCGCCATCCAGCTCAGCGCCTTCAGGGGGGACCATGCGGACCATATCGAGCCCTACAGCCGGGCGGACTCGCATAGACTCCTTTAGACACGCCTGGAAGTAGTGAAGGTTGTGAGCCTCGGCCCACGAGATATTACCACTGGCAGCAATGGTGCCTTTTTCAACAGCGGTACTTATTTCTTCTTGGACGCGGGCGTATACTCGCGCATCGTTGAAGATGTGCCAGAATAAAGATTGCATAGTCGAGGCAGTTGAGTCAGATCCGGCAAAACTGCGATTATTGTCAACATGGTAATGCATTTAGTACCTAGGGAAGCCTTACATTGCACCGTGGGCGACAGCAAACACATCGCCCTCACTGAAGCGCTCGGGATCCTCCAGATGACTCCTGATCAGACTAGCCAGAAGGTCCCGCCTACCATCGCCACCTTTCCACTTGCCCTCGCTCTCCTTATCGAACGGCTTCCTTCGACTCAGCTCATCCAAGGCCAAGCGAGAAATTGGCGCATTCTCGTTGCCCAGCCCGGAAATCAACATCCACAGTGGATTCCGTCGCAGGAGGTAGTCGAGGAATGACACCTGTCCTACGATACCGTTGTAACGCTGGCTTTCATCAATCGCGTGGATCGCCCCATCGATGTCTCGACCCTGCTCCAAGAAACCGAACTTCCGGCTGAAGGCTACTTCACCCAGGACATCAAAGGCAAACCAGTGAAGCCAATTTCCAAGATCCACGACAGAACCCTTGGGGAAGGCGTTGATCGAGGCACCAGTCAGTCCCGCTGCCGCAGCGTCCATCTTCTGAAACAGCAGGTCGATGGTATCGTCAATGAAGGGACTTAGCTGCTGCATAGCCGCCATGCTGTACGGCACGTTGGCGACCTTCTTCTTCCGTGCGTGAACATCTTCTCGACACTCAGTGAAGATGTCAGGGTTCTCAACCGGAGGGAAGACACTGTAGAATTTGGTCTTGTAGAAGCGCTTTCCTGCAGACAGGAGCGTACGTGCAGCTTCTGGAGACGACAGAGACACCTCGTCTGGAGCGATACGCACGATGGGACCATACTTCTTGTGCAGCTCGATGTGTTCTAGGTGAGTGCGGGTCGAGGCTATCGATATGATTTTCCACAGTCTCGTTGTGGAAGCCAGCCAAGGTCCTGGATAATTGCGTAGAGGAGAGGCGTATCTCCTATACAAAGCGCGCACGAGAATTACACCAGGTAGGATTACAAACCACCATGAAATGAAGAAGGGTAGGGTACCCGCGAGGAGGGCACGAGTCGGAGAGATAGTCCGATTACTCGCTTCGAGCCTGTCAAGAGGACCAGCCATATCCGAGTACGGAAAAATTTGAACTATGAGTTGATTTAGGTACTGTAACTTTGTTGAAAAGTCGTCGGCGCATATGGGGCAAGTTCCTTGAGTGAAGGGATAGGAATTTGCAGGAGCATCCAGATGTCAGAGGTGCTTTTTTAAGCAGCGCAACCAGCCTCCTGGAGCAAAGGACCTCCCAACCAAAACGTCACCGCATTGTCACAAGCAAATCATGTATGATTGAAGTTCCGTCGTTCCATACACTCGATAGTAGTTGCAGGGAAGACTATCCACGGGTTACACACCGCATATCACCCGGAGAACGGTGTGGAACCATGTCCAAGTATCGCCGGCTGACATCGTTCTGTGTCAGCACTACAAGCATCCCTTGACGGAGGAGGGCGCAATTACGGAAATGCATCTCGGGTCGACTTGGCCAGCCCTCGGCCAACCAGCCATCTGCCGATTCTCATTGGAGACCATTCTGGTTTTCACCCAGCCGTACCCAGAAACTACTTACGTGAATGGAGCCGCACATGCGGAGAAAACGTGGAGATAAATCGACATCTGACGTGTGACGGTTGGCAGAACTGGCTGTCGAAGGGCCAAGAAGCCTCTCGGGCAAGAATTTCAACAGAGGGTCATCGACTCGCCCTTCGATCCCCGACCTCTGTGAGGTCTCGCAAGATACTTGAGCCGTGAGATATCACAGCTTCCATATCGTCAGGCCTTCACTGGGATACTGGGATGAAGTCCTTCCCCAACACATGTGATGGTCATTGCACTTCTGGTCCGAGGGAGGATGGGTGAGGGTCACTGCGGCGTACATGATGAGAGTCGACGAGGCGCTGCCGGAATCGAGCCGGGGATCTGCGATCTGACTGCCAGATTCCTCGAAATGCATACGGTACTGGGAACGGATTTAGTATGTAAACAGTATTGCTCCGGCAGCTGGACCGAGCGGGAGCCGACTCCAAGACTACCATCCGGCCGGGTAACCCTCTTGTTGGTGGAGAATCGTTCTTCCGTCGTCTTCGTTGAGAATGAGCTTTCGCTCGGCGTCAAACTCAGCCTATTGTACGCAGCGTTGTCACTTCGGGCTCGTGAAAGAATCCGATAATCTTTAGTTGAAAGATGTAAGTTGATAAAGTGCTTGGGAGTGCACATAGTAAAGCTTAACATGTGACACTCGGAAGTCGGATAAGGGTGCCCACGTTCGAAGGGCGGGTGCAGGCCAGTAACAACAACATGATTAGTCACCAATTTCGCCCGTCTTGACCTATCTCGAAATTTTGCTGAGAAATACGCACGTCTTCTCGCCCAACGCCGACGATCAACCCAACAAGATGGCACCCTTCGCATCGCCGATAAGCTGCGCCAACACGGCCTCAGCTGCCAAGCTCTTCGTCCAGCTCGCGCCCAAGCGGGCGCCCTCCCAGCCCGTTCTCGACTTTCTCCTACCCCGTAGCCATGGCTATCCGGCCGCTGTCGGCACCACCGCGAGGGGTTTCCGCAGCTCCGCCATCGTGAGGGCACCGCCGAAGCCGAGACCAGCAGGGGCAGTAGCAGCAGGATGGAGGAGAATACCCAGTGGCCTGCTGGCCGGATCCCCGGTTATGCGGACGGCAGCAGCACCCAGAACGGTCCCCTACATGACGGCCAGGAGGTATACCCAGGCGGTGTACAACCCACAGAAGGACGAGGATGGCAACGAGATGAAGATGGACATCACACCGAGGGCAGCCAAGGTTCGCCGACCCGTCCCAACCCTTTCCCTCACCCCTGACTGATTACTCACACGCTCCGGCAGCGTCTCAACGATATAATGCGCAAGGATAGCAATCCGCAACTCGCACTCCGGATCCAGGTCGAGTCCGGCGGCTGCCACGGCTTCCAGTACCTCATGAGCCTCGTCACGCTCCCCGAGTCACTCCCTTCCAGACCGGGCGCCGGCGTACAGCCCAGCGAACATCCTGGAGAGGGCGCCGAATCAGGGGAGGTGCGCGAGGACGATACCATCTTTACGTACTCCGCTGAGGAGGGACAGGAGGTAGATTTGACCGGCCCGAAAATCATAATGGACCAGCCGTCGCTGGACCTGCTGAAGGGGAGCAAAGTGGACTTTACGATGGAGTTGATCGGGTCACAGTTCAAGATCGTGGACAACCCGCTGGCGACGAGCAGCTGCGGGTGTGGGACGAGCTTTGACATCAAGATATAGATACCACTGGTTACGGGAGCATAGACTACAACGAAAGGGAGCATCAAATTTTCATGGCAGCGGGCAGCGACACGATCATAGAGCCAAGTGGGAACAGTGAACGCGGTATGATATTGACCAAGTTACCGCGCTTGGTATGTAAGAACGAAAGGGTGATCAGTCACACGGAGGTACAGGTGTAGGATGGAAATTATGTCTTTTTCCGTAAAAAAGCAGACTTCACTCATTTAACGCCGTGCATCCATGCGAAAGTACCCATTTCGTTCCCAAGACAAACCAACGACCAAACCGCACTGCAACCAAGTTGAATTCTTTGCTTAGTTCATCTGGCGGATGAGAGCGTTGATGTTCTCCTCGCGGTTGCCAAGGTCACCACCCTCGATGAAGTGCTTGAACTTGCGGGGGCGGAAGCCACCGTTGGGGTTGGACAGCTTGAAGGGCCACAGGAAGTTGGCGGCCTGCTTGAAGTTGGGGCCGACGGTGTAGATCTCGTGGATGAGATCCTCAATGCAGACAATGCCGTACTTGCCGAGGTTCTCCTCAATGATGGAGTTGTCGGTAAGAGCAATGCGCTGCTTGTTGACCTTTCCGTAACCGCGCTTGTAGACGAGCTCCTTGACGCTCTTCAGGTTGGGGTAACCGTAGGCGACCCAAGGCTCAATAACCTTGATCATCTCGGTGACGGCCTTGGTGACACGGACGAAGACACCGTTGTTGATCTGGAGCAGACGGAGCAGCTGGAGGATCTTGCGGGGCTTGGGGGCGATCTTGTTGATACCCTTGATACGGATGATGAAGATCAGGTTGGCCTCAGAGGGGACGTAGAACTCGCCGCTCTGGCGGGCAACACGGCCGAGGCGGACCTTCTCGCGCTCTGCATCGCGGTACTCCTGGACGTACTTCTCGGCACGCTTGAAGATGACGCCACGCTTCTCCTTGTTGGCCTATTCATGAGGGGTTAGCATTGATCGTTGCACGGTAGGCTGTTATCAACAAGAATCTCCTCCATCGATCAGACCCGAAAGACAGTAATTTCGCGACATCATCGACCGTAGTCTAGCCATGCGTGGATACAGTTGTTCATCACTTCGCTCCCAAACTCAACAGTGGCTCGTGACTAACCTTCTTCTTCTTCTCAATGTCGGCCGACCTCTCAGCACGGGCCTTCTCCTGAGACTTGCGCTTCTTGAGAAGGGTCTCGGGGACGAGGATCTGCTCGTTGGTGGGGACGGTACTGTGAAGTCATGATCAGATTAGTACGTAGTCCGGCATACTTCGGTGAAGTATGGAGGAGAGCGCCGGTGGAGAACTGTTGCGACTGCGACATTCTCTGCATGGCTAACTCGCTAGCTGCATTTAATCGGTGAGCCCAGTACAGGTCCCGCGGCATGCATCTGCAACCTGCTAAGACGACCTGTGGGTGCAATCTCATCCGACAACACCTCGAACAGAGTCGAGAGTTTATGCTCGCGGCGTAGCATTCCATCTGGCACACAAAGTGTGCTCATGCGATGGGTGCGTCTCGCGGCAATATATTTAAGAGGGAAGGCCTGGGTAGACCTTCTCCTCCAACACCCCGCGCATCATCTCTCAATCTGCAGGCTATGTTTCAAGTCTGAAAGAAGGAGGGAGAATTGCAGGAAAGATCGAGCTGGCTGCGTTTGCTCTCCAGCATTCCTCATTTGAGAAGAGGAGCAGAGCAAAGCTTTCCAGCAGGAGAGGACCACGACAAATCTGCAATAGATGCTCCGGAAACCAGGCGTTGAGGGGTAAAAAACTGGCATCTCAATTGATACCAGCATCAACGGAGGATTCAAACATACGTCGCAGACATCTTGGGGTCGGTTGGTTGACGGGCCGGGAGATGGATGGATGGTCGATGAATGAGCGTGGGCGTCGAAAAGGAAAAAAGTTTCGAAGCTGAAGAAGGAGCGAGCAGATGCAAGCTGGGAGGTGTATCGAAGCGAAATTTTGATCGAGCTAAAATTCCGTGACTTCTGTGGACCGTTCCCTGATTGGTGGCAATGCAGTTTTATGTGGGGAAGGCTTGACCGCCCGCCGAAATGCCCACACCCGAATTTTGCTATGCTAAAATCCGGCTCACCTTCGCGCGAGATCTTCGTGACCTGATTCTTCGTCCTCATACGCATTAACTGTCAACGACCCAGTCCGGCCTATCAATCAATTCAAGATGCCTCCCAAGAAGACTTCCGCCCCTCCCAAGGAAAACATCTCCCTCGGACCTAACGTCCGTGAGGGTGAGTAAACTCTACGATTCCCTCGAGGACCTGTTGCTGCTCTGCAGAAGAGTAACATGGCTGACGGCGCCCCGCCATCTTCACAGGTGAACTCGTTTTCGGTGTTGCCCGTATCTTCGCCTCCTTCAACGACACCTTCGTCCACGTCACCGATCTCAGGTTCGTTAGCCCTTGAACATGGATTCACAAAGGAAGACGAGACCGTCGACCGCTTTTGCGGGTGTCTCGGGCGCATGGTTGTTGCGACCCCAAATGGTCCTATAGAGGCTAACATTTTGGGTGATTCCAGTGGCCGTGAGACCATCTGCCGTGTTACCGGTGGTATGAAGGTCAAGGCCGACCGTGACGAGTCCTCCCCCTACGCTGCCATGTTGGCTGCCCAGGACGTCGCCACCCGCTGCAAGGAGCTCGGCATTACTGCCCTGCACATCAAGATCCGTGCTACCGGTGGTAACGGCACCAAGACCCCCGGCCCCGGTGCCCAGTCTGCCCTCCGTGCCCTGGCCCGTTCCGGCATGAAGATCGGCCGTATCGAGGACGTTACCCCTACCCCCTCCGACTCTACCCGCAGAAAGGGTGGTCGCCGTGGTCGTCGTCTCTGAACGCCGAAACGGTATTGCTCCGGGTGGATGGATCGCGTGGCTACTGCATATGGGTTACTCTGTGGCGTTGACAGTTACGAGGAGAACGGCTTGCGCCTGGTCTCCATTCTTCACAGCTTCCTTACGGGAGTTTGTCACATGATGCTTATGGCACGGCTACACTAAATCAAAAGAAGTGAAAAACATATTCTCTTCTACCATCGTCCCGTCTTGCACGGATTGGTTCCTTTGGCTAGTGATATGATGTTTGTGACACCATGTCCACGACCCCTCGGGTCATGCATGCCATTCGGGATTCTACACCGCCTATTCCAGGTTGTTATGTAGGTGATCATGGACTGGATGGTCTCTATACCATAGCGAAGACAGTACCTCGGCATGTTTGAGATGTTACGCAAGAGCATCGTAGCTTATCGAGTGCTCATGTGGAAAGGCTTGTCATGCTTCGCCTTGACCTACAAAAACGCCTGAGACGTGATATCAGGGACAGGAAGGAGACCGACCTGGCAAAGCCATCACTCACACGAGAAGCAGCACGTTATAGAGAAGATGCGATCAGCCTCTGTGATTTTGCACCACCTGGTGGGCTTAATTACAGTCCTAATGAGTCAATACTGCTACTCCGTGCTTAGACGGCGTGAATCCTGTCCTTAGAATTCTAGAAGACAGGGCATATCCGTCCCTGGGTGTTGCCGACAACGCCTTGCTGTTCGGGCAATTGCCGAGCCGTATCAAACGAATCAAAGCAAAAGAGGAGAATGAAGAGAAGGAGAGAAATAAAGGCTACGTTGCCCATTGACCGTCTCACCTCATTTGTACGCCGTCCTCAAAGACCAGATACCCCTCATTGTAGACCCAGTCTGCTCCATCCTAGCCACCGCATTGAGCGCCGCCTTGAAGGACTCCGTCGCCTTCTTCGTGTGACAGTATGTATTGAAGTGGTCCACCAGCACCTTGGACGGACACCGCCCACCATGCTGGCGGATGAAGGGAGGGATCATGTCCTTGAACTCTTTTACTCCATATCGGCCGGTCGGTGGCGTGGCTGTTCTCGAGCGTGGGCTACTGGCACCGCCACCACCGTCGAGGCCCTGGCGGCCTCGAATACCTGCAAGCACGCTCGCTGAGCCTGGGCCTGCGCGCCCAGAGTTCCTGTTTGGTGGGCGGGGCGCGCCTGCTTGGCCGTGCTCACCAGTCCAGGTGACAGTGCCGATTGGGACGTGGCGCGCTTGCTCCCTGGAGCGCCGTAAGTGGTCGGCTGCCTCGGCCGCAACGCGGTTGGCCTCACGCTCGAGGATTGTACGATCGGCTTTAACGGTCTTCTTGCCATTGATAATCTCATCGTGCTCGAGAGCCTCGTGGACACCACGGGCGAAGATCCCGGCCATGATGCGGTCTTCCTCCGCGGCGTTGTCGTCGTCTTCCTGCTGGAACTCTTCTAGCTTGGTGATGCCGTCGATCTCACGAAGCTTGTCATCCTCATCATCGTCGCCTTGTTGTGCCATATCGCCGAGCATCTTCGCATGCTGGTCGTCAAGGTCGTAATTCGTGTTCCCAGGAGCTATCTTCGGCGTAACATCCGTCGTGACCTCGCCGCCCGTGAAGAGCCGACTTGTCTCCGTCGCACCGTCGTGGTCGACATCGAGGGTGAACAAGTCGTGCATATCATGGAGGTTCAGCGTCGTGCGCTGCTTAGGATCCTTGAGAACCTTGTTCGAGAGGAACTGCTTGTAAATTTGCCGATGGTAAATCTTCTCCTCGATCGTTCCAGCAGTCATGAGACGGAAGATAATGACCTCTTTCTTCTGCCCCAACCGCCAAGCTCTCTCCCTGGCCTGGACATCAGTGGAAGGGTTCCAGTCCGGATCAAAAATGATGACCCTACTGGCACCAGTGAGGTTGACACCGAGGCCACCCACTTTTGTAGTCAACAAGAACAGGTCAAGCCCAGGGTCGTTGTTGAACCTGTCAACTAGCCTTTGTCGTTCCTTGATAGGTGTTTTTCCATCCATGCGAATATAGTTGATTCCGCCTTGCCTCTTGATGAAGGCTTCCAGGATATCGAGCATAAGAACGCCTTGGCTGAAGAGCAGGGTCTTGTGTCCAAAGCGCTTCCACAAAGGTACAAGTCGTTTCACGACCTGCATCTTGCCAGACTGAGCTGCTGCACCCCACTTGTAGTTCGGCCGATTCTTTCGCTGTGGAAAGGCCAGGTCGGGGTGATTACAGATCTTTCTCAAATGATCAATGCCATACAGTGAGGAACGACCCTTGTTGAGAATGGCATTCATGTCTGAAGACTTCAGGAAGAGCTCATAGGCATCTCGCTGGACGGCCGTCAATTTGCAGAACAATACTTGCTCCTGCTTTTTTGGGAGGTCTGCTGCCACATCCTTCTTGGTGCGCTGCAATAGGTAAGGGCTGATGGTGTCCTTGAGGGTTTCCGCACATTTCTGCGCCGTCATCACTTGCAGATTGGTCGCATTGGCATACCCGCCGAGCTTGATTGGTACCTCAAATTGGCTTCTAAAGGCCACCAGTGAGCCGAGGTGCATGGGAATGATGAAGTCGAAGAGCGACCAAAGCTCTATTAGACTGTTTTGCATCGGAGTGCCAGAAAGAATGATCCGGTTGGGTGTACGCAACTCCTTGGCGCAGAAGGTGATATATGTGTTTGGATTTCGAATCTTGTGTCCTTCATCCAGCACGGCATAGTCCCAGTTGACGGGAATCAGAACGTCCCCGTAGGTCTGAAGGCCCGCGTACGTTGTAACCAAGACGTGACCGTCTTTGACCACGCGGTCCACGATCTTCTTTGCTGACGTGTTCGACTTCTTTGGCTCACGGTGTTCTTCCCATAATTCCTCATCTTCTATGCGCTCTTCCCTGCCGACGTCTACCATACCGCTTCCAGAAGAGTGCAGTATCGAGACCCGGAGAGGTGGCCACCATCGATGGAACTCACTTACCCATTGCTGGAGGACTGTTGCAGGCGCAACGATCAGAACGGGCTTCGTGAGCTTCTTACTATAGTGCAGTGCAGCAACAAATGAGATCAGCTGTATGGTCTTCCCAAGACCCATCTCGTCGCCCACAATACCTCCAACCCCCTGACAGTAGAGCTCTGCCAGCCATTGCACACCGGTTTTCTGATAATCGAACAGCGATGGGTAGATATCACCAGGAAGCTTCATGCTGTTGTCAAAATAATGATCTGGCTGGTCCGGAGATGGCTTATACCACTCCTCTTCGCTAGCATCATCTGCCGGCTGTCCATCTCGTTCTTGCTTGTTCTGTCGAGCACGGCTTCGGCGTTCAACCCAGTCTAATAATCGTCTTTGGTATGCTGATTCATCACCATCATCTATCTTGCTGAACTCGACTTTATTCTCATCTTTCGTAGCTGCTTTGGGTGTTTTTCTCGGTGTAGTTCGAGTGAGATCGGTCATGTCGTAGTCCTCGAACCCGGCATCCGAATCAGATCCAGGTGAGGCTGCTGATGCGGCGCTGGGCTCAAATTCATCAGACGAGGCTGTATCTCGCAGGACCTTACGCTTCTTGCGAGGCCGAAGAGAGAACTCATTCTCTACATCTACTGCAGCCCCATGATCCTGGTCTTCGGCGAAGCCTGGGAGGCGCAGGTTGCGATGCGAGCGTGGCTGATCGGTGCTTTGTACTAGCTCCAGCTCCTCGACAACAGCTTCATTCTCGGCCTCTATGATGGCATCCGCCAGTTCTCCTTCGACGCCATTTGGTCGTGGGCCACCAATCTTGGCAAATGGTGTGATCTTGCCGGTACGGATGAGGTACTCCCGTTGTGTCTCGCCTGCCAACCTGCCTGTCGAGGTGGTAGCACTGACGTCCCCATCTGCTCCCGCGCGACGTCTCTCCTCGATGCGAGCATTGAAATCTGCAATATCTTTGTCAACCAACTCGATTTCTGCATCGAGTCGTGCAATCTCCCGTTGGATCTTCTCCTTGAGAGGTGGGTTGCCCCGTGCGTTTCGTAATTTCTGCTCTTGCTGCTTCTTCCGGTTGGTATACTTCAATTTTGTAGCCTCAGCTCTTGCGATGCGATTTTTGTCCTTGTTGTCCTCAGCTTCGGCCAAAGCAAGGCTGGCCTGGTGTGTGATGTCGCGCTCGAGGTCTTCTTGGTCGCGGACATTGGTGGTCAGGTTTTTGAGAGCGGACTCCTCGTCAAGATGTTCAGAAATGTCGACCGGGGTCGCCTCGCCATTTGTATCAGGGGAGGAAGTGGCGTGAACATCGTCGGCTGGGATCGCTGGCTGGTCATGATCAATCACATCGGTGGCTAGGTCATCCAGATGTGGCTCGGCAACTTGATCGCCGTCTCGAGAGTCCATGGTACACAACTACTGATTTTGAGGCAGTGCCATGTAATGTGGAGGGCAGACTGGAGTGCAGACGAAGGGGTCCCAATTCGATTGATGGCGTGTAGAGTTTACGGAGAGGGGCAGATGAGGCTACGAAAGACACTGAAGGTGAACTCTTTAAAGGTATGACCGTGACAGCAGTGTATGACGATGGGCAGGAATTTGGAAGGAAAGTTGTAGGCAGAAGACGGGAGAACTTCAGCCTGGAAATTTAGCGTTGTCAGCCTGAAGCGAACCGCTACCTCTGTGCCGCTGTATGTAAGGAGAAGTTGCAGGATGTTCAGACCAGGAGAGGCGAAACCGGCGATGACGCACTGAAATGACCGAGTAAGTTAGTCGCGTCTCTGTCACGCTTCACGTGCTATCCTTCTCACAAGCAGCCGAATCACATGATGCAACACTGGCTTGGACGCCCAGTGTGCCCAGCACTCAGCACTCAGCGATACCTAGGTAGGCAACATCCTGTCCTCTAATGTTAACTAATGTAAAGTTGCCCATATGACATTCAAGCTTGGGTATCCCTTTGCTACATTGCTGCATTCACGCTTTTACGACGAAGCCTTCAACTTAGCTTCATATGCTCGCAAAATCTTTTGAAGCAGGTGTGTTAATGATTTCATGTTGTTATGGATCAAGGGATGAAATGCATGAAAACCGCGCCAAGTTTCACTACTCCATAAATGCTTGAGCCAGAATTGAACCTCCCGTCGTCCCCGAATCTTGTCCACGTCAGAACACCACCGTGCAAACCCACATCCACCCAAACCCCTAGTACAATGAACGGACCGACCACTGGGGGGGGGGGGGACAACCGCAATCAGTCCTTCCCTGTCGTCTCGAGCACGGCCTTGATCATGGCATTGCCGATTTTGCTTGCCTCGGTGAAGCGGGGCTCGAAGAAGCGCTGTGTATTCTTGAACCTCTCCTTCCAAGTCTCGAAGTGGCCCAGCGATACGCATTCGGCCCAGCCCCTCGCCGCGAAAGTAAATTCGAGGTCGTCCGACCTGAACGTGTTGTCCTCGACAGCGATCCGCACCGCCTCATCCAGCCTCTCCGGGTGCCTGAAGAGGTTTTCAGTGACGCCCAGCCAGAGCCGGAACAGCGGCGTCGAGCAGATCATGTGGTCGTAGGGGGCTATCCCCAGCGCGCTCCAACAGTCCACCATGGCCAGCAAGCTCAAGTGGTTGTTGGGCAGCACCTTGCCCTCCTCGGGCTTGGTCCCGAGGCTGAACTGGTCGAGCAGGTCATCCCGTAGCAGTGGCGTCTCCTCCCACTTGGGGCTGTCCTCACTGCCGAAGACCTTCTCCTTGGCCGCGTACACCCTCTTCCTCAGTTCCTCGTGTTGGCCCTCGAGCATCAGCTTGAACAGCTCCGTCGTGGACCGCGCGTACTGTGTGATCTGCTTGCGCGCCTCGGGGTTCAGGATGGCTAGGCCGGCATACACATGCCAGTTCTGCGAGTAGATACGCAGCGTCAGGTTGATCTTGACGTTCTCGATCCCGCCAACATAGCGTGCCCCCTCCCATGGGAATTGCTGCATCGCGTGCCAGGCCTTGCCCATGGAGAGGAAGGCCGCGTGCGTTACGGCTTGAGTGTCGGCTGTAATGCGGTCATGCTCGCGGGCCGTGAGGTAGACGTGCTTGGAGTTGAGGCAGCGGAGGACGGCTTCGACCTTGTTGAAGGAGGCGTCGGATGCGCGGTGCTTAATGAGGACCTGTACTCACGAATGAGTGACCGTAACTCCGGGACAGCAGGCGGAACTCACCAGTGGCTGGCCTCGAGGATCCACGTTTGGTCCGTGTAGGGAATGGACAGGGACGATATCGACGTCAGGAGGCAAGTGCTCCTCGAAGGCTGCAATCTCGGGAGCTTTGCACGACGTCTGCCCTCCGACGATTGCATTCATCTTTGTAGCTGCGACATGACTTAGTAAACGCGTGGCTCCCATACGGGTATATATCTACACGGAGGCGGGGCATACAAGGGCCATATTCTTTTACGACAGCGCCAAGCGCTGCGGCTTCTACACTGTATAGGATCCAATCGCTCTCCCTCGAGACAAGATGACCGTTTTGGAGAATTTGTATTTTATTCTAGACGGACGACTTCTCAGCATGCCGTACTCGCCAGGTAGAGCTGAGGCACAAGTAAATGATGGACCGTACATTATCAGCGAACTCCTCGCGCAAGCTGTCATACTGTTCCTTCCTGTCGCATGCCTTGATCCTGCCCCAAGCTAGATATTAGTATGAGTACCACGACTTGTATAGCAAGCGTTGAGCTGGTAAGGACCTGATTGAGTTTTGTTAGCCAACGTCCCTCAATACTGAGATCTGACAGAAACAGGCATGTTTGGTGCTTTCAGACAAAAATTTTAGGTAGCTGAGATTTTTCATCATGGAAAGCTCATCAACCAAGAATTGGTCAATGAGCGATACTCTAGCCAAATGCACTCAAGTCATCATTGTAGGGTGGTATGGAGGGGGATTCTGGTGTTGTTGAGATGTGAATCTTTCGAAAAGGACTTACCAGCTTTGTAAAACCCAGGGCAGCGCTGCCCTGGTAGGCTCCCAGATAAGGGAGCAAATTGGAGCGAATTACCTCCAGCCAGCAGCAGACAGGCGCCGGGCATACATCTTGCCCATGTCGCCCATGCCAATAATGCCAACAGTAAAACCCTCCATGTCCAACGGAACCGGCGACGTTTGCGACGCGGCGGCCATCTTAGCTGTTCCTTCTATACTGTGAATATCTTTAGGCTCGAAAGGAACGGATCACATCCTAAGAGCTCAAAGTTTCGTCACGAGAGGAAGATGCGTCGGTTGTTGTATGTATGAAGTGATGAGGAATGTTACAGGAAGTTGAAACCTGACCGCCCTTTTTGAGGTCCAAAATTTCTGAGCGGACAGGCGGGGCCCAGGGAACAAAATGCTGCCGAGCCCCGTGTACGATACTTTGATTGGTGCCGTGACTAAGAGATCCAACCCAGCTCTTGGGGCTCTACTAGTACTTTCACCCCCCCCCCCCTCCGGGGTTAGACACCCCGGGTTAGGAGCATCGAAGCTTATGCTGAAGATCCGTCCTCGAGCTCTTCAAGATCTACCTTCAGCATACTCGTTATCTTCGAACTTATAATGGCTGTCGAAGACGACAAAACACCCGTGATCTACGCCATCGGCTCCAACGGGTCGGGCCAGCTCGGCATCGGCCACGACCAAGATGTCTCCATACCGCGGCAGGTGCTCTTTCGCCCCGGATCCGAGCCATCTAAACCTGTTGTCCGTGTCGCAGCCGGCGGAAACCATAGCCTGCTGCTTACGTCGGACGGGAACCTGTACTGGGCCGGCGACTCCTCAACTGGCGCGTGCGGTCCCTTATCCGTTGAGCAACAGGACAGGTCGGGGCACTTCACCGCGCAGGAGGTTGCCCTGCCCAAGAATGGGGATGGGCAGACGGCTTTGGTGAAATTAATAGCTGCGACTTGGGAGGCCTCTGTGATCGTGCAGGCGGATGAGCATGGCCGGAACACAATTGTATCGAGCTTTGGCGTGGGGCTGAAGGGCGAGCTGGGTCAAGGGCAGTTCATCGTGCGGACATCTTCGGTCTCCCGCATCAAGGACTTCCCCCCACCAGGCACCGAAGTCGTCGGCCTGTCAGCATGCATGAGTCACGTGGTCGCAGTGCTCAGCAACGGGGAGGTCTACGGTTGGGGCAATGGGCGGAAAGGCCAACTGGGCACCGCTATAGACGGGGTTGTACAGGAGCCGCGAAAGATCGAGGGCGTTGACTTCAAGGTATCGCGAGCGGTCTGCGGCAGGGAGTTCACTAGCCTTGTTGGGTCTGCGGAAGGTGGTGAGATTACGGTTCTGGGTGCGGACAAGGCTGGCGTCAAGTCGTCTGCGCCGGCGAGCGCTTTGGGCTGGAAAGATGTCGGTGCCAGTTGGGGCTCTGTTTACATCTTGAACGGAGATGGCCTATTAGTGAGCTGGGGCCGAGATGACCATGGTCAATTGGCACCGCTGGGCCTTCCGAAACTCGAACACATCGCTATAGGCAGCGAACACGTGGTCGCTATGACGCAGGACGGCGATGTGCTTTCCTGGGGGTGGGGTGAGCATGGAAACTGTGGTCCTCAGGTCGAGAACGGCGATGTCAAGGGGCGATGGAACGTGATCGCTTCTAAGAAATATGTTCCACCTGGTTCTGAGATCACAGGGATCGGTGCCGGTTGCGCAACCAGCTGGATCAGTATTGAGATAACAAGCCAACCTTGAGCTCCTGGCTTCGATTTTGCGATATTAGATGGCCCACGTCGAAACCCACCGACAAGACAGCCAAATGCAAGAAGATCTGTACTTCACACGACATACCGCTGTCTTCAACAGAGACAAGCAATTTCGGGTACTACCCGGCCCTTTTTGACCTCACACCGAAGGGCAACGCATATACTTTACAAGAGGTGGGCACAGGAGCCCATGGCCAGCGTATCTCACTAGCTTCCAAAGAGGCCAAATCTGCGGACGTCGGAAACCCTCTGCGTTGGCTCCAGGAATGAAGGCATATCAGTTCCTGCATCATCAAGCGAATTGCTCCCGGTGGTGTTGAAATGGTTGCTCATGCGCATGGTTGATGGGTTCTGTCACTAGCATCAGCACATGCCATCCGTTGATGGTACAGAGCACTTACTGTCTCGTTGCTGGCACCCCACTCGAGCCGCGGATTCTCGCCCTCTTCATCCTCGTCCGGGTTTACGGGTTCCCATTGTTCGTCCTCATCTGGCTGGGGAAGGAAAAGCGAGTCGGACTTCAGGGTCGAGGGAGGCTGCGCTAATGGTGCTCGAATATCGAACTGCGACGAGCGTGGAGCAACAGATCTTCGTGCTGGTGGCGGCATACTGTCTTGTTGGGCCTGCTGCTCCTTTGAAGACTTTGGCTGCCGAACATGGTCGTTGGCTTCCGCAGCCGGTGTGTTGGGTGTAGCGTTAAGCGCCGGCCTAGCAGCCTTCGCGGCAGCCTTGCTTTGCCCTTTCCTCTGCGCTGCTGTACCCTTCTCGTCAACTGTCATCAGGACAAACTCGCAGATGATGCCGTCGCCATCATACGATATCTTCATCGGACGACCTGGTGTTGAGTAGACAGCGTTGAGCTCGCTAGTTGTCCAGTTGGCATGCTGGAGGATTGCACGGAAGTCTCTGACGCTGATAATAATGTGCAGCTTCTCTGCCACCTCGATATTGTCGAACTCGTCCATCTCTACCGCGATGGAGGTATGCAAAGGCTTTTTCAATACAGCTAAATGACTGTCAGCAAGGCGGCCAAACAGTCAATCAAGAGTTCATGTCTCACTTGCCTTCGTTATTTACGCTGACCTGTTTCTCCGTGAAGCATGTGAAGTTGACAACGTTATCGCCATCAGTATTGATATCAAGAAGATCGATGCCAGGACCAAAATGCTCCATTAGTGAACGCAGAGTACGTGGATTGATAGTCCAGTGGTGGATGGCCTCCTTCTTGTCGAATTTGGCATGGACAGGGGCCTTTGCCTCGAAAGAAAGCCGATGAGTCGCAGTGATGCCTACACACGGGTCAGAACCGCAGAGCACGTATGCTGAGCGCATTCATCAGTGAGACCTGTGCTCTGACATACCGTTTCTGCAGAATATCTTGGCAATGAAGCGGCTCTTCTTTCCAGGACCATCATCGATCGATACATCACACCTCTCAATTGTTGTGACATTGTCCCGATCCCTGGTCGGATCACCGCCTGTCCGCGTACGAAACACCGAAAGTAAGGCCTGTGATTGATGGTCAGGTGGTCAGGTCGCTGAAACGACTAAACAGTGATTACCAACTTGCCTTGATGTAAATCATACAGTAGAATCTCTCGCGGTACTGCGCGTTGCCTTCGAATGAGAAGCGCGAGAAAAATCTGTTCGCCGCGAAAGTGAAGGAGACATATGCGGACTTGGTGAGGTTGAGTGCAGTGAGAATCAGCTGGGTCAAGCCCTCGTGTTAGCAGGCGGTACCCCTTCGAATGCATGGGAGAATGTACCTTGTCCTTCTTTATATCCAAGGCCACATCATCACTGAACTTATTTATGCATACGAGCGCGTCATTGAATGCGCCCACGCCCTCCTCGCTCAGGGTGAAGCTTACGAGGGCCATGGCAACTCAATATTCGACGGAATGGAGGCGGGGCTGCTGTCCTTGGAAGGGCACCATGTAAACCTTAGATAATCCAATGATACAGCAGTCTGATTGAAATAGAGAGCTGGTGTCGTCCCCAGATCTGACAGTTGCCCGGTGGTGTCGCAATAGGAAGGAAGGAACAACGCCGTCAAACTCTCCAGACCTTTGCCGGGCTGAGCCTGTGTTGGCCAATGGGTCCTGCCGCTAGAATCTGTTTCACACTCGGACGACCTCAGTCGAACCACACCAGAATAAGTATCAGTAGATGTCCAGGTTCTATGTACTGCCCGGAATCTGCTCTCACATCTCAAGGCGCTGGGGCTGGGGCTGGCTCTCTGACATATCACGAACCAAGGCGCCGTTTAGCGACCGGAGAACCCTGAGCTCAACCCTAGAAATGCAGCTCTATCAGCCCCCCCCCCCCTTTTCGGCTTACAGACTAGATGACATCAACCTAGGGACGGCTCATTGAACTTCACAAAAGTAGACTTTACAACATTCTTTCTCGTTTCCTTAGCATACACTGTCTCAATATCAAACTCCATATTGAGATGAATCTATCCATTCAAATCAACTGTATTGTTCGCCGGCAGCCCATTTAAACCTCTATGAATCCCGAGGTCCTGTTTGACCCATCCTCAGTGCTCTCCAACGCGTCCACTCAACGTTGATTCGCGTCTGTCATTATTGCTATCAACAAGTGATGATCATAACACGAACTCATCCAAGGATGGCCCCAGATGTACCACAGGAGATCTGGTGGCTGGTCTGCCTGGAGTTTCAACGGCAGCAAGTATTGGAGAGTCTCTACAATTGCGCTCAGGTGAGCAGAAGTTGGGCCGGCTATGCCTTACCTCTCTTATACAGGTATCAAGATATACTCCCCTCATTTGGCCCTAGTGGGTGCGTTGGTTCATCCGAGCATCTTAAAACCTGACAACTTCTCAGCATCCACGGTTCCTCAAACGCAGCTTCAGATGACATTGGCACGACTATCGCTGGCAAGCGCAGGTGGCCTGGTATGTGGCGTGCCATGATCTTATCCAGCGTCGGAGTGACTGCCTACCCGTACTGTCTCTGGATTAAGTCACTTGGGCTTAGTGATCTCGAACAACTCCTTCAGGATATCGCCGGAGACCGCGGACGGAGGTCGTTGTTTTTCGAAGGGCCCATGAGTGACTTTGAAATTCTCAGTGAGGGAAGAACCACCCGAGCCGGTCAACCGCATCTCGAGATTCAAAAGATTGTGGAAAAGGTTGGCGATGCTATCACTAGCTTCGCCCACAAGGCTTCAGAGAAACAAAACAAGACGGTTCAGCTTACCAGCTTCGAGGGTGCCAATCTGCCAACTCCCCTACTCTCGGTTTGGACCTCGAGGCTGTCGACTCTTACAATTCTCTCTGTTCGAGACGGTTCAGTCTTGACAGCAGAGGTCGCCGAGTCTATCCATCAGAACTGTCCTTTCTTCAGAGAACTCACTTGCTACCATATTCAGGGCAGCCATGTTGATCAAAATATGTCTGAGTTCTTCCGAGGTCTTCGCGATGACTCCCTTCAGAATTTCCGTGTTGTCAGCACCAACGAAATGGGCCCTCGCGCCTTGGAAGGCCTTATGAATCATGCACGATCTCTTCGGTCTCTGACTTTATCAAGCCTTGGCACCACCTCTCTGCCATTTCTACATCTGTTGACCAGCTTGCAATACTTGGAGGAGCTCAACATCGAAGCCAGCACTACCTCACCACCGAGTACGTGGGCTCCGGAGGGCGAGGATCCACTTCCCATGCTCACCATATGGTTGAAGGGATGCAGATCTTTGAAACAACTTAGCATCTCGAAACTCGCGGGTGGGAGCAAGCTCCTTTCAGACGTACTTGTATCCCCCGATCTACGGCTCCGGAAGCTAGATGTGAGACTGGTCGACGATGATGAAGCCTTCTACTCTGCTTTGGGTCATCAAGTCGACCTTGAAACTCTGGTCTTTCGCTCCTATGCCGAAACCACTGACCAGAATGGTGTGCGACACGACAAATTCCTGGATTCCATCTGCGCCTGCAGGAAACTCAGACACATCAACATCATACAAGATATCGAACTCGGGATTGATCAGGTCCAATTGACAACTGAAGATCTGTTCCTCATCAGGAAGGCGCTACGCAACCTAGAAGAGCTCAGTTTCGAGGGCGAGAACCTTACTGATGCTATATTCGAGCCACTTGCGCATATTACGTCGCTGAAAGCGGTCTACATCAGCGGACTCAGTCTCTTCACTTACGATGGTATCAAATTCTTCATCGAGGCGCTTCAGGCAGCTGGTACTCATGACGGCTTCCGATTGGAAATCGCGAGTCAACACGGAGATGCAAAGATACCAGTTCGCCTCGAGAAAAAGCTTGCGAGGTTGGTAAATTCGAGCCTGAACGGATACTTCAGCTTGGTCTACTTCCGCGATCTGTCAGAAGATGACACTCCCCCGGATTCGGATTAGAATCAACATTCCACATTGAGGACCGAACGAGCATTTGGGAGCAGACTGTTCGTAATGACGCTGCCCAGTCAAGACTGCTCCATGATATGCATGCTCATCGGATGTATTTGTACTGGAACTTGGAAAGCAGAAAGTAAGGTAGATCGAGAACATACACCACGAAACTGTCGAGAGACGGCTTATGGCTTTAATGGTTGCTTCCGTTGAGAACGATATGTTCCGAACATGGGCAATCGAGACTCTGGTTGATACGGATTGTAGGATTTGTCAAGGAGAGAGGGTATTCGTGCGTATGTATACTTGTCAAGGACATACTACCTCTCTAAAGCTCTGCCCTTCCTCGGAGTCTTATTACATTCCTCAGAGTGTTATCACGCAGTCCGCCAACCGATGCCGAGCCTCTCGCGGCCATATTCGGCACCCGGCATTCCCATCACCATTGGCCCATGGCTATCACCCCCAAACATACTTCCGGCGCCATTGTCCATCCCATACTGCCTTAATCCCCTGGGCCCCGGCATATACGCCGGCAACATACCCCCGCCACCGAAATCCACCCCCAGGCCACCGAACTCCGCCGCCAGCTGAAACGCGCTGTTGCGACACTCCCAGCCGCAGTAGTCGTCCGAGTATAGCATGTAGATATTGTCAGGGCCTGGGTCGCACTCGTCGCTCATCTCGAAGGGGACTCTGTCGAGGTTCCCCGGCTCCCAGGCCTCGGGCTCGGTGATGCGCATGAGTTGCGAGAGCACGTTAGTGCAGGAGGCGTAGGAGAGGATGGTCGGGGGTGGATGTCCGCAGAGGGGGATAGTCTGTATGTAAATGCACATCTTTGAGCGTTGAGCTGAACTCGATGCGGGATAGCTTGGTAGCTGAGAGGTGATGGGAGCGGTGGGCGAGAACGCGTGGCTGCATTCGCCTTTCCGCCTTTGGTCTCTCACTGCGCCGTCGCCCGGCTACTGAACTTGACCCTCTGCTCCTTAGTAGGTCCCAGCAATTTGGATGAATGAATCTAATGAGGGCACAGAGGGAACTGAAGCACGTAGATCGAGTGGTACAAGCTATCTGCGTATTGATGGGGGTCCTTGTTGACGATTAGACTGACCGCGCTGACACAAGTGACACTCCAGGACATGCTAAGCCGCGCGATTGATACGAAGCCAAGTAATACGCCTGATGAAGGAAAAAGGACAATACACTCTCCTTAAAACGATCCAAATGCGGCAGTTCCAACTGTTCGGATCTCCCAGTTGGGAGGAAAGACTGCTAAGGCCCTTGTAGCGGGAAGTCGGGAGTTGTCTCCAAGCTTGTTTTCACACAAACATTAGGTCTCCGGGACGGACATCTCCGCTGGTTACTCCTCATGACCACTTGAATTGTTGCTTATGAGCGATGAGATGAGTGATCTGAGAGATCGTGTGAGAGCAGTCGCGTGCTGAGGTGTTTCAGGACGAACAAGCGGCTTCTCGAGAAAACACCACAACAATTCCTATTTTGAAACGATATCCGGAGTGGGAGACATGAATGTTTCCGGCGGAAATGAGGAGTATGGGGCCTTAGCTGGCCTGCAGCAATCAAAAACATGGGTCATAGGAAGCGTGAGATCGTCATATCAGGATGGAGGAGGGAGGGGAGTGAACTTCAGATGGCAAACATCCAGTCAACAAACTTGGGAACGCGAAGCCCGGGGAGCAGATATGGGCTTGCTGAGGGGTGTGTCTTGAAGCCCGGTGACTCCTAGGAGAGGGCGAAGTATGGCAAACCAAGCAATGACCGCACCGTGCAGGGCTGTCAGGACAGGCAGGAGTCCTGAAGCTATGACCAAGCATCACGAGACAATTACCAGCGCTCTGTTTCTGTCACACGCGGCTGGATATCTTGAGCCTCATATTACCAGAAGTTGTACTCAAACACAAGGTTACACGATCTTTAAAGGCCCAAACTCGTGCCTCAATAACAGGGGTATGTGATGAATGCCTCTCAATCGTTAAATGATGATATGCGAAATGCCCCGAAACACCGTCCGCCCGAATTATGCCATCAGAATACTCAGATGCGTAACCATGCAAGCCAACTTCCCCGAGCCGTTCCCCAAAGAAAACTGCCAATGATTTACCCGACACGTCTACTCGGCCCAGTACATTGGCGACCTTCCAGCTTCATAGCCCGTTCTTCACTACCACCTCACCTGATAAAATGGCAGATCCCGGCCTCAGGTCCAACTTCTCCTTCAGCTCTGCTGTGATGGAGTCAACTTTGACATCCAGATAGTCCCTCAGGAACTTGCCGACATCTGTGTTTTCGACGTTGCCGTGGATGTTCTCGGCCTGGGGACCTCCGGAGCTGTAAATGTTCACGTCGACTGCCGAATGGCCATGGGTGGACCACCCGATCCTCGCACGCTGGCTGATCATTCTCGCGAAGGTCCAGATCGCATACGTCGGGTCGGATGCGAGCTTCTTGAGCTCAGAGTCACGAGAGTCGGTGATCCCCAAGCCGGGAACCACCAGCGTCGTATTGATCCACTCCTCAAGGCCATCAAATGCGGCAGGGTCCGAGCGTATTGACTCGATATGTTCGTGAAGTTTGCTAGCCAGATATTGGGCAGAAGCGTTGGCTCTGGCTAGAACGCTTGGGTGCCAGTTGTACACCGGCAAAGCGGCATCTGGCGACTCTGCGAACCGTTAGAACATGGCAGAAAGTAATGTGAATGAGTATTGTACTTACGCCAAGCCGTAGCTAGACCACCAGTCTCATGGTCGCTGGTGGCCACAAGAACTCCCTCGGTTTTGCTCTTTTCGAGAAAGTCAATGACAGACTTGAAAGTCTTGTCGTATTCAAGAACCTCGTGCACTTGACTTGCAGGATCGTTGATATGGCCGGCATGGTCAATCCTGCTGCCCTCGATCATGAGGAAGAAACCCTTTTCACTATCCTCGGTTGCTTTCTGTAGAGCCCTTAAAGCAGTCGTCGCCATCTCGCTCAGGCTAGGATAGACATCGCCCATGTTTCGCCGGTCGATCTCGAAGGGCACGTCGGTGCTAGCAAACAGACCCATGAGCGGCAATGAGACGTTCTCTCCGCTGTACAGGCTGTCGAAGCCAGCCCGGTCATTCAAATATGTCCAACCGTGCTTCTCTTGAGCAATTTTCGTGACATCGATATCATCAAGCCGGCAACTTCCGTTGGTGGTATTAGGGAGGAAGTGGCACCGTCCTCCGCCGAGCATCAGATCAACGACTCGGCCCAGTGGTCCCTCACCAGCCTCTTGCAGAGCGATTTCATCCTCCTCTTCTCTCACCTTGACGTGGCTCGCAAAGCACGCAGGCGTCGCATCGGTGATATCGGTCGTGACCACCAATCCTGTTGTGTAACCAGCCTTCTTTGCCGCCTCCAGCACAGACCCACATGGGGACAAGTCCGGCAATACTGAGATAGCCCCATTGTAGCTCTTCTTTCCGCAGGCGAATGCAGTTGCCCCAGCAGCCGAATCCGTGACTAGACTGTTGCTCGATCGCGTCCGGCTCGTGCCCCAGAAGTGCTTGTCCAGCGTCAGAGTGTTGTCGTAGTCGAGCCCGTCAACCAGCTGTCTGTATGACCGTGTCAGGGACAAGGTTGCCGGACCCATCCCATCAGAGACCATGAAAATGAGGTTTCTCTTGCCGGCAGGCTTGGAGTAGGGCCCGGTTTGTTGGTTGTGCTGGATCCATACTGCCAGGACGATGATGATCGTAGTGGCCAGAAGTGCCCATATAAAGAGGATTATCTCGCGAAGTCGACTTGTCCATGCCTGACGGTCTGGTGATACGCCCCTAACGAGGCTATCCTCTTCCTCTGCAAGACGGTCGGATTGCGCTGAGTCTACTGACCGCCGCCGATCGGCGAGTAGGGGAGTTCGATCGGAAGGCTGATACTCCGAATCCTGGTCAGCATCCGAGTATTGCAATCCGTAGGTGTGTGAAGGGATGACCTACCATAGCTTCGTCCAAGCTTTGCTGGAGCGAATTTTCGGGGCAATGTCTGGGAAACAGCTCCCCATATAAAAGCATACGAAGAGGTGTCCCTATGTACTGACGACTGTACTCAGGTAAACATGAGCTGTCTGATGCAAGCAGATAAGCGACTGCACATGGGTCCATCACGGAGACGTCATGTGGGTCTTATCTGCTTACTGATCCATTCACCTTCCGTTGATAAGGCACCCTGGTAGCGCCTGGCATGCCGTGTACAAGAGTCACATGCGGCGAGATTGATTTTGTTTCATTGCAGAAGCTTTCCACGGACATTATAAAGTCGTTGTCATTACACCGCCTCCACTGATTCCAAAACGGTTATGACGGCTACCTACCATATCGAATTGGCTCTATAGCACACATGCATCGTCTCTATAGACCCACGTCATGATTGTCGTCGCGAAACATGTCGTCCAGAAACATGTCGTTCAGATTGTTGTCCGTGTAGAGCTGAATGAGGTCCTCATTGCTGTCGCTGGTGGTGACGAACGTGTCGGAGGGGGTCAATGGTTGTGGACATAACATCCTCTCACTGTCCTCTGTGTCCACCTTGTCCATCTTGTCCACCTTGTCCGTCTTGTCCACCTTGTCCACCTCGTCCAAGGGAGCAATAGGCTCGGTCTTTTCCGTGAGCTCACTGTGCGCAGGCTTGGAAGAGTCCATTCTTGCTTCGGGGGCCGGGCGCATTCCAATGTTGCGAACAATCTCGGCATCAGCAATTGGTCTACCATGCTTGCGGAAGCTGTAGCCAACAGCTACAGTGGGCTGGATATCGCCCTTGAGGATGCCGTCAAGGTCAAGTATGGCAATCTCCTCACCCACCGCGCCCTTGCCACAGCGTGGGCAGAGCGTGTTTTTGCACTCTTGTGGCTCGCTCGTCAGGTAGGGTCGATCCTCCACGGCAGGGACGAGGAAGCCGTATTTGTCATTGAGTGCTGTGGCGTTGGCGCTCTCGCGCTGCTTCAACAGCTTTGCGAGTTGGTGTCCGGAGAGGGAGTCGAGCTGCTCTGGCTCGAGTTCTTTGAGGAGGCTGAGCTTGTCGGCGCGTGCCGCAGGGCCTCTCATCGGCCGCTGCAGCTGCTTGCTGAAGATCTCTCCAGTCTTGTCGAAATGCTCCTGATAGACGATTAGCGCATGTCTTGACCTTTCATCACGATATACCATTGGAACTGACGATGTTGCCCTCTCGAATTGACTCATACAAGCGAGTCTCTGCCTCATTCGTACAACAGTAGAACCAACCAAAGTCTGAGCCGCCACCGCATTTGTGGCAGCGTAGGGCATTATCGTACTACATTCTCTTGTTAGTAGTGCCAATGTTCGTTGGCCAGGATGCCAGTTACATGCAGGGACTGGGTAGCTTCCACGAGTCACTGAAATTCGACTTACCACACGCGACATTCCCAGCGAAAAACACCTGTTAGAATAAGGAACATGACGTGGAGAAGGCGGCAGATATTGTGATGTGGATGTTGATCCTCGTGGGAGCGGAGGAGAAAGCCGATGACCGGGACTGTATTCAGCTGCTTCGCTGGAAGCTGAAACAGCCGGCGGCAGACAAGATGTCTCGGGCGGCCACGATGAGCCTGAGGCCATCGTAGTATGGGCGAATTCGGCAGCTCTTTGAGGTTGACCACTCACGCGATCCCAGCTGACGATGTTAGCTGGAACAGATGGCCCAGTTTGGGAAACTTCCTGGGGGATGTGTTGAGAGTGATCCATAGTTGATTTCGTTGACAAAAGCGCGTGTATCTGGTGATAGGTGTGAGGGAAGGAGAAGCTAACATAGCTTGAGAGGCATGTGGAAATTGAAAGATTCCATTGACATCAGATGAAAGAGGTAGCCAGCAGTGAGGTGAAAGGCAGAAATTGCTCCCAATATCGCAGGCAAGACACTTAATCCCCATGGCATGACTATTGGAGGTAAATGTAGTCTTGAACATGCAGCTGAAGAGACAGGCACATTAACAAAGTGCTCTTGATACCAACACTGTTGCCGTCTTCTTTCAAGTACTGTCTGAGTACTCGTCAACAGATTCCTTCTACCGAGAACATCTCCAGGTTACGCTGGGCAATCTTGGATAAGATACGCACAAGTGCGCAGTATAGGCAATCAGACCTTGAGTCTCTCTCTAAGAACATCTACAGGTTGCACACAGACCAATATTAGTAGGCAAGTATTGCGTTGTTGTAGCAGCACTAAGCGCCCGTGAGTCTCCCAATGTACTTTGCGTCGAGTTGGTAACCGTCCATGGGCGTCGTAAAGTAAGGATAGTTCCAGCCGCCGTCAGTCCAACAATACTTCCATTATCCACCTCAGTGCCGGCAGCAGGGTCGAGGCCTTCGAAGGCCATTGCGAATGGAGAGGAAAAGCAGCTTGCGCTCGACAACCCATTCGGAGCCGGGAAGTCATGCCTTCGGTCTCAATTGACAGCACTTTATCCTTCTCCATTCATAGATTGTCAAACCTTGTGTGAGTTACATCTACATCCACCAGGGCTACTTAGCCTTGATTCATAGCAGAACCTTGTTCACACAATGTAGCCGCAATTAGTTGACGGCGGTTGGACACAGAAAGAAACAGGTTATCCACATCGAGGATGGCCCGGGTATTTTCAAATCGAATAGAGCTATTTCATGGACCTCGGACTACGGCTTCAACGTAGAAGGATCTAAGTAGGCTGGAAGTCTGCTAAGCGCCGCTTGGCTATGGCGTTTCGATAAGGAAGCTCATGAGTGAGAACGCGTATTGCTTGACTTCATGTTGTGCATGGGTTGAAAGCAGACTTTAATGGTTGCTGTTGTCTGGTTGTCGTCTGAGAGTCGCTGCCGTTGAGGAGTCAGGGTCCAGGATTATGGAAGACAGGAGAATCTCGGCGGATTTGAGCCGGTACATTGATCTGGACATCTGGACCGGGACGGTGGGCCTGGTCCGCTCTGATAGTGCAGAACTTGACTCAACCCCCTGCGCCACCTTAGCGATCTAGGGCTAACCATACATATTCCGCGTATCCTACTAACTTACCAAAACAAAAGTGTGCATCCCTCCATCTCTTCTCCTTGTAAACCCTTGAGAGGCTACATGGGAACCCCTGGCTATCCCCAACGCGTTGTTACCAGTATCCCAGCTGCTCAGCTGCATCCCCAGCTCCAATGGTGTCTGTACGTGTGGTACCGTAGTTCGACCAGCCTCCCCCCAAATCATCTCTCTCCCAATTGAACCTTCTTCTTCCCCTCTCTCTGGCTTCAACATTACCTGACGGCCTGTTACCTTGGGCTAGGATCAGACATTGCTCTCCACCGCCGTTTGCTGTGAGTAATCCCTACTTCCTGCCTCTTGCCTGGTGCTTGTCATCTTGTCCCCGACCCTTGGACGTGCGAAAGCTGCTGTCATTGCCCCGGCTCTTTCCATGTGGAGGTGGATCCACAGAGATGGTAAACAATCAATCGGTGGTTGGTTCCCACTTTACTATCCAACGGCCAGCCTCTTGCTCATGACCCTGCCGCTGGGCCAGAGCCCATTTGCTCCTTCTTCTGCACATGATCGCAATTCAACCCCACTGACCCTGCGTGTCACTTCCAGATCTAATCTTTCTCCCGTCCTATGTCGGTCTAGAATAGGTAATCCACCGCAACCATGTCACTCAAGTTCGAGCGAGAGACGTACAAGCAGACCGAAGGCGTTGCTGGCGCTGCCAACGCCGCCGTGTCTGCTGCCGCCGATGCTCACCAACAACTTGTCGGGAGGGACGGTCCCCTCCCGGGCACGACTGGCAAGCATCCTATATCTGAGGCCGTCGGCACCGCTCTCACCGGCGGCAAGCAAATGGCGGGCACGAAGGGCTACTTGGCTGTATGTCACTACCCCAACCCGCTGACGGCGCATTGCAATGTGACAGAGTAGCCACAGCACGGGCTTCAATTATCGCAATGGCTTGACGCTGATACCATGTCTCTTGTGTAGGCCTATATCAAGCAGCTCGAGGAGAACCCACTGCGGACCAAGATGTTGACCGCTGGCGCTCTCTCTGGTTCTCAAGAACTGATCGCATCCTGGCTGGCCAAGGACCGCAACAGGAACGGCAACTACTTCACGTCGCGCGTGCCCAAGATGGCCGCATACGGTGCCTTCGTCAGTGCGCCGCTTGGGTCTCTGCTGATCTGGTTGCTGCAGAAGATCTTCAAAGGCCGCACAAGCTTGCGGGCCAAGATCCTGCAGATCCTCGTCAGCAACCTTGTGGTACGTTGTTGCGGCGACCCAAGAACATCAATGGAGCTTCACTGCTGACTGTGAATAGGTCGCGCCCATACAGAACGCCGTCTACCTGTCTGCCATGGCCATCATCGCCGGCGCCAGGACGTACCACCAGGTGCGGGCTACCGTCCGTGTTGGCTTCTGGAAGGTCATGCGCGTGAGCTGGATCACGTCGCCGTTGTGCCTTGCCTTCGCGCAAAAGTTCTTGCCCGAGAACGCGTGGGTGCCCTTCTTCAATCTGGTCTCTTTCATCATCGGTACATACATCAACACCATCACCAAGAAGAAGAGACTCGCCGCTCTGCGTAAGAAACACTTCGGTGACGGTGGCCGCTCCGGCCCGGGCTCCTCTGTGGCTGGTCCTCCGCCAGGGCCGGACTATAAGGACTACCCACCCTCTGTTGGACCGGACCGACCTTCTTACTAAGTCAAGGGAACTCCGCTTTATCGACTAGGTCTGGAGAGGTGACTCAGGGGAGTGCGTCTTGGAGGGCTGATGGCTGATGAGGAGTAATGCAAAGCGCCTGGAGCATGGCTTGACAAGTGATGATATTAATCTTGTTTCGATGGGTATCATTATCTGGATACCGGAGGTGGCATAGGTGAGGTGAGGACATAATGTTTCACGACGGAATGAAAACCCCAGCTTTCAATCTGGCGGAGAATGAGGTGTATAATTGGGGATATCGCATGAATGTATGCAGCAAATGTATGTATCCTTCTTGAGTTGGGTTGAAATATGATTGATTTGAATACTGCAGAATTTGTGCCTCAGCAGCGAACAAGGCAGAGACGAGGGCAATGAGCCGTTGGTAGCCTTTGCCTGTCCGACTTATACAACAGTTCTCCGCAGGCGTAGCCGTAGAGTTCCCGACCTTCTAGCTGAGCTCGATCTCGCAGATCACTATAAACCTCGGGGGTGTTTTTCTGTGCTCTACAGATACATCTCCAAAACTTTTGCTTTGTGACCTGCTGTCTTGATGGTTGATGGTAGACTATGTGGTAGTTACGGCAGTCTGAAACTTAAGTAGGCACCTGTGCAGGCAGGCAACCCATGACCCACCCAATAACCTAACTCCTAACCCTAAATTTTCAGGTGGGTCCTGCTAAGTGCCAGGGGCTTACGTGTACAGAATCAGGGTCCAACTTAGCGTTTTGCATATCTTATCGAGGCAGGGACAAGGGCCCGTGGGCGGTGTCCAAAATTTTCGAGAGTAAAACTTTCTTGCCCAACATCGCCTCTCGATCCTTCTTCTCTTTCCCCAACACCATCCAGTTCTTCCATTGACGAGATCGCATCCATCCTTCTCTGATTCTCTCTTTCATATCAACGAGAAGAACTTCCCCCTGGTCCTTTATCTATTGATTGCGACGCTTCAGAACTGAAACATAACACCACAGCGCAACCCAAAAACAACAACCCCCAACTCCTACAAGATGTCTTACGGCGGAGGATACGGCTCCCGCGGTGGCGGAGGCGGTGGCTACTCCAACGGATATGAGCGCAGCGGCGGCGGCGGCGGCGGCGGCTACGGCGGTGGTGGTGGTGGTGGCTACGGAGGGTATGTCTTCTCACAACTCAAGACGATTCTTTGTTCGCTGAGCGGCTTTTGCGCCGCATTGCTCAGCGGAGAAGCGCTCGTCTTATCTCCAACATTCTGCCTCCATCGCCTTTTTTCAACGTACCGAACACTGACATTATCTTACAGCGGCGGCGGCGGTTACGGTGGTGGTGGTGGTGGCGGCTACGGCGGCGGCGGCGGTGGTGACCGCATGTCTGCCCTCGGATCCGGCCTGCAGAAGCAGGACTGGGGTGAGTTCTTTGCTAAAACTTTGCTCTTGACCATTTGAATACTCAACTTACTAACTTTCTGTGACAGATCTGGGTGCCCTGCCCAAGTTCGAGAAGTCCTTCTACAAAGAGCACCCTTCTGTCACCGAGCGATCCGAGGCTGAGGTTGAGAAGTTCCGAGCAGACCACGCCATGGCCATTACCGGTCGCGATGTCCCCCGGCCCGTTGAGACCTTTGATGAGGCTGGATTCCCCCGCTACGTCATGGACGAAGTCAAGGCCCAGGGCTTCCCCGCTCCTACGGCCATTCAGTCTCAGGGTTGGCCTATGGCTCTCTCTGGTCGCGATGTGGTTGGTATTGCAGAGACTGGTTCCGGAAAGACACTTACCTACTGTCTTCCTGCCATTGTCCACATCAACGCTCAACCTCTCCTGGCCCCTGGTGACGGTCCCATCGTCCTTGTCCTTGCTCCCACCCGAGAGCTGGCCGTTCAGATTCAACAAGAGATCACAAAGTTCGGCAAGTCTTCCCGCATTCGCAACACCTGTGTCTACGGTGGTGTGCCCAAGGGTCCTCAAATCCGTGACCTGTCCCGCGGTGTGGAGGTCTGCATTGCCACACCTGGTCGTCTGATCGATATGTTGGAGGCTGGTAAGACGAACCTTCGTCGTGTCACATACTTGGTGCTCGACGAGGCAGACCGTATGTTGGACATGGGTTTCGAGCCACAAATCCGCAAGATCATTGGTCAGATCCGACCAGACCGTCAGACTCTCATGTGGTCCGCCACATGGCCCAAGGAGGTTCGCAGGCTCGCTGGAGACTTCCTCAACGACATGATTCAAGTCAACATCGGTTCCTTGGACCTTGCTGCAAACCACCGTATCACCCAGATTGTCGAGGTTTGCAACGAGTCAGAGAAGCGAGACAAGATGATTCGACACCTGGAGAAGGTTATGGACAACAAGGACAACAAGATTCTCATTTTCACTGGCACGAAGCGCGTTGCCGACGAGATCACCCGATTCCTCCGCCAAGACGGCTGGCCTGCGTTGTCCATTCACGGAGACAAGCAGCAGAACGAGCGTGACTGGGTTTTGGACCAGTTCAAGGGAGGAAAGAGCCCCATCATGGTGGCCACCGACGTGGCTTCCCGTGGTATCGGTATGTATCATCGCCTGTCCCGCCCCTGTCCCTCAACCCTCCCCTCATCCCTCGCAACTTCCAGCATCGCTACTTGCAGTGCTTTACTCTGGTGTATAGGGGCTCTCTTGATTGCGCAACTTGCCGAACCTTACAGGTGTCTTATTGGTGTCTCTAAGAGGAGTCTTGAGTTCGCGAATGTAGCAAACTTCGGACTGACTATGCTACAATCGTGCTTCTCTTGTACCTGTCCATTGCTCTGGTACAAGCTTAGAGCTGGCATTTCTTGACTTTGATCAAGCTGTCTCCAAGATTCCCCAAGGCCCCAGGACCTGGAGCAATGGTCATACCAATCGGCAATCATATTCGCAAGGGAAAGCCCTCCTGCTAAGGAGAAAGAGCGCCGAGAAAGCATGAACATACTTATATGTCACATGCCACCTGTCCATGCTGGGACGTTGCTATACCTACTCATCTGCCGCCTGCTAACCTATTGGTTCAAGATGTGCGCAACATTACTCATGTGCTGAACTATGATTACCCCAACAACTCGGAGGACTACATTCACCGTATTGGACGTACTGGTCGTGCTGGCCAGAACGGCACTGCTATCACCTTCTTCACCACTGACAGTAAGTCATTATTTTCCCACACACGACTTGGCCATTTGCTGACTCATTGCTTCAGACTCCAAGCAGGCTCGTGATCTTGTGAATGTCCTCCAGGAGGCTAAGCAGCAGATTGACCCTCGTCTGGCGGAGATGGCCAGATATGGCGGTGGTGGTGGTGGCGGCCGTTATGGCGGTGGTGGTTACCGCGGTCGCGGTGGACACGGTGGTGGCGGCGGTTACCGAGGTGAGTTCATGTCCCGCGCGGCAATTGACAAGATAAGCATTTGCTAACATATGCAAGGAGGCGCCAATGCCCTGCCCCTCAACAACCGTCGTTGGTAGATGATTCTTGCCGGAGATTGGCCGCTACGTGACACTGTCTTGATTGCGGCCACTCTTGAGCCAGTTGCAGATTCTTTTTACTAGTCTTCATATGGAGACACTCGGTCCTGGTACATTAACGGCGTTGCTTTGTAGAATGGTTACTAGGGGTTCTTAGAGGCCGGCATTGTTTTGCTGACACCATACTTTTTGGTGTCACCTCATGTTACATTATGCTGCTACAGTGCCCTTGCCATAGCCGCTTCGAGGATGAGGCAAGGGTCACCAGAGGCAAGGCGCCCTTCGTACAAGGAGAAGGGTTGCGGACAAAAGAGGGTAGCACAAAAAGTCTTGGGTGTTGACTTGAGACAGCAATCTTTCATGTGAGCTTTGAAAGTTAGGCACCTCGTCAAACTGCGAGGAGATTGATAGGGCAATGGTCCCTCTGCCTCGTCGGAGCCCATGCACCAGACTTGTGTTAAGTCAAATACCTAGGTAGCTGAATGCGTACCACAAATAATTCACTTTAGAAATAGTGTACATGTGTGAGTGATCCCAGGGATCGCTGTAAACATATTTGGTGATGACAACCGTTACCATAGCCCACTCACTTTCGTCGTTGCGACCTTTGTGCAACGCATTTCGAAGTCTTTCCAAGTTCAATGTGACCTCCTACGTGCCATTTCGATCGATATACATATAATTAGACTGAGACCGTCACGTTGCAACTGGCCATCGTGCAGGGAGAAAGGCACAAAAGAAGGCGAGCAAAATGAATAAGCAAAATGAACAAGCAAAAATGGGTATTCCCGATTTCGGTCAGGCTCGACAGAGCCTCGCGGAAGCCCATCGTCACTGCTAAGTATAAGACCCGGCGCGGCTGGGGGTCCGAAGCCACACAACCTGTCAACCTCTCGAGAGATCTAACAGATCTTTTTCATTCACGTTGGCTCGTGGTCAACAATGATGAACAACCCAGAGACCTCCTGTCGGTGCCACTGGGTAGGTCCGCAAGGGCGAGTAAGACACCCCCGGGATTTTCTCATAGGTGGCTGGTCTTTCTCGCTGCAGCAAGTCTTAGCATGGTTCGATCATGCTGCTAAGACAACAACTTACGTTCGCAATCTCCGTCTCCTTTGCGATTGCACCGTCTTTCCCCAGTGAGACATCGCAACCTCATGTTGCTTTTGACGGCAGGGGAGGGGCTGTTCTCCCACGCTCAGACTCGTTTTGTACTGCGGTCACTCGCGTGTAGGTTTCACTCGGGGTTGAAGATGTCCTGGGCCTCAAGCATAAACCCCGGGCTCCAGTACTCCCACTCCACAGCCTGCTTGTCAATCCACAACATACCCTCGCCCAAGAGATCGTCCAAGGCGGTCTGGGCTCGCGCCCTTGTCCAGTGGAGGTTTGCCATCAACATCGACACGCTGACATATCCTAGTACCTGTACCGCCTCGAGCACTGCACTCTGGTCCGTGTTGAGCTCCTTAGGGACCGAACGGATGTACGGCTTGTTGCCGACCTTGATGACAGAGTATGACGAGCCCAGTGGTTTAAGAGTGCCGACAGCCCGGAGTATGTCATCCCTTTGTACCCTGTTAGCTACCTAAGGCGACTACGTGGAGGAGACAGCCGGACATACTCAGTGACCTCCGGGGCACCTTCCATCCGCCTCCGCATAATGCGCTCCCTGACCTTGGGCACCTCGATGAGACCGCCGTTCTCACCTCTCGTCTCGCCGCAGACCTCGACGACCCGGACGGCCAGCTCAAAGTAGAAGTCGTTGACGGAGCGGCCCAGCAGCTGCGCCCAGATGGAGCCCCCCGAGGAGCCGCTGTTGCTGCTCGCCAGGGGGTCCACCCCTATGGCGGCGCACATGCGCGCGAACTGGGCCCGGAAGCTGGGGTTGGACCTTATGTCCTTGGCGTGAGTCTGCGCGAACTGCTGCAGAAGTGACCGAAAGACGGAGAGTTGCGTCTCGAGGGCCTGCGCGTTGGCCGAGCGTAGGTTGTTGCCATGGCTGGCGTACTGGGCCGAGGTGATGCGGCTGCGGTCAAAGGCCGCTAAGCCGACACCTTTTCTTGACATGCTCCTGAGGGGTTAGATGATCAGGATATGGGAAGTATCTGATCGTGTGTTCTCCCACACGTAGTTCGTCGTCGTTTCGAAGACCACTGCTTTATCAGATGCTGTCGTCGTTTACGATACCCGCTTATGAGACCCTTGAACGAGGCGTATCAGAAGTGGAAACGTGTACACGGGTATGAGTGTGGAGAAGCTGCCGTTCTACGGTGATCCCCTATCGTGAAGGCTTAGTTTAGAGGTATTAGAATATATTGAAATAAGTACTCGTCGTCGTCGTCACTGTCATCGTCGTCGTCGTCGTCATCGTCGGCGGCGGTTGGGGTATGGCGATCCAGGGTCCAGACCGGCCCGATAAGATAAGGGTCACGTGAACCGTGCACGAGCCAGTTTCCAAAGTTCGAAGCGCCCACAATCGCCTAAGGCCCGAAAATTCCTCTCCCGCCAAACAAGCACCGCAACGAACGATTGTCTCCGTCGACGACATTGCCTTCCTCTCACCCACCGACAATCCCAGCCAACACCGTTAAAATGGCGTCGACACAGATCGTTCAGTGCTTCGGCAAGAAGAAGAACGCGACGGTTCGTTCCCCACGATTGCTGGCCCACCGAGAAAAGAGAACGCGATAGACTGCGACGATCACAACGAAAGGACGAATAAGTGCTGACTTTGGTGGTCACATACAGGCTGTCGCCCACGCAAAGACCGGAAAGGGTCTGATCAAGGTCAATGGCCGTCCTCTCCAGCTGGTCGAGCCTGCCATTCTCCGAACCAAGGTACGAACGAACTATGAGCGATACGATCCTGGACAATACCCACTTGGAAAATGATGGATGCGAAGGGGGCACTCGAGCGCGAGGGTCCCGGAAGAAGGAAAAGAGGAGGGGACTGGGCTTCGCTTTGCTGCGATTCCAACTGGAGAATCATAAGGCTGACCTGAGTTTCCATTAAAGGTCTACGAGCCCCTGCTGGTCGTTGGTCTTGACAAGTTCGCCCACCTCGACATCCGCGTCCGCGTCTCCGGTGGTGGTCACACTTCCCAGATCTAGTATGTCGCCCTGCAACTGTCGCCCCGACGAGCCTTGCATCTCTTGAACCTCAGGGGAACTTGTTTCGTCGGGACGATAGGCATCCTGTGGGTCCTCAAGTATGCTGACATGTGAAACAGCGCCATCCGACAAGCGATCTCCAAGGCCCTGATTGCCTACAACCAGAAGTTCGTCGATGAGCACACCAAGAACCTGCTCAAGCAGGCCCTGACCCAGTTCGACCGTACCCTCCTCGTCGCCGACAACCGCCGCTGCGAGCCCAAGAAGTTCGGTGGTAAGGGTGCCCGCTCCAGGTTCCAGAAGTCTTACCGTTAAAGCGCTGGGATCTCGGAATGGCGTGGTGGACCACAATCGCTACTGTCATGGTGGTGGTGCTGGTCTGGGGAGGATGATCATGGAGGCGGCAGCAGGAATAAAGGCGTTGACGAAAGCAATGCTTGCTTGCTCTGGCTGGAATGGATTGCCGTTGGTCTTTTACTTCTTTCGTGCGGATCAGGAGTCATCAAGGATCAACACGGAATTAAAAAGGATTTAATTCCTAAAATACGCATTTGCATGGCAAGGCCTCACCGGGCTGGACAGTAAAGGGATACGGCAAATGAACGAACAATCAAAAACACAGCGATGGCTTTTGACTCCACAAGGAGTTGTTGGATGTGGTTCGATACGTGGACACAACCTTCCTGACTGCACAGCTACGATCACCATGAGAGTCTATATCCCAAAACACCACCGAATTGGCAACTGGTCACACCACACTGCCCAGGCAGCTTTGCATTGTGAAGGAACATGGGTTGGAAAAAGAACATCCACCATGCCAACCCAGGGACAAGGACCCCAACCTCTGAGGATTGCTCGATGGGAGCATCAAGCTGATTTTGTGATTGGACTTCCTCTTGCAGCTCGCAAAAGATTGTTCTGAGATGCCCTTGATATTTGACGTGTCGTAGCGACTGCGCACTCTGAGATTCATCCTCCGCCCCTGTAGTAGGCAAATGGCTAATCGTACACTCGACGGTAATTGGGCAGTAATAGCTTCTGCATGTCACCGGCCAGGGTCTGATCTCGTTGGTAACACTTGCATGGCGGCTGAGAAACACCATCTGACATATTACCAACCATTCGCATCGACACATTGCTGCCGGCCGAAGCCCACAAGACTAAACACTCCAATGCCCCAGGCACAGGGACAGGACGAAGGGTCACCAGATAGTCAACCATGCAAGAAGACCATGCCTCTAGAAGTATGCATAGACCGGCCTAGCTGAACGACACCAGCCCGACCTCCCTCCCATTTTCATCCAGATCCACAATGACAGGCTGATAGTCATCATCATCATCATCGTCGTCATCATCTCCCCCAAAGCCCAACTCGTTCACGTCCCCATCATCCCCATCATCACCAGCGCCCTCGCCTCCCTCCCTCTTCGTCCTAGCCTTCCTCCCTACGGCGTCCACCCTCAGGTCCCAACCAAACCTCCAGAACCACGCCTCCATGTCCACGAAAGCCCGGCCCACGGCGCCCTGCTCGGCCGTGATCCGCTGGCGGCCCCCAGGCGGCGAGTCCAGCAGGATCCCGTCCATCCTCCTCTTGAAGAGCGTCAGCGCCGCGCGCAGCTTGCGCCTGTTCCCCGGCACCACGTCCAAGATGCTCGTGCCCCCCTGCGCGACCGCCCCGCCGCCGGCGTACTCGTGCCGCGTGAGCTGCCCCTGCCCGTCGTCGCTGTCGCCATCGCCCCCCGCGACGTACCTCTCGTTGTAGGCTAGCTGCGCGTGTAGCGTCTGGGTGAGGGCGCGGGCCAGGCCCGGCCGGAGGAGGGTGAGGCTGTGGGCCCGCAGGACGACCTTGAGGACGAGGTGCCACCACTGGTCGATGCACGAGAGGTTGGAGAGGTGCAGGCCCGTGAGGAAGGTGAACTGCAGCTCGCCCACCAGGTCGGACTCCCTGATCCCCGTCCCGGGGGTGTCGAGCAGCCGCAGGATGGACGCGGTCGTGTCGGGGGTCTCGGGGTCGTCCCCCCTGCTTGTCGGGGCGGCCGTTCCCGGCTGGTGCGAGCCTTCTCCGCCTTGGTCTCCGCCGACGGCGATGGCGCCGAGGTCGACGTCGCCCTCCGGGAACAGGAAGTCCAGCTCGCTGCTGGTGCCGGCGACGGTCCTGTAGATCTGCGTCGTCTGGGGGAAGCCCGACTCCCCCTTCGCGCTGTCCGAGGTGTCGACCAGCCACTCGGGCACGCCCTGTCTCCCCGTGACCCTGCTGAGGAGCTTCTCGTCGATGGACGAGGTCAGCCGCTGCCACATGCGGGCGCCGTCTTCGTGCCCGATATCAGCAGGCTGGGCTCCCGAGGTCGCCCTGGGCGCCGGCGCGCCGCCGTAGTCATGCGGCAGGAGCTGGGGGTAGAGGCTGGCTATGTTCTCGGACAGGTCGCGCATCTCGAACTGGCTTGCCGGCTGGACCAGGACCTCGTTGAACTTGTCCCACTGCTTGATCCTGACGCGGCCCTCGTCCGTGGTGACGAACCAGTAGCCGGACCGGGACATGGCGTTCGGTTCTGATATCCACACGAAATGAGGACCGGGGGGAATGCCGCGGATCCCCTTGAACTCGGATGTGCCCGTGCCTATCGCCTTGGCGTCGCAGCCCACGGTCGACTGCTTTGGCAAATCGAGGATGAGAAAAGCGTCGCCTTCTCCCTGGCCTCCTTCATTCGATGACCACGGAGATGGCACCCCCACTACGTCGTCCTCCAGTGGCGGCATATCAGATGCCTCGATCTGAGGCACCTCCTCCTCTGGTGGGGGTGGCCTAGGGGAGTCCATGGCCTTGTGGACGCGCAGAGAACCCAAGGGGAGAGTGCCTATGACAGGAAGAGAATCATGCGACCTGAGAGAGATCCTGCCGGAATCTTTCCTTGTCAGTTCGCAGATAGCAAGGGATCTGCTCCAAGCTGGAGTTGGTGTCTCGGGGGTCTGGGTGGGCTGTGAAGAAGTCTCAGCACCAGTCGATGATGATTGGACAAGGGTTTTCCTTCCTTGACTCGGTGGGCCATCATCCGTCGACGCCATGGTGAGTGTGATGAAGATGGTAGAAATGCGACGTATCTGAAATCTGAGGCCCGGATGCCAGAGGATGGTTGAGTGTCGATGATGGGACGGAATGGGTGCGAACAAGATCCGGGGCATGAAGGCGATAGGATGGATGATGCAGTCTCGGTATATAGCGCGGGGCATAGGCCCTTTCTTGTACTCAAAGCAAAGCCATCTACTCATGAGATCTGCTGTTTCTTCATCATTTCCGCACGATGCAAGAAAAGGAATGATCTGGTCTGCGATCTTGTTCTTCTTATTGTTGGCTGTGTCAGGGTTTGTTCAAGAGACGCTTCAGTTGAGGCAACTTGACGTCGTAAGACAAGGCGGCGCGAGCTTAGGTCATGTTATGTCTCGAAGAGCCTTGTGGGAGCGCACACCAAAACAAAAACTCCTGAGCGAACCTCTTTTACCATTGAATCAGTAATCACTTGCGTTGTTTCTTCTTCCTCACAGGTCCGCCTTCCTGTTGTCAGTCTTCCAGCCTTACGTACTTGTGAATGTCGTACGGCGTGGGCAACTACCCCCCTCTGGCCGGCCAATCGCAGGTTGCGACGTTATGCTTGGATGGCCAATGCCAACGCTCTTTTGAAAAGTACACAGGTAGACAGTGAATATTGCTGCTGCCGTTGCCCCCTAGTGGGATCCAACAGTCCTTTTCGTCTATACTAGCCGCGTGCGACGGCCTCAAGACCTAGTCGTAAGGCTGGCCCGTACGGCCGTACCAACAGCCCCTATCCAGATGCAAGCGCCGGGCGGATCAAGCAACGGGCCAGCCTTGACCTGAGCAGGAAAGGGGGTAGGGGGGCGGAGGAAGATGGTGGGTTGCAGTAATACATTAGCACAGAGGATCAAACGGTCTAAGACGAGACGAGCACACTGAGGCGTCTCTGCTAGAGTGGCGTGTCGTACGGCTGCCCGTCGGTCTGCCCGCGGTCCCGAACGCCCACGAGGGACCCCTGAGACCCAAGCAAGGAAGGGCGGGGGAGGACCTAGACCGGACCGGACCAGAAGAAGCAACGGAAGCATTGATGGCTCCTCTGGTCCCCCTTGTCCCCTTGTCACCCTGGCGTCGATCACCAACCGCCTGGCCCCTACCAACCCGCCTCGAGAGCAGAGTAGGCCGTTAGGCGTGCAGGCCTGGCGTGGTAAGGTAGTCTGGTAGTCTGGTAGTCTGGTAGTCTGGTAGTCTGGTAGTCTGGTAGTCTGGTAGTCTACCATACCAACCACAGCTCTCTAATTAGACCGACAAGTTGAGAAGGGGAAGAAACCCGGGGGACGAGGGTCGGGCCGCGTGTTTGGCGGCCAAGCGCGCCGTGTCTCTGGGAAAAGCATGGGGATGAGGGTATACCCACAGCTCTCCCCTACTCTACTGTACTGCAACCCGGCACAAACACACAATGATACCTACTTAAGCAGGTACTTCAGTATGTAGCGTAGGTGACATGCATGTTTGGGGTAGCTGTTGAACCTAATGTATGGCCTAAGCCACGACCGGCAGCTAGGAGGAGGAGGAGGAGGTCCGCATACATACACACCTAGGTATATAGTCTAGACACTGTAGGAACTGTCGGTTACAAAGGTATAGATCTACATGCGTACATTGCCTAAGATACACATGGGAGAGCCGACAGGGCAGTACATACCGTAACGTCGACCTGCATTTGACACTGCACAGGACTCGGAAGGTCGGGTTGCAACGATGCAGGAAAGCGGGCGGGGCAAGGGCGCAGGGGACATTGGCATGCAGTGGAGGGAGGGTTGGTGCACCGGTTCGGGGTTGGGGTTAGGGTTGGAGGTCGGTCTCAGGTGTGGACATCACCCCGTCTCCTCCTACTTGTGTGGATGTTAGGACCCTAGTCGAGGTGATATTGAAGTGATAACGAGAAATGGCAAGCAAGGTATCTGTTCATGCCTACCATCTACCATGATCACCAGGCTCGAGACCTGCATGTGTCACGTTTCATATGCTGCCAGTCTGTGTAACCCCCCTCTCGTGCATGACTCTAGCTCGTGTGTCATGCTGTCGTCCCGTGAGGACGGATTCCGAGGTCTGAGGTCCGTCTTGGTGCTCCTATACCTGACCTATCTGCCGGCGTGTAGGCCGGCTAGCCACCGGACGGCCAATTGCTTGTGGGTGATCATACTGCATAGCCTCTTTGGCTTCCGAACTCAAAGCCTCACTAGTACATCGAGCCTGGTGGGAGGGCGCGAAGTGGGGGGAGGGGGAGGGGGAGGGGGAGGTGGAGGCAAAGGACTATGTGGTTTCAAGGGATGGAAGCAACGCGGCTCGTCTGCCGGACCGTGGCACTGGAAGTACTCACTTGATCAGCTTGGGGTAGCGGCCAGGACAGGACGCCGGTAGTGTAGTGCGAGCCCCACGATCTGACCAGGTCCAGGGGGGTTTGGGTACTTGGGTAGCACCTGGGGCCCCCATCTTGTCGCTCAATCTCCCACTCCGAGATGTTCGAACCCGACAGCGCGTCGACTGAGCTCCCACGACATCACTACCGGCAGCAAGTGTGGTCTCGGACGGGCAGGGCGAAGGGAAGGACGCCCTGCGGGTGTTGAGGACAAAGGAAGGGCCAAGCAAGATCGCTGTGGGAGATAGGGTATCCATCTTCATCACGCGAAACCAAGGGATCATCAAAAGACAAACCTAGACCTGGACTCGGACCCGGACCCGGACCCGGACGAAGAGTAATAAATGTCGGCCTGCGGACCGGAGCATTTGGATGATGGGATGGGCCACCTCAAGGCACCTTATTGCTACCTACCTGGAACTGGGACTGGGACTGTGGGAGGCAGGGTGGTGGGTGGGGTGGTCGTCGGCAGGCCGCATTGCAGCATAAGTCCGGTCCCGATCTCAAAAAAGGTGACAGACGAGTTGAGTCTAGTCCCGTCTCCTGTACGTACATACATACATACATACATACATACTTACTTACATACATACTTACATGAACATACATGACGAGATTAAACTAAACAAGGTGGAATGACGTGCCTTAGCTCCGTGCTGCCAGGTACAAAGCACAGGGCCCCCCCTCGACAAATACTACCGTTGATCTTCCGCTTTGGATCAGCGGGGGACGACGATAATGTTGTCAGCAACATACCATGCTACCGTAATACCCCATATGTCTGTACCGCCAACTGCAATGAACCATACGCAAGGAATTTACTTATCTTATTTTCAACAGGCGCACAAAAGTCGTAGGTACGTTAAATGCTGACAAGCAGCATGATAGGAGAGGAATGACAAAGTAGAACCACATGGCAGACATGAGAGAGGCAGAGGCAGACGCAGACGCAGACGCAGACGCGCTCCCCCACCTCCCCACTCACCCTCCCCTTCCCCCGGCCGGAACCCGGATATATACGTCGGTCCACCAGAACTACCTAGGTATGTCCTACACTGTGTAACGACAAAAGAAAGACAACAACAGCAAATTACAGAAAGGGAACGAGAGACGAGGACACTCAAGCCACGTACACCACAACTGCTTTATTCTCCAAGTTCATAATCCTGTCGAGAAAGTTGGGGTCCTGTGATGTTCGTCTTTCCCATCTTAACGCCAAGATGGGACTAGATGGTTGGTTGCCCTGCCCCACAGGGAAACCAAAGTTGGCTCGGATTGACATGTCAGGAAGAAAAGTAGAACCAAGAATCGAAATAAATAAATAAAATACAAAAAGGTGAGGGGGAAAAAAACAAAATACAAATTCCCCGAAGGTGGGTAACACAAGGTTTCTAGCGTTGGCCCCTAGTCCGGCCGTCATGCAGGACAACCTAGACAGAAATGTAAACTAGGGAACGTCAATATGCACGACTAATCTTCCCCCGCCAGCTCCTTGCCCCCGTCTTTTCGGATCGACTACGCCAAACAGGACTTCGGTTGAACCGGCCTCATTCCTAACACAGTCTGTTGGCCTTTGTGGACGTCGAAGCTATCAGGACGCAAGAGACATCACTTTCTGACGTTTGCAGATCTTGATTTGAGCGATGATAGATTGCTGTTCGGCCGGTCTGTCCCCTGTTGCCTTGCCTACTCCTCTGCCGTCGTCGGGACATGTATGCAACAGCGTCGTGAGCCATGTGCAAAACCAACTGAACTGATAAGACAGCAAAGCCGCCGTTCCTGAACTTCAAAGCTCCCCCCGACCAAGTCCGTGTATTGCATGGCCCGACCCCCAGCGCCGTGAACTGTTCCCTCGTGTTTTCTGTTTCCATAGTATCCCTGTTTTCTCCTAAAATCAGCTCCAAGCTGGAGAGATAAGGCAACGTTGCGCCAACCAGACCACGTCAAACTAATGGCTTTCATGCAACTATATATGTTCTTGAAGAATAATATGGTGCTCAAACGATTTGCGCTCGAGCAGCAACCCACACCAACCTCTGGTTCAGACCTGTTTCATCGATGTGCGTTACCATACCGCCGAGTCGCCAGTGGTCATCGGACGTGCCAATCGCAAGTCTAGCAACGCTGTATCAGCTGGTGAACCACAACAACCTGCAGGATCAGTGGCCGCCGGGGTGGCCGCCGGGCTGGCCACCATTGGGCTGGCCACCGTTGGCTATGACAAAGGTCAGCAACGCACAAGGGGGCAAAACAATGCAGCTTCGACGACGATATACTCACGTTGGCCATAGACCTGTTGATGCGACTGCGCGTAAGGGGATGTTGGATTGTAGCTGCCCGCGGCGATGTAATTGCTGCCGTAATCGCCACCGAGACTGACGGGAGGCGGATTGGGGTAGGTTGTTGGCTGGTACCCAATTGGCGGCAGCCGTGCTCCACCGTAGGCGTTCACTGCAGGCTGGCCGCCATCATGTCCTCCTTGAGGGTCGTTTTGAGCTTGGGCCGCAGCATTTCGTTGCTGTTCATCCTCTCGGGCTTTACGCTCAGCCTCTTCTGCCTTCTTCCGTGCCTTCCACTCCTTGCGAATTTCCTTGAACTCTGCGCGCAGATGGATCAGCTCAGTGTACTATGTCAAAGCCACACGGCGGGAATAATCTTGGATATATGCTGCCCAAAGGTTCAAGGCTAGTGGCAAATTGTGGCATGGGAGAATGCTGGGACGTACCTTCAGGCACCCGCTTTGTGCCATGCGACTGCATGGTAACATGCGCATTTAGGTGGTTTAAAGTGCCGTAAGCCTTTTCGCAGCCGTTCCAACCGCACTTGTACATGCGCTCTATCTCCTCGTACCGTCGACGGGGGCGTTTGTGTTGCTGAGCGCCGGGGATAGGCACAAAACTGTATACCTACATGAACACCGCATTAGCCAAAAGAGCGGCCTGTACGCATAGATGCTGATGCCTGACGTCTTGACGGTTGTAGAGGTCTCGCATCTGGATGCAGCAAAAGAGCCCAGCAGGGCAAACTGGGGGGGGGGGGGCGACGAGAACTTACCTGGTTTGGTCTGGACTGTGCGGCGGTGCTTGGAGTCTGGGGGAAGACATGGTGGCCTGGCGTGATCGGCGCCCCAGGCTGTCCGTACCCTGACCAATCTGGGCGGGGCTGCGCGTAAACGCTATGGTGTCCATAACCATGAGCCATGTCTTGCGTGGGTGGCTGGCCGTACGGGCTCTGTGGCGGATATGCGTACTGCGTCGGGCTCGGTTGTGCTATGCTAGGGTCTATGGGAACATCATTGTCAGATTTGATTTGATGATGGTCTCGATGGGGATTCTGATGGTTGCGTCCATCTTGCAAAGGCATGGACGGACTTGTTGGTGTTTGCGCCATACTGGAGCCGGCGACGCCTGATGGGTGAGCACCGTATGCGCGCTGAAGATGGTGCTCTGGAAAGGTCGCTGACCGCGCCGAGGTAGGGTAGCCACTATACTCGGAGGTTGGAGTAGCCGTGGCCGCGTAGGTGGTCGGTCGCACCTCGGACTGTGACGAGTACTGCTGAGCAGACGACGGATCTGATAATGAAGCCTCAGACCGGGTGTCGCCAAAATTGCTGGGATATGGCGAAGGCAAACCTGAATAATCGGTAGGGGCGCTTCGTTCCATAAAGCTTGGCTGCTGCGAGAAATGTCGACTTAAGACTGTTGATGTGCTTCTGGAGGACCAACTCTGCAACGTGCAAGGCCGAGAAGGAAGACCGAGATGCTAAGACGGTCGCAGATTGGTATGTCGCCAATCCAAGTCTCAAGAATGATGCGGAGCGTGGTCAACAATTCGATGCTGCAGCAGGGCGTGATGAAGCGGCTTGGTGTCGGGTTCGAGAGAATGGTCGATGTTTTCGGGTTCAAGGTCGAAAATGACCGAGTGCAGGTGTAATATGTATTCTCTAGCAAGAGAACAAGTGTGTGCGCTAGACGCAAGAGCAGCCGAGGGAGACTTTTAAGGTTGGATGATGTCGTCTGTCCGTCCCAGTCGAATCGACCGAAATCTCGCACCAAAGCACCTTAAGGCTCTAGCACCCAAGCAGCTCGAGCGTACCCGGTACTCCGTCCGTAGTGCGAAAGAAAGCGCGGTGGGTCCTTCTTGAGATAGCGCGACCACCACACTATTTTAGTGCAGTGCAAGTAAGACGGCCGGGGTCTAGTGCTTGGATGATGGGCGGTTGTTGCACTTCCAAGGTTCTCAAGAGATGTGCGTGGTGATGACGCCGGCTGGAGCAGCCTGTAGGAGTGGACTGATTGCCAGGGTTAAGTTGCTCAAGTCAGGTGCCGTGGCCGTGGCAGGAGGACCATGCGATCTCAAGGTCCCAAGACTGGTGTGTTCAGTGCGCTCAGATCTTTGCAGTCTCCAGCAGAGGGCCTATGGGTAGGGTAATAGTGACAGTTGCTTGGGCGATATTGTTTAGGACCTAAAGGCAAACTAAGTTGACTTGCAGCTCCCTAAAAAGCGTGTTGGGCGCCGTCAAAGGAAGGCTTAGGTTGTTGAAGGAGGGCTGATCGGATGGGTTAGCGCGGGTGGGCAGGAACGCGACTTTATACTGGGGTTATAAAGGGTCGAGGATCGAGGGTCGAGACCGATTGATGGGACAAGGTCGCAACCCAGCAGAACGGAAAGTGACCAGCCCCAGGATCCGTTGATTTGATTTGATTTGATTTGTTGTGAGCGTGATGACAGTGAGATGAGGGGTGCCTCGATGAGAGTGTGCAGCAAGAGGGTACGTGAGGTGGAGAAAAAAAAGTCGAGAGGCAGAAAGGCTGAGCACTGTCAATCAGCAATTCCACGGAGCCCACACAACCTTGGAAGTCCACAGTCCCGGTCTTCCAGCTGGCCGGCGGTCTCTGAAGTCTGCACGCCGCAGATGGGGGTGGTCTTTTTCTTAAGTGTGTGTGGTCTTTTTAACTTCTTTTTTCTCCTCCTGGTTTATTCTTTTGGCCGGGTAGATTGTTTGCTCAAGACTGCATGCGAATGCAAGCTTGGAATTACTCCGGGCTCGAGGCTGAAGTCAAATCGTACTGCCCTGCAAGACCTAGATTGCTGTTACAGAGACGGCGTATCTGTATCTTGACAAGTACTGGATGATGGCTGGCGCCTCCACAAGATGGGCTTAGGAGGTGGTAAGAATTTTGGCGTGGAAGTGTGTGTGAGTGGATGTGTGTCGGGATGGCGAGGGAAGAGGCTTGAAGAAAACGGAAAGGTCGATGTTGAAAAAAAGAGTGGTCAGTGCGAAGATGCTCTACTGGGTACCTAGATACATACTGAGGGTACCTAGGTACCTAGGTAGGTACGTACATCCGGATTTGTAAAAGTACCGGGGTACAGGAGCAGGAACGAAAAGAGTGGGTACTGCCTATCCGAGGGAGGACAGCGCGTTAGGGCAAGTAGGCTAGCGTCTCTCGCAAGATTCACGGGCTAAGAGAATAAAACCCCCCCCCCCGCATCCGCGCCCCATAGAATCCTATTCTGATAGCTGACAGCTGACTGATCTATGTTGACGCTTGAGGGCTAGAGTAATTGATGAACGCATTACAGCCAGATCCAATTCCGTTCTGATTACGGTACCAATTGATACATTGGTACGGTCAGTCTGTCTGCCCAGAAACCCAATGC
>JAJSPL020000069.1:0-112254 GCA_021272945.2 Cytospora paraplurivora | reverse complement strand
ACCCTAAACCCTAACCCTAAACCCTAACCCTAAACCCTAAACCCTAAACCCTAAACCCTAACCCTAAACCCTAAACCCTAAACCCTAAACCCTAAACCCTAAACCCTAAACCCTAAACCCTAAACCCTAAACCCTAAACCCTAAACCCTAAACCCTAAACCCTAAACCCTAAACCCTAAACCCTAACCCTAAACCCTAAACCCTAAACCCTAACCCTAAACCCTAAAACTACTAAAATACTAAAGCTATCGTATCTATTAGGGTATCACCTAAAATATACCTATGATTTTGCTTAAAGAGTCCTTATACTACTTATACTAGTAGCTTACTTTCTTAAATTCCTAAAGTATCTTCATAGTTAGCTATAAAATACTAAGCTTCACCTTCTATTATACCTTTATAAAGTCCTTAACTATATTCTAAGCGATAGTCTATCTATAGAACTCTCTTAGGAGCTCCCTTTTGAGGTATAAGGGATAAGTTAATAGGTTATTCACTAGGCTTCGCTCTATATAAGCAACTATTTTAGGTATAAGTTTAGTATAGCTATATTAGCTTTTAGGATAAAGTTCTAGACTATAGCCCTTATACTTATCCTTCAGGATCTCTAAAACCTACTACTAACCTGATTCCTTTATATAACGAGTAATAGTAGTCTATAGGTAATCGACTTCAATAGATCTCATAGTATTTTATTTTGCTATACTAGGCTACTGCTTCCCCTTCGTATAATAGAGCTACTAAAAGGTACTACTAGAATTATATATAATTATCTTCTACCTAGTATATATTATAAAGGTATCTAGGTCTTTCTTAAGGTTATCAAAGGTTTTATAGCTAAGCTTAAAGAAGTCTATATTATCTAAAGGCGAGGAAAAAGTAGTAAGGCTATAGGTTTCAAGTATATAGGACTAGTTCTAGTAGAAGCATTCAGCTATATCCTCAGGAGTAAGGTAGCTATAATTAAGAGCTATAGATATCGCTATCAGTACTATATATTATAAAGTAAGTATATATACTAGGTAAATAAGGCTAGGGGAGTTGATTTATATAATAATCGTAATAAGAAGTATAGTAGTTCAATATATATTGCTCTATAAGGGTAGAGTAAGTGCTCTATAAAGTATAGTATTAATACTTCGCGAGGAAGTTCATAATACCTAAGGATAAGTTAAGGTTGAATAGTAGCACTAGTAGGCAATTAATAAGGCTAGCCTAGTTGATAAGGTCTAGTATAGCACTAAGTTTTTCATTGAGCTAATCAGGCGAGGGTATAAGCTATAGTAGGTTATCTAATGTACTATACTTTTAGAAAGTATAAATAGGGGGTTATAGTAGTATAAATCCCTATTGTTATAATATAATAAAAGAGTATTAACTTATATTAAACTATATATAATATTTATTATAACTTATATACTTTTAGGGAAAACCTTTACTATTAAGTTTATAGAAGATAAATAATTCAATATATTCACCTAAGGGACCTACTTTATGATATCGTGATTTGGCTAGTAGATTGCATGTGACAGCTGGCAGCTGGCTGACAGGTGGCTGCAGCTGTGTAGCAGGTAACGCCTTGCCGAAAGCGTTGTACATTGTACATTGTACTCTACTGTGTTTCTCCCTTCACAACAACACCAGACATCACCACTTGAACTATCCTATTTACACCTCACCTATCAATACACCTGCACTCGCGCATCTTGAACGCGAGGTCCACCTAGACTCCCAACGAATGGCGCCCGCTGCCGCCGTCTTGCCACACGACCTTGAACCTGAACAGCAAGGGTCGAGGCCGGAAACGACTGACGACGTCGTCCTCGCCTGGTTGCGTGGGCTGCCCAGCCCAGCACTGGGCGACTACGATCGCCATCACGATCACGGCCACGATCACGATTATAGGCAGGCTTCCTATAAGCATATCCCGAAGAAACATATCACGAGAAAGCGAAAACGCAGCCGACACGGTCACAGTCACGGTCACGCCTCGAATCTCCCTATCCCATCCCCACCCACGACAATACCAGACGACTCACTGCCTATGGACGGAGATATGAACGTGAACGTGAGCGTGAACCAGGGCGAGGCTGCAGATGCTATGCGAGACGCACCAAGCACTGCGCAGAACCAGCAGCCATCTACGCTATGGCGTACGCCGTCTAGGAGGAAGAGACCGCGCGTCCAGGACAGCAGCCTTGACCAGAGCCAGAGCAGCGACCACACTCCTCATAACTACGACGACGACGACAGCCAAGACCACCACCAAGACGTCCTACAGGTGGACATCAACACTACCCCTAGAGCTCCGGTCTCCTTCCACCCTCCCTCTGCACGCCCTGCGCGCCCCAGGCCATCATCGACATGGTCGGCGTCGGCATCGGCATCGACTTCGACTTCCACGACCGGCGAGGGTAATTCAAAGTCAACGGGCTCGCCTAGGAAGAAGCTGCGGAACCTGGGCATTAGGGACGACGGTATCGAGGCACGGGCGTTCCGCCCCGGCGATCCCGACCTGCCTCGGGAGCTGGTAGATATCTGGGCCAGAATGGTGCAGGCCAGCAAGGGAGTCGGCGTCATCTCCCCGACACAAAAGGACAAGATCGAAGAGATGGCCCATAGTAGCCTGGGAGGTATAATGCTTCCGCAACAGATGCAGTACATGTACGCGCTGTCCTGCGACGAGCGCGATCAACTCGGCCCCACGCCCTCGATCGACGACGCGATGGATTTGGTAAACTGGGCAATCGAATGCCAGGACCGCAACGCCGAGGAGGCTGCTTGGAACTCGTCCATCCACTCTCGTTTACTCAGCCTGGCCTTGTATAAGGACGGTCGCTTTCGCAGTGACTGCCTTGTCGGCTTCAGCCAGTGGCAAGTCGAACACCCACCCACATCTTATCCCCCGTCGGGTTTTGCCATGTTCACGTTACTAACATTTCCCCGTCTCTTACTTGTGTTATTCAGTACAAGCGCCACTATCATCCCTCAGTATACCACGGCAAACGTGGCTACCAAGAAAGTCGACTTTTGTCTGCACCTTAATCCTCGAAACGACCCGGTTGCTGGAGACGCTGCAGCACAGCAGGTCAGCATCCTTCGGCGAACGCTGCCGTGCAACTCGATCAGTCATACCGACCTGGACGAGCTGAGCCTGCGGCCCATCACGGCCAGCATCGAGACTAAGAGGCTCGATGGGGCAAGGCCTGGCGAGTCTCACCTGCAGATCGGCACCTGGCATGCTGCGCAATGGCGGTTGCTCGAGGACTTGACCCGGCAAGGCAGACGAGATTTCAGTGTCCAAGCCGGTAGCGGTGGCAGTCATGAGCTGGAACAGGGACAGGAATCACATGGACGTCTGCCGCTATTCTTGCCAGCTGTGGTTATCAACGGCCACGACTGGTCCTTTGCAGCGACGACGAGGAAGGGCAGGAAAACGGTGCGTCTTATTACCCCATCCAAAGGAGCATACTCAGTCGTGCTAAGTTCCGACCTAAGCGATGATGAATACCATTTGACCGCTTGCTAATAAAAGTGTTCTCGTGTTCGTTAGATACTGTGGGCTGAATGTCCCTTCGGCTCTACACGCGAGGTTGGCGGTGTCTATAGCATCGTCTACAGCCTGCAGCTTCTCGCTGCTTGGTCAAGGGATTCCTACTGGCCTTGGTATAAGGAACATGTCCTTGAGTTATCGAGTGCTCCGACAAAGTTTCTATAGTTTAGTAAATCACCAACTTCAAACTACTAGGTAAACCACTCGTTGAAGTGTTGTAGAAATCCAGATGAGTGTTAGGAGTCCTGCATGTGAGATGCGTGTCGGCAAGGCAACCCCCACAGCTATCATTTGAGAAAATAACAACTCCTCTGAAGACTTTGTCCGCTCCCTCAGCCTTTCAAATGTGTAACAGCACAGCTGTAGTTGCAAGACGTGCTACCCAGTTGCCATGGGCCCTGACTATACAGTCGCCGGGGGGAGGATCGATAATATCTTCCCAGGATTCTATCGATACTACGCCTTCGAAATTGTTCGCGCTGTGTTTCTTCTTGTATCTTGTGTTCAGGGCTCGGGCGAGATACATGCTTTGGAGGCACTTCTGAACATCGACATCTCCGATCCATTCTCCGGCGTGATATATAGAGACCACGGATTAGAGGAAGTAGACTCGGCTATCCTGTCCCTGCTCATCGCCCGCTTGCACAAGCGGAATATAGTATTCAGTGAAAGAAAGATGCATCGAGGTTTTGGAGAAATGGTCTTCTGCAAGGCCTTTGAAGTCGGAGATGCTTAGTACACGCCAAGAAGATTTCTCGGTAGTTGGCACCACGGGATCATCCGGTGGTATAAGGAGCGTAAGTCCTGGCTTGCCAACGTTTCCCGCCACTCGCTTTAGCTCGTAGCTATTCGGTACCTCCCAAGGGTCACAGGCCAACTGATTAGCTGGTTAGCATCTTTGCGGCGAAAACCATGTGGAGAGAGACTTGTACCAACCTGCATAGAGACATAGATACTATCCTCATACGCGAGGGCGAATACTCGCTTGAGACTAGGGAGCTCAAGATCGACTCCGGCCTCCATCCATGCTACGCATGCGAACGCGATGTTCTGATCGATGCGGTACACTGTCTTCTCGCGATTCTTCATCAGATCGAATGTGGCCCTGTTATGTCTCACCTGGGCATCTGGAGGCGATGATACCCAATGAGCCATATACAGCGGATAGCTGAGAGCGCGCGTCGACACTGTCGCCATCGGAAGTGCACGGTAAACTTCAGATGCAGTGTTCAAGGCCCTAAACGTGCGCCCCTCCGAGGAAAGACCAACCGCTACACCGTCGAAGAAGTAAAGCATGCTTTGAATGTCAAGCAAGTCAAATTCCAGACACCAGATGAGATCCTCGAAGTTAGGTGGTCTGAGTGCCACCGTCCCTTGACCACCCAGAGCAGTATTGACATAGATGGCGGCAGACGAAGAATTACCGTAGATGTATCGGTACTCCCTGTCGATTCCATCGTACTGGTTGTCCAGAGTGAAGCCATTCCGCCGAGATCCCAGCTGTAACGCCACTTCATGTGGAAGCTCTTGGGACACCTCGTGACCAAAGGACTTCCCCTTGAGGAGCGCTTGCGGAGCCCATCGCACATAAGTATCCTCGGCAGAGCTACCCCGGGGAGAGGCTTCTCGTAGGGTTTTCCCGGTAGCGATACCAGCGACGCGGCCGACTTCCCATTGTCCTTGAAGTGAAGCTCTATCTGACTCAAAGAAACGGATGAGATAAGTGTGAGCCTCTTGGTTCAGAGATGGGGAGTCAACTTGGAGGAGGATCCAGCGGAGAAAGTTGATCCTTTCGTCAGGACCTTTCAATGATGATAGCAGAATCCCGGGATTACAAAGCCCCATGAAGTTCTTCGGCGATATGTTGGGGAGGAACTTCGATTCTTTCTTTCCGCCCAGGGCAATCAGTCTCAGGTCGAGTGTATCTTAGAATTTCCGAACATCTAGAGATGCCGCCGCCGCTCTTGCAAACAGCACGATCGTATGGGCGCCGCGTCTATAGTTAACGTAGGGCGAGAGTGGCCCGGGCCAGGCCTGAGTTGATCATCACCTGCTGCCTTCTGGATCGAATCCCTTAGAGCTTTGAAGAATCGAGCTGGGCCTTCCACGCCGGGTCCAGAAACACCCCAGTGAACTAGAAAAGCCCCGAAGACTGCTAACATGAATTGCCGGAACGTCAATTTGTGGGACTGTAGGTCGAGAAGCGCTTCTATCTCCACAGGACGACGTCCATAGAAGTTGAGGTGCGCGAGTGAGAGGGACCAGAACACGCCTCTAAGCGCAACGCCACCAGGTCGGGCCAAGTCAAGGGTCAGTGTGCCGCCCGGCCTTATAAGGGATCATCGAAAGGGTGGGATACTGCTGTTGGGCCCATCAAGATGATATCCGGATACAAATGCCAGTAGCTGAGAGCGAGAAGACTCGGACCATAGTTACTAGCCTGTGGCATCCCACTGACGAGCTTTTCGATCGATTCCAGAGCGGAATGCCAAGCTGGGATGACACTTTGATAGACCTTCATCTCTTCGTTGATAGGAACATTGACGTTCGCGACTAGAATCATGATCTGATCCTGGAATTTGACCTTCACGCGGTCTGCTGTCCGGAGCCACGAGCGGGCACTCGCATCCCACTCGGCCAGGCTCGCGCTAGATAATTGAGACTGGGCTGCTGAGGCTAATGATTGATAAGGGAGGGCATAATTCTGGTTCCACTTATCCTCGATTTCCTTCCTTCGTCCCTCGACTAACTCGACCCAGATGGATGTGGCATCGTTCGCTGGCTAAACACGGGCCAATATGCAGGCTAGAAGCTGGACATGCAGTGCTGTCGGTGATGAGGTTGCGGCCGCCCAAATAGATGTGCCGTCGATTCCAGCATGCGCCGCGAACATGCTATTATTTGGCTCCAGGTAACAGCTTTGCCTCGAGGCCTGGGCTATCTCCGAAACCCGGGTCCCGTACGCGCGTAGAAGATTCAGAGTGGTCGGGAGAAGGCCGTCGAACAACGCACCGAGTCGTCGTGCGGTCACATAAGTCGATCCATACTCTGCGTCTTCCTTGCGCTTTTGGGATAGAGCGCTTCCTAACCGGTGAAACTCTTAAGGCGCTTCACAATTGATCAGTATAAAGTCGCAATTGAGATTAGCCGTTGCAACGGTCACTTCGTTTGTGGCGGCCGTGAGGGCCGCCTAGATTTTACCAATTGACCCCATAGATGAGGCACGACAAAGGCAACAGTACTTGAGCTGAGCGACAACTATTCCCCAATGGTGGCCCAGCCAGTATTGACTTGAAGGTTTCGACTGCCCACTCAAGGAGGTGAAAACGATTTGTGTAGTGATGTTCCGTCTCGTTGCCGAAGTGCCCAAGTATGTTCATGAACCCCCTAAGCTGGACGCACTTATACAAAATCAACACGGTACTATCACGGACGAAAGGATTATATTTATACAACTGCCGGGCATCATGGAGGCCTAATGCTACGTACGATCGACTTGGGCTACCCCTCTTTTGCTGACGAGTATGTCGTACAAGGAAACTTAATGCCTAGGCACCTGGAAAACAGCGACATCATGATCCCAGGGGACCTGACCCTCTATGTCGGCGCTACTGCGGCGGCGAAGGTGAGGCAGTACCCCCAAGGGCCGTTTCAGACATGAGATTTGTATAGCTCGACGAGGAAGACGACGGTGAAGACAGCGGGGAGATAATCGTATAGTGGTGGTAGCCCTCTGACCGAGGACTATTATCAATGGCATTTGATACGCCAATGCTATCACAGCCAAGCCTCCTTAATATCCGCCAGTCGATACCCGCACTCTCCCGCTCTATCGCCGCCTTCGATGCCACCCGCGCCGCAGTCGTTAGCTCACCCGGTCTATATACGTCCCTGCACCAGGGACAGCAGTAGCATCAACATCATCATCCCTATCACGCTCGTCAACCAAAGAGATCTTCTTTGCAACATAGAGTCTAGGACGCTCTAAGTAAACCCTAACCCTAAACTCTAAGTGATTTATTTTAATACTAAATAAACCCTTAAAGTAAACTCACTATAGTAGTATACTAAGTAATATAGAGTAGTATTATATTTTAACTATTTATTTTACTATTCTTAGTTATTAATCTTATTTATTATTCTTAGTTATTATTCTTAGATATTAGAATAACTAAATTTTAAGCTCTAACTTAAGTTAAAAAGTATTAAGTTAACTCTAGGTTAATCTAAGTTATAATAACTTTAAGTTAGAGTAAGTAAAGTTAGTATAACTTAAGTTAGTATAGTAGCTATTTAGGTGTTAAGTAATAGTTATATTTATATATATAGAATTCAGAAACTATTAAAAGCATAGAGTGCTAGCTATTAAAAATATTTACTATATTAATAGTAGAGCAAGCATATTTATAGAGTAGTCTATATGCTAGCTTTATTAGCTATCTATAAACTTAGAGTTAAACTTTAATAAGCTACTATAGTTAGATTAATATAGAGTTAAGTTATAGTAAAGTAGTAGACTTCTACTCTAACTATATTTATAAACTAACTATTTAAGATATTTAATTATAATATATACTATTTAATAACTTTTACTTAAATATATTAAATTTAGCTCTAATAAGCTAGATTAGATATATACTTATAAGTATATTACTAGTTCTATCTTAGGTATTAGTTTATTTATTAGTTGCTATAGAGTAATAGAGCTTAGTAGTTATTATAAACTAAAAGGCCTATATACCTGTTATAACCCATAGTTAAAGTACTAGGGATTATATAGAGGAAACAGAAGAAAGGAACTAACGTATAGTATAATATATAAAAGAGAATATAGGAGCTACTAGGTTATATAATATAGATCAGTCAGTAGGACTAGATATATTAGATCAGTAATATATCTAATATATCTAGGACTAGATATATTAGATCACTAATATATCTAAGTAATCTATCGATGAAGAGCTAGATATATAAGAAGGATATTCCCTTAGTAGTAGATAGATATCTCTTAGCTCTTTAGTAATTAATCTAAGTATTAATCTCACTATTAATAGGAATAATCTCTAATTAACTATAGCAACTATATTATATAGAATACTTTAAACCTCTTTATTAATATAGACTCTAGCTATAGTAGAAAGTACTCTTTAATTAACCCCTACTATAATTAGTATATTTTGATCGCTCTTATCTAGAAGGTTTAATATATAACCTCTATATAATACTATAGTACTTTATAAGCTCGAGTCTATAGTAAACTCCCTTGAATTCAGATAACTTATTCGAGGCAGATATTAAAGAATTCAGGTAAGAATTCTACTATATATATAATATATATGAAACTCTCAGTAGCAATACTCTCTCTAACGATAGTATAGCTACCTCTGAATCAGCTAATAATATATAGATAGAAGACCCTCTAGTAATACTACCTAGGGATAAGTACTCTTACTACTTCAAGGTCGATAAGCTACTATACTTCATAGGTAAGTATAGAACCTTAAGGGGATTCCTTACCCTTAGCTAAGTCTATCTCATCTACTTCGCTAAGGACTTAGATACCCTATATAAGATAATCCTTATAATTAGAAGTAGACTATAGGATAATATATTAGTCTAGTTTAAACCTATTATAAGAGATTATATTAGAAATCTAGAAAACCTAAACCTTATAAAATAGTATACTAAGGAAATTTTCAGTAACTACTTAGTCTTCGAAGAAGCCCTCAAGGGAGCTTTTAGAGACCTAGATACTAAAAGACTAGTAGAACAAAAGCTAAATATACTAAAGCAAACTAAATCAGCTACCGACTACCTAGTAGAGTTCTAGTAGATAGTCTTATACTTAGAATAGTAAGATAAACTACTTATACTTTGCTTCTACGAAGGACTTAAGGACGATATTAAAGATAAGCTTATTAAACTTAATCAACTAGACTTTTTCCTAGAATATACTTAGATAGTAGTATATATTAATAATCGACTATTCGAATAATGCTTAGAGAAGAAAAGCAGTAGATAGAACTCTAGAAACAAAAAATATAGAAATCATTATAATCGATAAAGGAACTCCCCCTCTATAGCCTATAGATAGTATCTAGGACCTATAGAGCTAGGGGTAGTATAGAAATAGGAAACCTATAAGTATTTCAACTATAGAAAACCTAGATATTTAGCTAAGGAATACTAGAGTAAAAGAAAAAAGAAGTAGGAACTAGTCCCTTTAAGTAAGAAATATACTAACCTCGTAGTATAAATAGTTAGGATAGCTCGATATAGCTTCACCTAAGTAGAAATAGACTTCCTAGTTGAAAAGAATCTTAGAGAGCTAGAGCTCTAAGAATAGGATGATATACCTAGTATCACTAGTATAACCTCTAAAGCAGAGAATATAGAAGAAGAAGAAGAACCCTTAGGATAAACCTATCTACTTAATAAGATATAGTATAATAATAACTAAACTATAAACCTTACTATAATATCAGAATTAGACGAAGTATAGAAGGATCTACTCGGGAAATAGATCAATGAAATCCTACTAGAACCTATAACTTAGCCTAACTATAAACTAACCTAGTACCTAGGAGAAGTAGCTAGACTACTACCTTACGAAAGATTAGAATACTAGTTCATAGTATTAGGTATACTACTGCATAAGTATATAGGAGCTAATATAGCGAAAACTTTAAGATCGATAGAAGTATTATACCTCTTACTATAAAATAGTAAGTATATAGAATATATCCTATAGATCTTATATATCTTTAATAAGTATCCTGAATATTTCATAGATAAAGTATATAATAAATTCTTTCTATGAAGATACTAGGACTAAGATATATATAACTTCTATTATATTAGTTACTTTAGTCTATAGTTCTATAAGAATAATATATATAGTACTAATAAATATACTATCTTCGAATATAACTTCGATAGCTACCCCTAGTAGTATTTTACTAACTATAGTACCCTATAAGATTACCCTTCGTACTACTATAAGATATATAGTAATAAAAAGATTAGTACTTAGTACTACTAGATATATAAGGAAGAAAAAGAGGCTCTCTAGAAGTAACGAGAGTAAGCCTAACGAGTTAAGAGGCAAGTAAGCATCTAGAATATATTTATATAAGAACTAGAATAGCTCTAGGCTAGAGAAAAAGAAAGGACTAAGCCTATAGTATAGGAAAGAATCACTAACTAACTAAGGACCCTCCTAGAAGAATAGCTAAAAAACGATGATAGCTATTAGGAGTAGAACTACTAAATAATAAGAACCTACTATAGTTCCTCTATACTACGAAAATAAATATCAATAACTACCTTAAACTAGAAATACTTATTAGAAAAACTCAAGCTTATACTCTTATAGATAGTAGAGTATAAAGCAACTTTATTTCACCTAATTTAATAAATAAGGAATAACTTCTATAGTAATATAAGGAATAAATATATACCTTAGGAACGATCTTAGTAAATCTTATCAAATATAATAATAGTATTATCTATAGGGAGATTAATCACTTACCTACTATAATTATAAGCTATATAATAGAATTATAGTTCGATATCTTCGATACTCTAAGATATAAAATTATTTTAAGAATACTATAGTTAAGGAAGTATAACCTAGATATTAACTAGACTACTAGCTAGATCTACTAGAAAGATACTCTAATAGATAGAATAGCTAATATAGTAGTAAGAATAGACTTAGTCCTTAGAAATAACCTAAGAAAAGGATACCTAAACGAGATCTTAGTTACTCTTAGGAAGATAGCTAAGAATAGCTTAGGAAAGAATATAGCCTCTATATAGACTAAGAAATAGTCTGCAAGTATATTAGATAAGCAATAGTAACTAGAAGTATACTCTATGATAGACTATAGTTATAGCTAAAGGAAGAATAATATACTAAAAAATATAAAGGCCCTTAAATAGAAAAAGAGACTAAAAAGAGCTATATAAGATATTAAGAACTATGAAAAGGCTTATAAGATAATAGCCTCTATAAAGATAGCCTAACGAATAATAGTATCTCTAGAAAGAAATACTCTTATAAGATAAGAGAAAAGATAGTAATAATAAGAGGTTAGTAAGAAAATATAACTATATATCTAATAATTCGCTAATTACTTATAGGAAGCAAGAAAAGTAGGAAAAGACCCTAAAGAATATATTCTAAAGGAATACTAGAAGTATAAAAAGCTATTCGTAGCTACCCTAGATATAAGACTTCTAGAGTACTTATACTAGGACTATAAGATTCTACTATAGGAAGGAAGGATACTATAGTTCAATAAAATCTATAATCTTAATAAAGAATAACTTAAGGTACTTAAGGAGTACCTAGATAAAAACCTAGCGAAAGGATTTATTAGACTATCGATATTACTAATAGGATACCTAATCCTATTTATACCTAAGAAAAATAGGAAATTAAGACTATATATAGACTATAGATATCTCAAGGAAATTACTATTAAAAACTACTACCTATTACTACTCATTCGAAAATTATATAGAAGACTCTAAGAAGCTAAGATCTTCATAGTACTCGACCTAAAGAGAGTATATAACTTCATCTAGATAAAGGAAGGAGAAGAATAAAAGATAGTATTTAGAATAAGATATAGACTCTTCGAGTACTAAGTTATACTATTTAGGCTAACTAATACTCTAGTAATATTTCAAGCTATAATCAACGATATATTAAGGGAATATTTAGATATTATAGTAATCGCTTACTTAGATAATATCTTTATTTACTCTAAAAACGAAAAAGATTATAAGAAATATATATACTAAGTACTCTAGGTACTAGAAAAAGCAAAACTCCTAGTAGAACTAGAAAAATATAAGTTTCATATAAAGGAAGTAGACTTCTTAGGATATATAATTACCCTAGGAAAGATCTAGATATAAGTATCTAAAATTATAGTAGTCAAGGACTAGCTAATACCTACTAATATTAAGGAAGTATAAAGCTTACTTAGATTCACTAACTTCTACTAATAATTTATTAAGGATTATAGAAAGTATATAATACCTTTGATATATTTGATAAAGAAGGATATACTATTTATTTAGACTATAGATACTTAAGATATATTTAATAAGATCAAAGAAATTATTACTTCTGAACTCTTCTTAATAAAAGTAGATCCTAATAAACTATTTAAGGTAGAAACTAATGCTTTAGACTATACTAAAAGTAAATAACTCAGATAACGAGATAATATAGGAAAGCTATACCCTATAGCTTTTATATTAGGAAAATTCAGTAGACTAGAATTAAACTACTAGATTTATAATAAGGAATTAATAGTAGTTATAGACTTATTCAAGGAATAGGAATCCTATCTAATTAGAGCTAAATACTAGATTAAAGTCTACTTAGATTATAAGAACCTTATTTAATTTACGACTACTAAGGTACTTAATAAACGATAGGTTAGATAAGTAGAATATCTCTCCTAGTTTAACTTCAAGATCTACTACTGAAAAGGATTAGAAAATAGCTAAACTAATACTCTTAGTCGATAACTAGACTACTAGTAAGAAGTTCTACTAGAGACTTAGAGTATACTAAAATAGAATATAGATAGAAATATTATCCTAGAACTAAGATAAGCTAGAGCTACTCTCTAACTAAAAATTGATAATACTTAGAAGAACTAGTTATAAGTAGCATAATAAGCCCTAGAGCTAGAACTCAAGGGAACTCTAAAAGAAAAGAATAGACTCCTACTATAAGGAGATAAGATCTATATTCTATAGAAACTATAAAGGTAGCTAATTCAATAAATATATAAAGTACTTACTTATAGATACTAAGGAATTATAATAACTATGAAAAGAATTCATAGGTACTATAAATTTCTGAAGATATAATACGAAGTAACCTAGGTTATTAAGGATTATAATATCTATAATAAAAGTAAGGCTATAAGATATAAACTCTATAGAGAACTCTAACTATTACTAGTAGCTAAACGACTATAGTTATCTATTAATATAGATTTTATTATTAAACTTCTGAAATCTAAGGAACTAATAATAAGAGTACTATATAATAGTATCTTAGTTATTATAGATAGACTTATAAAGTATACTTACTTCTTACTATATAAAGAAGCTTCTAATATAGAAGAACTTATATATATATTCCTATATAATATTATAAGCTAGTATAGAATACTAGACGAACTTATTATAGATAGAGGAATAATATTTACTTCTAAATTTTAGTAAGTAATACTAAAATAACTTAGAATCAAATAGAAAATATCTATAGTATACTACCTATAAACTAATAGTTAGATAGAATAACTCAACTAGATTATCGAATAATATATCAAGAGTTATACTAATTATAAGTAAAATAATTAGGTAGAACTACTCCTACTAGTATAATTCGCCTATAATAGTATAGATATATCGATAATAGAAGTATTACTATTTTATACTAACTTCAGATATAACCCTAAGGTATATAAATAACTTATCGTAGGATAAGAAAATATCGAAGTAAGTAAAAGAATAGATAAAATCTACTAGATATAAAAGCAAATATAAGAAGAACTTATATTCGTCTATAAATAAATAATGAACTACTATAACTAGTAAAGATTAAAGGGACTAACCTTTAAGAGGGGAGATAAAGTCTATTTACTATATAAAAATATTTCGATAAAACGACCTAGCGAAAAACTTGACTTTAAGAAACTCAGAGTATTCTAGATTATAGAAAAACTCTCTAACGTTAGTTATAAACTCGATTTACCTCTAGGAATAAGGATTTACTTAGTTTTTTATATTTTACTTCTTGAACTAGTACTAGCTAATATAAGATTAGATAAAGATATTAAGCTAGATTACAACGAATAAAAATATAAAGTTAAGAAAATTCTCGACTTATAATAATATAGTAGTACTATTGAATACTTAATCAAATAGAAAGGATATAATAATAAAGAAAATATATAGGAACTAGAAGAGAACCTTAGTAATATAAAACTTGAAATCTAGTAGTATAAACGATAATACCTATTATATACTAGCCTATAGAGATATAATACCTAGGTTTAGACTAAATTCACTTATATCTATATCTACTCTACTCTAGTTAATTTTACTAACTAAATCTTAATTACCTCTACTAACTAGAGAATCAGGATAAGGATTCTTACTAGTAACCTTAGTCGCTATATATAATACCTCTTTAGCCTCTATATAATCTAGTTCCTCTATACTATCTAGACTATAATAGATAGCCTAGTATATCTTAGTAGATTATATCTTTTTCTATTTATATAAATGCTTAATCTTAGTATTAATAAGGCGATAACGCTCTTTAGTAGTTTCTAATTCCTCTTCTAACCTCTAGTATTAAAGAGTAATTTTGCGAAGGTTAGTAGGCGAAAGACCTAGAATATTATAAGATAATAAGCCTAACTTAATATATTTAGTATAATGAGAAGAATCCTTAGGCAAAGCTTAATAAAAGAGAATATCCTATAGTTCGTAAGAGGAATAAGAAGATATATTAATATAGTTAGTAAGGATAGAAGCAAGTAGATTATTTTTATCTTGAATCTTCTTAGGAATAAAAGAAAAAGGTTTAGAAATATATAAACCTTTGACTTTAGACGATATAATGAATTAAGAAAGCTTGAATATACGAAAGAAGGTTAGGAGATACTTATAAGAATAATCGAGATCTTCAGGGCGAAAATTATTAGAGGAAGAAGATAATATTATAATCTATAGTCAAGGTACTAGGGATTATATAGAAGAAATAGAAGAAAAGAACTAATATATAGTATAGTATATAAAAGAGAATATAGGACCTACTAAGTTATATAATATAGATTAGTTAGTAGGACTAGATATATTAGATTAGTAATATATCTAATATATTTAGGACTAGATATATTAGATCACTAATATATCTAAGTAATCTATCGATAAAGAGCTAGATATATAAGAAGGATATTCCCTCGGTAGTAGATAGATATCTCTTAGCTCTTCAGCGATTAATCTAAGTATTAATCTTACTATTGATAGGAGTAATCTCTAATTGACTATAGCGACTATATTATATAGAATACCTTGAACCTCTTTGTTGATATAGACCCTAGCTATAGTAGAAAGTACTCTTTCGTCAACCCCTACTGTGATCAGTATAATACCCCCCTGCCTCTCCTATTGTTATACTATAACAACATGCAGACTAGAGGGTAGGGTTAGGGTTAGGTCCTTCTAATAAGCTTCCCTTATTGCTGTTCCTCTTGTTTACCTACCTTACCTTTTCAGCTTGGCTGTAGCTTCTTTTTTTGCTTCCTTTCTCTTTCGATTAGGTGAACCTCTTCATGAATTCACAATAATACACTACATCTCAAGCCTCTGCACTGTGAGCTAGGTGACTCCCCTTCAGGAGTAATATTTCTGTGATATCATCATCATAACTTATATAGTGTACATAGCTAATACAAGTAGCACTGACAGGGATAGGCCCAACGCCGGCCTCCGCGGCCTCGGATTTGTCACATCTCTAATTTGTTGGTTGCAGTCTCTTTCAGCTGTTGCAGGCTTATTTTCTTCGAGGATGAAGCCTTTGTTTTCATTCACTGCTCGTTTTCTTTCCAACTTTTCTCATACCTATCTCTCCCACCTTCAAATTTCTAGACATGGCAACAAAGCCTTCAACACGGGGCCTAACACGGGGCCTGTTCGACGCCCTTATCGACCGGGTAGGCGGATGGGCATCAGGCCTCTCGTCAGAGAGCAACAACTACACCGTGGAAACTGTTGGGATCCCGCTCGAAGGAGAGCAAGATGTCGAGTTCGCAGCGGACCTCTACAGACCCATTACCAAAGGCAGCCCCGTAGCAAGTACCATCCTGGTGCAGAGCCCCTATGGCCCCAGGTTCCCGTTCAGCTTTACCTTGGCCCGGGTCTGGGCGGCCCGTGGCTATAATGTCCTACTAGTCTCCGTCCGCGGCGTATTCGGCTCTGGAGGATTGCACGACCCGGCGCGGCAAGAAGTAGCCGACGGGTTCAGGGTTGTGAGGTGGATGCGCAAGCAGCCGTGGTATACAGGGACCTTCGCAACCTTGGGTCAGAGCTATCTGGGTTTCACACAATGGGCCTTGATGGACTCTGGCGAGCCTCTGGACGACTACGCCGCCGCTATCATCTCGGCCGGGCCTCACGATTTCAGCGACGCCGCCTGGGGAACTGGTGCGATGTGGCTCCCGCTTATTGATTGGGCTGAGAACAGCGCCGTGACAGAGTCCCAGAACTGGTTCTCGTCAGCCTATTCAATACTTACTGCCAACCCAAACGGAGACGTTGCGGCGAAGAAGACAGTGCCGCTCGTGGACGGCGCAAAGAACGCCCTGGGGGCCGAGTCACCTACGTATAAGTGGCTACACAACTGGCTGACCAGCTCCGAGACCGAGATTAAAGGGGAGGGAGTAACAGAATTCTGGAAGCCGACACAGCACGGAAGGGCTCTTGAAACCACAAAAGTGCCTATTTTATTGGTTGGCGGTTGGCAGGATATCTTCACGGAGGCCACTTTACACCAATACCAGCGGCTGAGAGAGCGAGGTTGCACTGTTGCTTTGACTATTGGCCCGTAAGTTTCTACACCTGGTACCTTGTCAATATTTGTGACTGAAAGAAGAGCCACAGATGGAATCATATGGAGGTTGGAACAGACTTGAAAGAGGCGCATGACTGGTTGAACAAGCATCTGGCGAAAAAGGTGACCGGAGAGATTCGTCAAGCTCCAGTCAGGATCAACGTTACAGGCTCCAGTCAGTGGAAATGGTTTGCCATCTGGCCTCCTGCCACTAAGTCACTCGAGCTCTACCTTAACTCCGGAGGCCAACTGACGCAGGGCCTTCCTGCGGGGTCCAATCCAGACGAAGTTCAGTTCACCTTTGACCCGATCGACCCGACACCGACTGTTGGTGGCCCTCTGCTCTTCAATGGAGGCTACGTAGACGACTCTCCGCTTGCTAAGCGATCTGACGTACTTACCTTCACCTCCTTACCACTTGACGAGGATATCGAAATCCACGGCAAACCGCACCTGAAGCTCCTCCATAGTAGCGACAATCCCCACGTCGATCTTTTCGTACGGCTTAGCGAGGTTAACAGAAAGGGTGCCTCCCGCAACCTCTGTCAGGTGTATCGGAGGCTCAATCCTAACCGGGCCCGCAGTGATGCTAGCCAGCCGGTGATGATCGAGTTGGACCTGTCGGACTGCGCGCATCACTTTGGGAAGGGAACAGCAATCCGGTTGCTTATTGCTGGCGGGAACTTTCCGCATTATTCGTATAACCTTGGCTCCGGCGAGAATCAGGGCACCGGCACTACCCTAAAGCCAGCCAGGCATACAGTTCATCTTGGAGGAAGCGAAGGGTCGAAGCTTTTATTGCCTATACTGGAATTATAGTGAGCTGCTCTAAACAGTGCTATCAAACGCTGTGTCCGGGGCGTGACTTGGGAATGAGTTTAGATCGGCGACCTCCAAACGTGATGGCATTTTGACTAGGAAAGGGGTCGTGTCTGCTTCTCTCGATGGACTTGAATTAGAATAACCTTACCTCAAATACGCCTTTCTCATAGACTCAAAGCGCAGTCAGTCAAGATTGAAACAATCGGCAAGGAAACTATGGCAATATGGTTGGAAGATATTTGTGAGTAGGTAGCGCCGGTACCTAGGACCTGCATCAATCGATCCACCAACGACGCCATCAACATTGCACCGTACCGGCCAGCACATTCTTCCCAGTCCACATGCAACCTAAGATACAGGGAAATTCCTTGCCCCGCCCGCCTCGGCTTCACCACAGCCAACAGCACCACTTCTACTGCATCGACGCCTAATTATACAGACAGGCATTGCCACTGATTGCGATGCGTACTTTGTTTGTTGCCCAGGCCAACGATACATGCTTAGCCGATGTAGAAGAATATAGAAGCTCCAATTTAGCGCAGTCAGACAAACAATTTCAGAAGAGTAGATGCTGTTATTTTGCTAAATACCTATCATATATGGGATCGACTGCGCCGCTGAACAAAAGGCTATATATTAAGCCTTCTCGAGACCACCCAGAATCCTATCCTTAACGGTGTCAATAGCATGGAAAATGAATGGTTCTGTTATATACTGCAAGTACTGCTTGTAGAGCCCCTGGACATGCGAAGATATCTGGTGCGCGCGGGTATCCTCCTCGCTAGCAAACCTGGTCCAAGACAGTTCAATCAACATTCCAAGCTTTCATATCAATTGACTGCTCAAATTCACACATTGCATGAACGTAGACGGCTCTTTAACAAAGTGCAGTCCGAGAGAATAAAGAACGCTCAGTACCCACTTCTCAATGAATACGAACTCATTTTTGCCCCCAAACTTATACCATCGGTAAACTTTGGCCGCCGCCTCCAGCTCCTCGGTAGCTTGTGCTACTTTGGCAAAGAATTCGACAACCTAGATGAGAAAATATCGTTCAGACTCTACGTTTAGGTAGGCAATAACGAATCAAGCGACTTAAAGGAGCGTTGCAACACGAATATCAGTGGCTCCAGGGCTGCTCTGGGCTACGAATCTTGTCTTCGTTCTCTGGCTTGACCGCAAGGGTCGAAACGGAATACTAGGTTTCTCTGTCAGCCATTGCTAGCACTTATGTGATGATTCTGTGTGAAATGCTAATGAGTGCGAAGATTTGCTTCGAATAAGACAAGTAAAGGAAGTAGTAGCAAGAGAAGTAGACACAAGCTACGCACAATGAGCTAATATTGCCCGCGTCTATATATAATTACCCGCCGCATGCAAACGGAATTAATGGCAGCGATTGGCCTACCGTTGGTATCATGCAGGACCGAAACAAAAAAGCTCCTATCACATCTATCCCTGCTATATAAGGGGCTCCCGTGACCCAGGGTTGCTGCAGTTAGTAGGGGGCGCAGCAATCTTTCTAGAATCAATTCATGATCCCAAGCGTTGCACCGTGAGCTTGGGCTCCGATTGGCGCTCAGCACATGTGTGTTGCCGGGCTGTGGCTTCACGGGTGATTGCATACATCTGTCAACGCCGTCATCACGATATCTTGGTGCGATCCGCTTTGCAGTAGGGCTCTAGCGTGTACCGGCCCGAGGGACAGCTCCCAAGTGTGACGGATACCTAGGTAACTGGTATATCATATAGGCGTTGGTGGATGCACTGGACCGAGGAGGTACAATATCTACCCTTAGGGTATGTAGGTCTAGTCGTCAATCTCTGATACCGTACCACCTCGATCGGGGCTTTAACAACATTACAACATCTGTCATGCAGAAACGCAGCTCATCGCTTAGTTACTGGATCAATAGTTTTCCCCCTGATCGGAACCCGAGCAGAGCAACAGGATATGGGTAACCTAACGGGACGAAAAGGTGTTGAACCGGGCGTTACAATTAGAGGTGTACAGGCCGTGATCAACCAGGATATACGCAATGGCTGCCGGCGATTGATAAATGTTCGGATATAAATATTACCTTGGATATCTCGGTTATATAAGTCCTTGCTAAGATCCTTGATTAGGTGTAGCTGGAACTCATGATCGAACTCATTTTCCACGGATCAACGACTTTGAGTTTGCTTGGCTTTACGTGGCCATCGATCGCCAAGATTCTTACCCACTGGTAACGGAACTCGGGCAAAACATCACTTCTACTAATAAAGTGCTGCATCCATCGCCAAGACGACCCTAACTGAAGCTCTGCGATATCGTGAGGCACCGACTCACTCACTCACACATATACACACATACACTTGGCCCAGCTCGCTTTCCCAACTTGGGAAGTCTTGATCGTTTATCTCAACTCTTGCCGACTTCACCGATATATAGATCGGCATCTGTCCTGACACGATTGGCGGAGGAACCTATCGCGATGGCAGGCCCCACGTAATTGTAAAGGGGCTGAAACTTTGAACCTTGTGTCGGATTTCACTCCTAATTCCGGTGGTGGAGACCTCGGGGAAACTGAGTGATTACTCCAGAAAGAACATATGCGGGCAAGGCCCAGTGGATCTTTGATCTTAAAATCTCCAGATCACAGAGGAGGTTACTATAGGTCGAACGCGAGATAAGTTTGAGACAAAGTGGTCATTGTTTATCCGTCAAGTACGGACTAATTTTACCGCGATTGCATCGATGGATGTCTTCAAGACTGCACGAAGGTTCGGGCGCCAAAACAGCTTAGCACCCTCGAAATTTCCCGGTAGCCGCCCGTCAACAACAGTGGTCTAATGTGAAGGGCTCTAAGATGATATTTTCCGGTATTCTCCTTTGCGAAATACTACGGACCCTGTACCCCGGAACAATTCCCTGCCCATGCAGGAGGAACCCTTGAGATTCTCAAACACATCCACTCCTGATGGACCCACCTCTAACATCAAACATCGCTAATACTTCAGGCCCCCTGGAAATATCAACATACATAAACGTGAAAGGAACTTGCGAGTGTGAAATCTTCTCGATGTTCTCCATCATCTTTCCTCCCTTGCAAGCCAAGCCCAGCACGCCCGGTTGCGTCCACTCCTTGAAACTTTGTTTCCTTGCCCAAACCACAAGTAGATTGATACAGTTACCTCGTGATCTTCATTCAATATGCGTTCATTCATTCCTATAGCCGCAGCTGTGCTGCCGGCCGTTCTTGCTCGCCCTCAAGGTTCCAACGGAGGATTTGGTGGATTTGGAGGCGACTCGCGCCCAAACTCGGGCTCTTACTCTCAGGGCGGTGTTGGCGGCGGCTTCCACACTGTCGGAGGTGAGTAGCTGGGTGCTGGTGATGTTTACTTTCTATAGATGCACCGGTAACTAACAATTTCTACAGGCTCCTTTGGCTCGCGGCCTCTGCAGTCTGCTGGGAACGACTTCGGATCACTTCCGGAAGAAACAGCAACTGCTTCTAGTGCTTCCGTTTCGGCCCAATACACCGGGTCCATTGACCACCAGAAAGCTAAGGCAAGTGGTAGTTCGAGTCGCAGCGGTTACTCCAGCGCCACCGCCGCAGCCGCCGCGTCAGCCACGGTGGCTGGCTCCAACGCTGCTGTTACCGCCTCCGGTGCAACCGCTCTGTCTTCTCTTGCGGGCGGATCTGGTGTTGGTGGAACCACTTGCACTGTCACCGAGCTTTCCGAAGTCACCGCCTCTGCTTCTGCCTGCTCCAACATCCTGCTGGACGGCGTCACTGTCTCTGCCTCTCAGACCCTCTCCGTCACTGTTCCCAGCGGCGGTGCTCTCCTCTTCGCTGGTACCATGACCGTTGAGTACACCCCCGACGCCGATTACACCCCGATCGTACTCAAGGGCTCCAACGCCAAGATTGCTGGCCTGGCAGGTGCTGTCATCGACGGCCAAGGCTCAAAGTACTGGGATGGTAAGGGTAGCAACGGCGGAACGAAGAAGCCAGATCATTTCTTCAAGCTTTCTGATCTGGAGAGCACAACACTGGAGCAGCTCACTATTCAGAACTGGCCCACGCATTTGTTCTCCATCGACGGTTGCAAGAATCTTAATATCAACAACCTGATTCTCGACAACTCTGCTGGTGACGAGCTGGATTCTGACGGTGACAAGCTTGGGCATAACACAGACGCCTTTGATGTCTCTTCCGTTGATGGTCTGACTGTCACGTCAGCAACCGTGTACAACCAGGATGATTGCGTTGCTGTCAACTCTGGATCAAACATTATATTCGACGATCTGTACTGCCATGGAGGCCATGGTCTATCGATCGGCTCGATCAAGAGTGGAGTAACCGTGTCAAATGTCACATTCCAGGACTCGACCGTCATTAACTCCCAGAATGCTTGCCGGATCAAGACAATCGCAGACGACACTGACTCCACCGTCTCCGATATTACGTACTCTAACATCGCCATCAGCAATATCACCAAGTAAGTCGATCCTCGAAGCCATCAAGTCTAAGGCATTTCCTGTATATCCCAGTATACTGATGTTTTCCAGCTATGCCATCGATGTGCAGCAGGACTACGAGAACGGTTCACCCACCGGTGACCCAACCACGGGGATCACTGTCTCCGACGTTACCTTCGACACAATTACTGGTTCTGTTTCTGGCGACGATGCGTACAGCTACTACATCCTCTGCGGATCCACATCGTCTTGCAAGGACTTCACCTACACTAACATCGACATCACTGGTGGTAAGACCGAGTGTGAGCCTGATGCTTCGCTCTGCCCTTCCTAGATTGATATTGGTAGAAATTGAAGCGAAAGAGAGGTAGGAATTCTCATTCTTGATGGATAGCAGGATAGTCATGTACACGCCCGGTTGCTAAGAAGGTGATATTTTATAATATGGGTAGTGGGGGCTAATGACAGCACATATATGTTTGAGGTCACATCTCGAAGCCTACATATGCTTGGGATACATACAGGTGTACTTCATCGTGCCTCTTTAGTCACAGTGCCCAATACTTTCGCAAGGAACATTCATCTTGGTGTCATCTGCACAGCATTTCGCGAATCCGTAGCAAAGTATACAGCTCGGGCTTGAAGAGCAATCTTATTCCGACTTGATGTTTTGTCAGGTTATGGAGCTTGCGCTCACCTCTGGTCAACATCATACCTGTTCTAGTCTCGACAATCTTTGTGACAAGCTCCCTGCGCCATTTGAGGGTTCAAACCAAGGCGTTTCCTGCAGCTGAGTGCCACCACATTTCACCTTGATTGGCACTGCTCGCAGAAAGTCTTGTTTGGGTTATGGATCCCGGCCTAGCAGCTATCTCCGACTCCTCAATTGCAGTGCTAACAGGTCTGCTAAAGGTTTCGAAGGGGCGCCCGTCCTGATTTCCTCCGCTTTGACTGCAGTGGCCAACCGACCGTGATCCATGAGATTCACAGTCTCGAGCCGGGAGATATAACGCCGCAATGCCATCAAGGGAAAGCATATGCGGTAGCCTGTGTATCCCATGTAGAAGAAGTTCGGGAATCCAGTGCCAGTATACCTGTGCTCTGTCCATGCAATCCCTTCTCCAGTATTGTGACCGTCGGTTTGAGAGTCAAGCAGGTACTTCACCCCTGTAACCACCGCGTTGTCGTCCGGTGCACAAGCCGTCAGAAGGCCCATTAATGCCCAAGAGGTCTGAGATGCCGTAGATTCGCCACGACCAGCCCAACTTGGTCTTGCGTAAGAGTTGACGTCTTCACCCCAACCTCCATCTGGATTCTGGACCGATTTCAGCCAATCTATCGCATCTCGCACCATGTCCCTAACCTTATCTTCTCCCCCATTATGGTACGACAATGCCCATAGTACTCTAGAGGTCCCGTAAATGTAGTTCACTCCCCAACGACCGTACCACGAGCCGTTCTTCAGTTGGGTATTTGCCAGGTACTGGATGGCCCGGGTACTGGAGTTCGATAGACGCTGGGAGAGTTCCTGTGAAACAGTTAATCGACCTGACACCTTGTTTCCGGAGGAAATGGTTAGCATAAGACCAAATGCCTCCAATACGCTGCCAGCCACATCGGGAGTCGATGGATCGCAAAGAGCGTCCATATCGCTGAAAGGTATTTTATTAAGCCACAATTCGTCGTTCCTGGTATCGAATGCAGCCCAGCCACCATCAGCATTCTGCATACCGCATAGCCATAAAGCTGCTCTGGTAACTGTCGGCGACGCAACTGAATCAGGGTTCTGACGGATGAGAGCCTGTATGACGACAGCTGTATCGTCGCAGTCGGGATACCATGTATTAAAGTACTCGAAACTGAACCCGCCGGCGGGTAGGTCGGGGTTGTAAACACGCCAGTCGCCGCGATCAGCGTGCAGTACTTGGCGGTGCTTGAGCCAGTGTACGGCTTCCACAAGGCGCTTGTCACTCGGATTCGACCCAGCCTCGCAGAGCGCGATAGTCATGAGGGCTGTGTCCCAGACTGGCGATATCGTTGCTTGTAATTGATTACCAACTTCGCCGTCCCAGATGAAGCGCTCAATTGCCGCGATGGCGGTCCTTATGCGTCCATCGTTGAGTGAAAAGCCTTCCAGTACAAGTGCTTGAGTTGCCCAGAGCATTGCAGGTATGACTCCGGCCCAGTCTCCCTCAATCTCTTGGCGTTTGAGGAGCCAGTCGAGACACTTTTGTCGAGAATAGCTCCGTACGAGTGGCAACCATCTGAGTCCACCCAGCCATCTTAGCCCAATGTCCACAGCAGTGAACAAAGAAGAGATTATATCATCCTTAGCTTGGTAAGGCGATGTTGGATACGGAGGATGCTTATTGTTCGGGTTGAGCCAAAGCTCATCAAGAAAATTGTTGTTGGCATTCCTGGCATTGGGGAGAGCGTAAACAGGCTGATGATGGCATACAAGCAGCAGTGCCACAACAATGGGACGAGCCCAAGCGGACAGCTTGTAGATGTTGGCTGGGAGTAATGACGGCATAAGGATGAATTCGCAGGGCATCTGGGGCAATGCACTCCAAGGGTAGAGGCCGAACTCCGCGAAGAAGATCCTGGTGAGCATGCGAACCTGAGCCACGCCACCGGCCGATCGGATGAAACCTTGAGCTTTGCACATCTCAATATTCTTTGTGGGCACGCCTAGGATCTTCAGAGCAAGGTATGCCTCCGATGAAACAGAGATATCCCCAGGGGCACCTGGTGCAAGGCTCCATGAGCCATCAGGATTCTGCTCGCTCAGGATATGTTCCTTAAACCCATTTGCAAGTGTTAGGCTTTGAACATCATAACCCAATGACTGGTAAAGGAATATGAGCTCAGCAGTCATTGTAACGTTGGAAAGGCAACCAAAGTGCCAATGGCCATCGGGATCTTGCTCTTCCCATGCGTAACTCGTCGCTAGTTGTATAGCTCTCCTGGTTCTGGTGGCAAGACTTGGCAGAGACGACGGCTTCTCGTCGGCGGATAGCATAGTATTGTTGCGTATCAGATTTCCAAAAGGTGGTAAGGTAGGGTGTAATTCGCGCGCCGGTCTAAGCTCATCACCAGATAGTATTTGCTTGGGATCACGATGAGCTCGCTAGACACTTGCAGAGATGTCGAAAACTGTAGCGATGATTACAAGTAGTTGGTACAAACTAATAAATAATTTCCTTCATGTGTGCAAGGCGGGTTGAACCTTGGTTTCTACGTCTTGGCCATGACAACTGCTCAGGCTGTCCGTCCCAATCCGCACTTCGGGTGAATGGAAGTCCAGAGCCCTCATCCACAGACTGTGATGGCTTCACTCCATGTATCCTCTGGTTCGTCTTGAACCCGATACTCAAGGGGTCCGAACGTAAAGCCACGTCATACGTCTCGGATTCCGGGGTTCTACAAGAGCAAACCCTGCTACAGAGACTGGTCTGCGCGTCATGGAGGCTGGAAGTAGTATTTGATAAATTGGCCTTCGGGAGAGGACACGGCACAAGGCGATGGTCGCTGCATTTCCTCTGCGCTGCTTTCATTGAAATCCATAGAATCGTGCAGCGGACAACAGCAAAATCTTGCAGCAAGTCCTGGAGTCACAAGTCATAAAACGAAAATGCGTCGCTCTCCAAGTCGCCCCAGGATGGTTACCTAGGTCTGCAGCCGGGCATGGGACCGGTTTAATAATGGTGGTACTTAAATGAACGCCACAATTATGCAACCCGTGATCTTGCGATCATCTGTGGGCACAGCCACCGATGAGCAGCTGCCGCTCGAAATGGTGCTGGATCGCCAATTCGGCGTCCTCCTTAATCGCTGTGTCGGAAACTTCCTCTCCAAATCGGTGAAGTCCGTCCCAGAATCTTTCCGATCTTACGCGACACCTTTGCCATCTAGCTGAAGTGCTGAAGAAATTCCTTTGTTTCCTGTTGAGCTTTAATACCTAGGTAGTTATAGTAGCTTCAAACGGCTGACGACCACTCTGGGGCATGGAGGTCTCGAAAACGAAGATTTCCGCGCCGATTCAGCATCCCATTACTGGTGACTGATTAAAATGCCTCAGCTGGTGTAAGTGATTTCAGCAGCGTCGCATTCCGATCTTATCATCATAACTGTTGCGCCATCGTTCTAGAACATATACCGTATTCCGTTCAATTCAAGCGCCCGTCAAGATGGTGATAGGCTTTGAGTCGACACCTTCAAGCCTTCTCTTTGACTTCCTCCCCGACCTCGGGCATCCACTTCACCCTCTTGCTGGCGAACATCTCCAGCTCAGGCTTACAATCGCTCAAATCAACTCCTTCCGAATCTGCAAATAGGCCGAATTGCAAACACCGCGAATCAGGGCTCGATGCTTCGATGATGCACACCGGGCTTCCACACTCGGCGCACATGCTCCGCTGCATCGGATTACCGCTGCCCGTATCATGATCCACGAAAACTTTGTGGACGCCGCCAGCTGGGCTTATTGTAAGAAGGACTGTTAAAGTCGGGGTGAAACAGGACGTTCTGCTTTGGCACAACGAAGGCGTAGCTTCCAATGCCACCAGAACGACGCTTGCAGGAGGTGCAGTGGCAGGTGAGCGTTGGGAAGGAGGCGAGCGATTTGTAGGTGACGGTTACCTAGTATCAAACATTATTTAGCTGGTGATATGCACTCGATGGCATTGAGCAGCATGATCTTCCGACTGAGAAGCGGTGGTCGGACCGCTAACTTGCCTTCACCTTGCCACAAAGGCATTGGCCTGTGGTTGTGACCATTGTCGAGGGCGGTTCAAATTCGCTTCTATGTGGGCTATGGGTAAGGACGACAGAGGAATAGCTGTTTCGCCTTTTTCCGGGCGATGTTCCTGCAAATCACATTTACATGTATTTGCTCAAAGGTGCGAAGTTTCCGTGGCCGAATTGTTGTTGTTGTTGTGCTGTCTTGATGGTTATCACGGTAACGTCATAGGGGTCCTACCCACTGATTCTGAGGATTGCCACGTCTTAGTAATGACAGTACTGTTTACCTGCGTTATGTCTTATCTACCCGTGGATATGTAGGCATGACGTTACGGTGACTTCCCAGTCCCGACTGGCTGGAGATGCTCAAAAGTATTTGAACTTTGGAACAGATAATCTCACTGCCTTTTTTTTTTTTCCTCGTTTTGAACAGTACACATGAGTGATTCGCTATTTGTCAAAGGATTGTGTACACATCCTGCCGGTACACTTGCTCAGTGCCCTTTGCTGACAACATCACCCACCTAAGGGGGCTTTCCTCACAGTTGCTCAGTACATGCACTTCGCCTTCGCAACCTTGGAACTCCTCCCTCCATGCACAAGGCTCGTTGAGGTGCACACATCATGTGGCGCATTGCCAAAACGCAAGACATCCGCCAACAGTCCTTCGTGCCAAGGTAATTTTATTTCATTTCTCATAACGAGGACACGATATGTTGTAGAAAGCACACGCTCCCTTTCCTGACCACTGGCACACTGTGTATCAAGCCGGACGCCAGACCCGTAGTAACATACCGGACAAAATGGAAAAGACCCGAGAAGTAATTGGTATCACAGCTTTTGTCCAGAATTCTGGCTAAATTTGGCGACAAACGAAAATTGCATAAAGACTAACTTAGTGAAGCCCCCTTGTGGAAAGCGGCCACGAATCTAACGGTGCGTTCATTTGCTGCACCGTCCTCGTCGTTTGTATTCGATGTCCTTGCACAGGAAGATCGACACTGCTATCCGAGTTGGGTTCGTAGTACGCATCGGCATAATACCCATACCGCTGCTGCCTCTGCTCCGTGGCCATCGGCTCCTCCGGGATATCCATCAGCTCAAACACGCCAGGTGACTTCTTCTCCTCATTTTTGGACAAGATGGACGCCGTCCGTGATGGAAAAGACTTTTTGTGGTCGATGAGCGTAGACCCGCGCCAGGTTGTTCCCCCAATGGTTCGAGTCGCCTCGCTTGCGGTGAGACGGTTGGAAGTGATCGTTGTGTGAAGGTCCTTGAGAAGAGGTCGGAGCACAGGGATGCACTGAACGATGATAGTCCCGGCGACCTCACCGGAGTACCAAATCTCGGACATAGCATTGCGCCATATGTACCAGTGATCGTGTTGGTGCATGAGCGGTGTGTCCTTCCACCATGTTCGGACGGCAGTAATGATGGCGACGCTGGTCGGATGTAAGCCCATAATTAGTCCATGAGATCAGTGAATCGTGTAGTGACTTATCTGGACTTACATCATCCCTAAGCTTAAAGTAACGCAGAGGCCGACCTTTTCGGCCCTCTTCAGGTTAAGTGGCCAAGTGATAAACCAGGGGAAAATGGCAAAGATAAAGTCCATGATGATGTTGTAGACTGCGTCCAGGTCAGTGAGAATGCATGGATGTCCCCCTTCCTGGTGAACCGTTGTCGGCCATATTAGACTTACTATTACCAGCCTCCTTGTAGGTCTGCGAGAAGTCATAGTCGAGGCACCACCCCTGGATCCGATACGACTGCTGGTAGTCATGACGGCCGCAGAGCTTCGCCCATTGGAAGACGCACTTCGTCACCATGAAACCATTCATGCTGATGATGCAGAACCACAAGACTGCCTGCTGCCATGGCCATTTTGACCTAGTCGAGGCATGCGTCATGCGGAGGAGAGTCACTGCAAACGCCGTCTTGGTCAGGGTCTGGCCAATCACGGTGCCGTCCGAGGAGATGTTGATAAGGATGTGCATGTGCGCGGACCAGTTGCCTTTCGAATAACCCGTGGCGTACTCAACGGTTATAATAATGTCATTGGCCATGAGTATCAACTATTTGGATGTTAGGACAGATTCCGCGGTGGTCGCGTGATATAGAAGACACCAATCCGGAGGAATGGAATTGTACTCACCCACGACAAGATGAGGATATAATCATCGTACCACAGGCCATGATGACGACTGAGTTTACACCAGACTCTCAAGGCCAGGAAGGCGGTCGTGCCGGCCCAGAGACACCACAACCCTACATAGACCTGTCCAGCAGGGTTGTAGTAGTGGAAGTCGATATAACGGGAGACCAGTGGAAGATCAGAAATCATCAAGGACTCGTGCACTGGAGGCATGTCGGTGACTTGGCAGTGCGCAGCTCCTGGGTATCAAACATAATATCCTCAGCTGGCAAACCAGCACCACGAGAAGAGAATAATAGAAAAGAAGACAAGAAATCAATTGTGATATGAGCGCGGGGCGCACACTGAGAAGTAGAAGCCTTCCGGGGAATTATGGTGGCAAGGGCCCCAGGCCGGTTAACTTTCCCTTAACGTCGACGTGCATACTGAGTATAGCGTGCACACGCGAAGATGCCAGCATGGACGGGAAAATGACCTCCTGCAATCTTTATAGGGAGGAGGGGTCTGAAGGGGAATGCTTCTCCGTAGTGGCACCCCTGGCTCGTGCATTCATCCGCTACTTCCTCCAGGGCTGCGTACTATGTATCGGGCTTCTGGCCCTGTGATGGTTAGATGGCTGCTGCAAGAGTGGGGCGAGTTACATCGAACACAATATTAGTGTACATGTTGGGTCGGAAAGGCTGCATGCATCGGCTGACTTGCATCCCGTTTCTCCGTACTCTCACAGTCAACCCCTTCTCGGTAGATATAGCTCGTTCAGATATAACCTCCGTGATGCGCTCCGCCGAAGGCATATTCCAGCATTCGGGACTCAGTCGCACTTCCACAGCGTTACATGAACCGAGGTAGATACTGATTGATATGTACCGAAAGTGATAGCATGTTCACGGAGCACCGAGCTCCATCCGGAACATCTTCCGGGCAAGCTAAAGACTGGGACGCGAATCTCGGACAGTTATGGCAGGCCGGATCCACCTGAAGCCAACCTTCCGCTTCCCACGTTTTTTTATCTGAAACGGATCCCGGTAATGAGCTTGCGGGGCCGCAAAGATGTGCGCCCTACGGACCATGGACACCTAGGTATTCCTTAGGTCCAACGAGGGCTAGACTTCCTTTCTAGAATTCGAAGGTGCTTGGCCATTGGACGAGCTGCCTGCTCAGGTGTAGTGCGGGACTGACTTGGTCAAACTTGAAGCCAAACAAGATGCCCCTGCTAAGAATCTATTCATGGTTCCATATCATGAAATTGAACGCGTTCATCTGTACACGCCGGGTCATTCCACTCAATTGCCATTATTACGTCTAGGACCTCAAGTGGGACCCCCACCCTACGTTGCGCTTGATGCTGAGCCACAGATACCCTAACCTGCTGGCGTGATAGACCGCAGAAGTGTGTGGCGGAGATACAGCGCCTGCCCTACAGGGATTGGTGGGATCTGATCGGACGATCAGGGAGGACGGAGTCATGGAGATCGAGATGACGAGTCCTATTCAAAATCCTTGGATAATCTCGTCAGTGATTCGAGTGTGTCGTATTAGTGAAGTGATTGAGACCATCTGCCCAAGGTTCAAGGGCTGTCGTGGCCTTTTATACCAGTACCTACCACCATACCAACGAGTATTATGATGGGCAACCCGGCAGGGTGCTTATGTATAAACGATCTCCACTCGCTATTCTTCCACGTGGCGAGGTGCACGTATGTTGCACATTTGGGTAATATCATGGTTCGGAAAATATCTGGCTCAACGTCGTCCGTGAACCACATGCGCAAGGGACTTCTGGAACGCGAATCCCTGGATTTCTACGGCGGGTTACAAAGCCACGATGGCTTGCGAGTACAGATCTCGCATCAGCCCGTATGCTAGGAACATGCTAGGTACATCGTTAATCCCGAACTGGAACAGACCGCATACAGCCGTTTGAGGTCTCGGGCTTCCCTATTAGCAGCTTGCATTGGCAATACTGTATCAATCGTCTGATTGTCCATACTTCTTCCAGGTCTCAGCCACCCGTCGAAATGTCTATCCCCGTTCATAGTGAAGTGCCCTAGAAAATTTATAGGTGGACATATATGATGGCGTCTCGTTCCACCCAGCGATGCAAGTGTTGAAACAGTATCTTGTACATATGTAAGCTTTCCATTCAGCTAATTGCAAATTGACATCTATAAGACGGTGTTGTGTAAGACATGCATTTCGGAAAACAGATTCCACCAGATATCCAGTCAGTCACTGAGAAGGCAGCTTTGACTTATCGAAAACTTCATTGCAATCTGCTCGATGTCGCATACATGACACAACATGCTAGCAACAAGCTGGTTGCGTGTCACAGCGCCGCGTATCGCCCAAACATCGTTGTGATTATAGAAAACATAGACCTGACAGCCGTGATGGCCACCTGGGCACTGGCCAAGTGACTCTTTGCTCCCAACACATGAAGACGTCAGAGTATGATGGCCTGGCAGCTGGCTGAGGCGTTCACTTCAAGGTATGATACACGGTTCCCCGTAACAGGCACTTCTAAAAACAATGGTAGTGGGTGGAAAAGCAGAGTGGCTGGCGCTATCAAGTCATCGTGAAGGGCCGAGCCAGCAGGTTAACAGTGTGTTCAGTATACTTGCCTCTGTTTTGGTATCAAGCCTCTGATATTGCTTGGCTGGCTCTAATATACGACTTGGTCGCCTATAGTCTTAGATAAGTAGGATAAGAAATATAATCCGGGGGCCGGGGGTTTGGATGAGGCTGAAAGCAGACAAACCTCGACGACGACTCTATAAGTGACAATAGACATTTATTAGCATCCCCTGTCCATAGGATCACTCTGTTGATATGTAGATATGGCTATGACTGATAAAATCATAGCAATAATGACTGTAGCGAAATTTTCTCAAACTTGCCGTTATTCGAATAGGGATAATCAGAGAGGGATGATCACCTGCTAGTAATTAGACTCAACGGAGAGGTTTGATGCAGCCCTTCTCAAGTGCTTTCATCACAAGGCCGCATATCAATTCGGAAAGAATTTTGAGTAGATGTATATACAAAACTGTTCTTTTCCAGCATCTTCATTGGCTGCTGTGCGAAATGGTCCTGTAAGCAGTAGAGTAGCCCTAGTTGTTACGATCTACTGAGCTTAAAGCCGGTCTTAGCCTAGATTTCTCATCTTCTGCCGATGATCGGGAATTCGAAACCACAATGGGAACGAGGAGCTCAACCGTGATGCGTTAAACCGATGAGCTCAGGCGGCAGGGTGCATTTATTGTAAGACATCTATGAGATAGAAAGAGTCCAAGACACATAGTTCTAGTAACGAGATTGTCACTATGCCCATCGCCACTAAGCTAACTGTTACATATATTCTCGATATATTCACATTGCCATCATTGTTAATATAACGCAGCACTATCTCAGAAGGTCAATGTGTATGGTGCTCAATGCTGTGCTAATTAGGCATCTAGTGACAGCCCCCGGCATACCATACTGGTGTAGTGACTTGATAGCTGACATTTAGCAGACGGCGCCATGGTGGAAATTCCACTTCCATATCATGTTCCGATGAGAACAGCACTGAAAACCAGACCTGCTATTAAAGTGGGTATCATTGTTTAACGGTATATCGTGCATCTATGTATACAATAGCGCCATACCCATAGTGAAAGCTCTCACTTATGCAAATCCTCACGCCTTCCGCAGCCTCTTGTGCGGTACTTAGAGCAAAATCATACACCCCCTGACACCGTGCCAGGCCCCCGCGTTATTACATCGTAGTCGTATGAACCACGCCACCTTGAAGAAGGGTCGATGAGCTCGTTTGACCTCCATCGGCCACAAACTCGCTGCGCACAGGTACAGTGCATGCAGCCGAGTACCAAGATGCAGGCGCACTAACTTGAGAACCCTCCATGAGCGTGAGTTCGTGAAGCTGCGCGACAGCTCGGTATATCTTTCAGCTGGTAGAACCTTCGCAGTAGGAAACAGTAAGTTCCTAAGGCCAGGAAATGAGCTGATCACTCAGCGAGACGAGAACCTTCCTACTGTTGGCCCGACTCGATCTTCGCCAGGGGGGCTAATCTGTTATGCAGTTGGTGTGCATGAACATTGCCGGAACCCCCGGTAGCCCGTGGCGTGCGCGCTCCAGCGCCCGGTGTCCTTGCGCCAGCAGCTGGGGAGTAAGGATCTTCCTCGCCATCTCTCTCTTCGTCAAAACTGGGTTGCCGCGAAACAGCCCGGGAGGCGGCTCGACTGGCATTTCGTGAGGCAGCTTCACGGGCTTGCATGTAACTGCTTGCTCGGGATCCGGGTCCGAAGTGTGGACGCTCGGCGCGGTAGACTCCTCCGCCTGGAGTCCTGGGCGTTTGTGCTCCCTTTTCAGGCTCGACGATAGCGGGAGTCGAAACACCAGTGCCCCCTGTGTGCGAATGATGGCGAACAGCCTCCGTGTCAATGCCCTTGGCGAGGCTCTCAGCGAAGGGCGAGCGGGCACGAAGTTCCGGGCCTTTCCAGTAGATGATATAAACTGCGATGACAAGTAGGAACGAGATACAGAATAGGATGATGTTCGCGTTGAACAGAGGCTTGCCATTCTGTCCAGGAATGTTCGAGAAGAAGGGCGTAGCGGCGAAAGTGAGACAACCAGCGAGGAAGTCACGCGCCCATCCGTTGCCACCGGTGGCAGAAGCTGAATAAGGTCCGTAAGCACAGATCATATAGTCGATGGTAGCCATGTAGATGGAGTAGTTGGCGATACCAATGATAGCTGTGCCGAACATAGAACCGATCCAGTGAATGGGTGGGCCGTTGCAAGTGAACGCAAAAATGAACAGGCCAAGTGGGAGACACGGGACGGTGAAGAGCAGCCACCAAAGGCGCGACTCGTACTGCGCGTGTTCAGACTCTGGGTGATTGCGGCGCTGTGCCATATTGCGCCTGATGGCCGGGATGAATGACATCCAAGCAATCACATAGCCAACACCGATGGCGCAGAAACTCAAACCGATCTGCCAAGCATTGAATCCCCATTGCTTGTAGACCAAGCTGAACGACTGAATCATCATGAAGATGAGGGCATCAGAGAAACCAGAGAGCAGCGACAGGACGAGGACGATGGGCTCCGTCACGAACATGGTGAAGGGGCGGGACCAGGTGTGGAGAAGTTCACCCCAGGTAAAACGTTCCCAGAATGGCTCGATCTCGTTGGGACCCCAAACGTCCTCACCGTTCTTTCTGCGCTTCTTGGCGGCCCTGTCAATCATGATGGAGGTGCGGGTCTCGGGGACGGTCAAGAGGTGCAGTATCTGGATGGCGCCGCCAAAGATCAGCTGAACCCAGATGCACCACTCCCAAGTCGAGTACTCCTCGATAAAGCCTCCAACGATGGGGCCCAGAATAGCGGAGGCAACCGAGGAAAAGACAATGTAAGCCACAGCGTACTGCTGGTTGTCAGAGTCGAACATGTCGGCAATCATTCCCAGGGTGACACTGCCTCCGGCCGAGGAAAGACCGCCGAGACAACGACCGACCACAAGACTGGCGAAATTTGGAGCCAGAACGACGGGCAAGTTCCAGATGTTGACAAGGAAGAGCGAAAGTTGGAGGATAGGCTTGCGACCGAACTCCTCGGACCAGGGGGCCCACAGCTCGCAACCAAAGGCGTAGAGGATCAGGAAGAGACCGGCACCCAAACGGGCGGCCTGCTCGCTGACACCGAACTTTGCGGAGATGCCGCTTAGACCGTTTGAATAGAGTGAGGTGTTGAAGTTCATAGAGAGCTGGACAATGAAGATGACGGTCAGGATCCACCACTTCTTCCAGGTCGGAAAGGCGAAACCCAGCTCAGATTCGCACTCGGCGGCAGTGAGCTCTCTCTTTTGGGCCTTCCCAGTCGCATTTGGCTGTTGCAAAGATTGCTCATCGCGGACTGGCTTCTCCGATCCGGACGTGGATGTAGCTTCGTGCACATCGCGACCCCGTGGCGGGGGTTCTGTTGTAGCCACTGAAGGCATGATGATCGACCCGAGGGCGAATTACGGACGCCGCGGGTTGTTGTATTAGTCGTGACAGTGAAGTAGAGTGCAGCACTCTCGATAGTAATCCCACACGGCGATGGTAGTTTATGTGGAAAGGCTTGTTGATGGACTGGACTGCACTGGACTGCACTGGACTGTGGATGGAAACTACCACTAGTTCCTCGGGAGCTCAACTTCCCATGTGTTGGGAAGGAGGTTGAGAAGTAGGAAAGGGTGTCCGGGGGAGGGAGTTATGATAAGTAAGAGAAGGTGCGTGAGGTTTAAAAACGTGGGGAAGTAAGGAGAACGGACGGTGTTCAGGTTAGGGGCCTGGTTCTTTATATCCGGAAAGGCGCGATCGACGGATCGTCTCAGCGTTGCCGATGAAGAAAAGGCGTGCAGCAAAAAAATGAAAAGGAGGAGGAGGGGGGGGAAACATGAAGGGAAGGGGAGATAAAAAGTGAATTATAGTAACGGTGACTTCGAAGAATAAGGTTGAGTACAAGAAGAGGTACTTGAAGTTGACAGCCTTTGGCCATATTAACAGCCAGTACATGCCCCCAGCGACGCAGGTACCCATGCGGGCGGCAGGTAGGTACCGGGACAGCTACTGGCTGCCGAGCTGCTCGCGGCGCGCGGACCGAAAACAGATAGGGCGGTATACACTAGGTGCGTGTTGCCCACGGGGTCGAACTTCTGCTGGATCCCCAGGCTGGGGAGTGGATCCGCGTCGGACGAATTGAGGAGACGGGTGGGGACCCCGGTGGGGACTATACCAGGCTCGTCAGGCTTGTCAGGCTTGTCAGGCTTGTCAGGCTTGTCAGGCATGCCTGTATTTGTCTGTGTGGTCTCAAGTGGGCCTTTGATGCCGTCCATGACGGTGATAATCCACTGATGAACCGTCGTCATTCCTGTCTAGACTCCCCAAAAAAAAAATGTTAGACTCCATCCAGCACGTCCAGGCCCGTTCTTGGAGACTCCATCCAACGGCGCCGCCATCAGCTAAATCAGAATTAGATAAACCGATGGCCAGGTGACCAAAGGCGACAGGGGAGAGCAGGTATGCACATCCATAAGGTGCCGCCGGAACATGGCCGAGCAGCCTGGCAGCCCGCCAGCCTCTCCAGCCGGCCAGAACACAAGCCAAATGCTGGCCTAGCAGACCGCCCCCAAGTTGCGACCGCAAGGGGGATTCGACTACCTCATCAATGCTTGTCATCAATGCTTGCATGCAAGCATTGATGACAAGCATTGATGAGGCTGGCGATACCTACGTAGTAGCGGCTATTGTTGGAAACGGGCGTTCGCGTTGCTGGTATCTCCGTTCTCGTCTCGTTGTTCCTCAGGTCGATGTTGTCGCCCCGTGTACACTCGCATAAGGATGACCTAAGTAATACACGCACACAGACAGACACAGAACAGACACACAGACCAGACTGCCACCTGGGCAGACAGAGTTTGGTGCTATCTCCCCAAGGTCTTGGTCTTTGTTGAGATTTCAGGTCGAGCCGAGTTGCATTGTTGCGTCATGGTGGATCTTCAACGTGTCCGGCCCGATTAGCCTCCAGCTGTCACTTGTCTATAACTCTGCAACGTTAACGGATCTTGCGGGCACTTCTACCTGCTAGCTGTTAGCTGGCTTTAGCCACGTACCGTACCGTGTCAGGATATTGTGTGTTGTGTTTTTGCGCCAAGCGCACCTAGGCAGGTACCAGTCTCGGTATGGTCTACAGATCCGTCTGCTACTTTTCGGAAGTGACGTATCTCCGTACCGTCCCGACGAGCTGAGCGGGGCCCATCCTTGGTCCGGGGTTTGTGTCTCGTGCCTTCCTGAATTCTCTCGATTGCACAATTTTTTAAAGGGGAAAGCGGGTAAGTCGCACGAAGAGCAAGGCAGGCGCTTGTGACGATGACATCAGGTTCCAGGGGCATCAGATCTATTGCTTGCGCCTGCGCCTGTGCCTGTGCCTGTGCCTGTGCCTGTGCCTGTGCCTGTGCCTGTGCCTGTTGTGCATCCATAATATGGGGAAGGAAGGAAGAAGGGAGAGAGGAAGAGATGCAGTCCAACGTGGATGCGATGTTCGGATCAGATATTGAAGGAGGTTTATCAATGATTGATCTCCCGAACATCTCTTCCTGTCGTGTCTTGCACAGGTGCAGGTGCAAGGTGCAGGTGCAGGTGGTTGAGGCTCAAGTCGGTCACCATGGGCGACGGGAGGCAGAATGCATACAGTAGACGGCGTGGGTGGCTCGGATTGTCCTAAACGAGTACGTCCGAAGGCCCCGCCCCCGCCCCCACCCTCACCCCCAGCATTGCGCCAAGGTTCCAGGCTCCCAAGGTTTAGCCTTTCACTCATCCCAAAGGTTGACCGCCTGGAAGGCCATTGACCACTAACCTTCGAGCATCGGCTGGAGACTCAGGGGTATCAGAGTACCTAGGTAGGTAAGCATGTGCATGCTGGGGCAGGAGGCGGGGTGGTCAGGATCAGGCCTCACGGTACTACCTAGGTGCACACATAGGTTCGATGTATGGACTAGACGGATCAGGATCAGGATCATCAGGAGGAAGGATCGAGGATGGTGTTGATTGATCGCATGCATCTTCGCCGCGTAGGTACCGTATGTAGTGTACCTGTCCTCCTTCCCTGCCCGCCTACCTGTGCCCCTTTTCATCCGGACGCCCGAGGTATCGTGTGGTCTTCGGAGGTATGTGTTGGCGCACACGCCATTGTTGTTGCCTTTGGGTACCCTAGGGTACCGCTGTCTTGACGCCATCTAGATCACCTGCTCGGGTAGATCGATAGACTGAACTGCCGCGATACATGTACAGTAGTATACGTGAAAACGTGATCAACCATGAGTATGAACCCGAACGCCTTCATCTCATAAGAGGTACCTACTGGAGGTATGCACCTCGCCTTCTCCCGAGGTCCCGAGTCGTTGACACCGCTGACTAAACCGACCCGAGCCCATAATAATCATTCGTGGGGAAAACACTCCATTATCACGGACGGGCCACACCACCCCACGCCCACTTCCACACCTATGTGGTTCCACACCCACGGGGCAGCGGGGTTGATGCACATGGGCTGTTCATGGGGTAGACAACTTCCCCCGCAATCACACGGTGCCGAAACTGCAAAGGTGGAAGTAGGCACTCCATCTTTGTTGTACTGTATAGTGTACCTAGGTTCCCGAGGTCGTTGCGTTCTTTTCATGTCCTCGCACAATGTGTCTTTGATCAGTCATCAGTCTCGTAGCAACCAGTTGACCCCCACGCCACGTAACGAATGGATTAGATATATCTTCCGACACTCCCGGTGGGTCCCCCGGGGCGCCCGGGATATCTTCTCTGTTTGTCACCCGGCCCGGAGTGCAGATACAGACCTGCTGGACCTGCTGATGCAAACTTGCTGATCATTGATGGCTTCCAAGATTGATAGGCAACCCGAGAAAAAACCGGGAAGAATTCTCCGTGCGCCACAGCAGCCACATTTCGTCACACGCATGTGGCTTGTATACTTACGTAATCATTCATTATCTCGTCACGCTCGTCCAGCCGGGAACGCTACCTGCAGTATCGTCATCGATAACACCATGAAAAGTCTTCGGTCGATATGACATTTGTGAGATCCCACTTGCTCTCCAGGGCATCTGCGCCATTTTCAGCCTGGGTGTCAGATCTCATGATGTCACCCTCCCAGTAGAGCACGCACTACCGGCAGTGTGGTACATACCCCCGGACGAGCTCCAACTAATTGCCTCGTTGTCAAACATTAAGGTTTTGAAGCTATCGTCAGTGGTCTGGGCAACCCCAGAGTGGATACTATGTAGGCTCGACTTCGGCCAGTCATTTTTGGATATGATTGGCCCTGCCAGCCTCATACCTATCTATGTACGGGTGTAGTTAGGAACATCGCGATTCGCGACGTCATGCCCATGCATTCATCGTCGTGACGGTTCTGGCATAGTCCAGACGGCATCAATGTCAAAGTCTTCTTCACTTTAACTCGGGGATACGGCTGGTTGGGCAACCTCACTCGACTACCCTGTGGCATCGTGAGCTGCTACCGTCGACAGGTCGAACAGCACCGAGGCTGGGTTACAATCCACATTCCAAGGTTTGTAAACGATTGATACCGGCGTTTGGTACACATGTAAACGCTTTTAAGGTTAAGATCGACGGTCATTGCAGTTAGGTCTCTTCTGCAGACACCTGCAGGTACGATGCGCTGCGCTGATCTCGGACCCAAGGGGAGGAATTGTCTGTAACAAAGGAATGGAACTCGGGCTGGATATGCCAGATATGCTGGAGGAAGCATGGCGACCAGGGGTCAGCTTCGGGTTTTACCGACGGTTATCTACTTGAGTATGGATCAGCGACTGGAAGTTTGCTTAGGATCAAACGACCATTGGATTGTTTTCGAGTTTTGTAGGTACTTAGGTAGGTATATATATACCTTGATACTCAAGGATTTATATATGTAACCATGGTGGCAGTGAGCCACCTTCGATGTATATTGCCCGGGGGCGTTTGGTTCACGTGGCTTTCGGCTGATATGCCAGGGCCTGCTACCAGCCACTGCTCTACTACCAGCATGGAAGAGCAAAAGCAGTAACATATTTGTAGCTATCCATTAACTATCAATAGCACAGCCGTGTGTCAGTGGGCATCGCAGCGCTTGAGGCATTCCACCCCCAACCATTACACACCGGTGCCCAGGCCTTTATAACCCATCATCTCCGGTCTGAATTCATCTCTTCGTCACTCCTACTTCCCAATAATGCCAATTTTCCGGAACCCAACCAAGGTTACTACTAACACCATGCCCGTACTCGCAAACACTGTCCAGAAGGCAGCTCGGAATCCATCCATCAGCATCTCCTTCTCCACCGTCTTTGTGGAGTGTTCCGTCACAGAAGCGGCAATAGCAGCAGTTACTGCCAATCCTACTGAGTTGCCAAGTTGCGCGACTTCGCTGAACACGCCTCCAGCCAGGCTTTGGATCTCTGGAGGGAACGCATCTGATATGACCAGGCTGGAGACGCTGAAAAGCACCCAAGGATTGACTGGGCAAAGCAACAGTGCCCAGAATGGCCTCAACCAATAGGTCTCATCCATGGCCGCAGTTGCCATAAGCGCCGGCGACACAATCGTAATCCCCGCAGTGGCAACACAGAGCGTCATAACACGTACCCGAGGTATGAGGTATAGCAGCGCTATATTGGTCAAAGTCCCCATTACAATCTGTGAGAAGTATCGGATCGATGACTGCAGCGCCGACAATTCTTGGACTTCCTGGAAGTACAGTGTTGTGAAGTACTCTATCCCATTCAACGAGGCCCAGCAAAAGAATACACCCAGACAAGCGGCAGTGAAAGCCGGCTGACGCCAGAGGCGGTTTGGTATAAGCGCTGGTCGCTTGCGCTCGACCTGGAAGTGCATCCAAATCGGGAACGCGATGAGGAGTGCAAGGGCGATGATCAGCAACGCAACGATGGGCGGCTCTCTGATCTTGCGGTAATCGGATGTCACCACTACGATTGATTTGTCAATACGAGAACGATGGGCCACTGTATCAGGAGGACGGTGGTCAGGCTCACTGGCGAGGATGTACATGATCAGGCCCAGCGAGACACTCAGTCCCAAGACACCAGCCCAGTCAACGTCTTCGACGAAACGCCCAATCCAGGTCTTGGTCGACCTATGTCGTACATCTGGTAGGGACCATATCGAGATTGCCGACACAGCAGAGTTGATGATCGCCATGATCCAGTAGGCCCATCTCCATCCAAGCGTGTCCGTAAACACGCCACCTAGGACCAGACCCAGGGCATATCCCAACGGTTGCGCCATACCGTTCATTGCGAATGAAGCATTTCGCCACTTCCCTCTTGGAAACGTCTTCGTAATCAGAGACATGGTGGTCGGCAGGCACATTGAGATGGAGACACCTAGACATGTACGAAACAGGATCACCTGAAGGCCGGTCTTGGAGAAGCCGAGCGCGATAGTGAAGACTATGAAGAGGAAGCTCCCTGTAATCCACGTAGGCTTGGGGCCGACTATGTCTGCTATACTGCCGAAGACGTGCAGGAGACAGCCTGCAGCAAGTGCGTAGACTGCCGCTGGCCACTGTACCATCTCAAGCTCAGTCGGTTGTTGATGTGCAGGGACCATCAAGAATACTCACCAGAATCAAGCTTTCGTCGAGACCAACATCGGCTGCTATGCGTGGCAATGCCGCAATGAGGATACCGGAGCCCATTGTATTGAGGAAGCTGATACCCGAAAGCGTGACTATCACTGAAATAGCCCTTGCCTTGGAAATTTTGCGTTCGACAAGGCCCTCCAATATGCTGCCCACAGCCTCTTGACTCTCGACGGAGCTATTGGGATGGTGGAGTGACAAGTCTCTCGGATTCTGCTCTATGCCCACCTCCACAACCTGTTGTTCGATATCAATCTTCGTCATGTTTCGCTCGCAGTGCCAAAGTCATTTATGTTCATTATCAAATAATTTAGGGCGTTCAGGAAGACAGAGAGACATGGAGATAAATAAGAGTCCATACCAGCAATCAAGCAGGCACAGTCTCATCACCCCGGTTCGGACCAAGCCAAAGTTGAGGCTTCATCGAACCCCAAGACCTCATAATGCAAACCAACAAACGCAAATTGCAACTTGTTCATTGGCTCTGAACAGGCTATTATGCGTATCTTTTGGTGTCATGATAGCCACCATCTGCAGCACACGCTCTGAATACAACAGAGGGCCATATTAGCCGCCGTGTTGGTTCTACAGATGTGGCAGATCGCGATAATGGACGCATCATGAAGAAAAAGCCCAGGACATTGTTATTGGTAGGTTTCCTGCTGGATGTTGCATCCGACCCGGTGCATCGGTAACGAGGGTATCATCGCAGGGTAATGTGGGAGACGACTCGGAATGCCTTGGTGGAGGACGTCGGCTTATTGGCGGGCTGGTCCTCGCATAATACTGCCACCTTTGCGAAAATATGTGGGGATAACAGGCACAGCCACGTCGAACGCTGAGTAAGTCTTGCTCCCTCACGCAGTAAGACCAACATCTGAGGCTATGCAAATGTGTGACCAACATCGCTCCGGCGACACCTTTGCACTTATCTCGTCCTTAAAAGCGCTGACCGAAGATAGGGATTCTCGGTCCTTACCGAAAGCTCACATATCTTTCTCGATTCTGCACATCCTGGAACAGATCTGATTGCCCCCACGCAGGCTACAGAGATACATCGGCACGCCGACCATGGCATCAACCGGGGATAAGCTGGTGCTCTATACCAACAACACGTGCACCTGTAGGTCTTACCCAGATCTATCACCATTCATACGACCTCACCCATGTCACAAGGCTAAGCTAATGCCAACCTAGGGGCCAACCGCGCCAACGTCTGCTTGACCGAGATAGGCGTCCCCTTCGAGGAGCGTATCATCAATGTGGACGGTCCCCGCCCGGCAGAATTCCTCGCTCTCAACCCCCGTGGCCTCGTACCGGTTCTCATTTTCAACGACCAGCTTATCATCGAATCGGAAATCATCTGCCAGTTTCTGTGCGATGTTTACCCATCCCATCTTTGCCCCCCTCCAACTACCACAGAAGGAGCATTGAGAAGGGCAAAGATGAGATTCTTCATCGACACCTACTGGAACAAGTTTCACACCATCCTTTTCCGACTCTTCGAGGCCCCGACCAAGGATGACGAGGAAACTATCGTTGACGACGCCATTGCCGGGATCAAAAAGGAAGTGGGGCCATTGTTAGCCGATGCAAGCCCATTCTGGGGCGCAAGTGACAGGCTTACACTGGCGGAGGTGATCGTGGGGCCGTTTGTGATTCGTGCCGTGTTGCTAAGCAAGCATGGTGTGTACCCCTTCAGCCTGAACCAGAGGATCGAGGCGGAGACACCAGAATTTTATAGGTGGGCAATCGCTACTTCGAGCCACCCAAGTATCACGAGGCTAGTTGAAGAGGATGTTATCGTGAAGAGAAGCATAGCGAAAAGGGGAAGGATGAGGGCTGCGGCTGGGCTGAACTGATGGCAATAGTTATTGGGTGTCAAAATAGTATAGCGTGTGCCGTTGAAATCTTGGTGTGTGTTCTCGATATGTAATCAATGGTCAGACGAAACCAAAGATTGGAGACGATCAGACTTGAATTGTCATGCTGATCCATGTGATATGAGGGTCACACGACATCAACTGGACGTTTTCCACCTGTCCAAGAGCCTACCTACGGGTATATACAGAGCACTTCACTAGATCGGACCAATTTACACCAACGCAGCTATGTTGTGGATAGGTTGCGACCAGAATCTGAGGTGATTTCGTGCCCTGCAACAGGGCCAGTCGGAGGAAGCATGCTCTAGATTCATACCGTTATGTACACAGCTTGATGAGTGGCTTATGAGAAAAGCAAGGCCCTGCTTTACAGAGTGATGGTATCCGGGCGAAGCTGAAGGAAGATGACGATTGCTACTTTGATTGGCAATTCTTGATACGGTCATGATTTTGCAAGCTCTGTTCTAATCCACTTCTCGACGTCGGCCAAGTCCTCACCATCCTTCCCGCCCCACACAACGTCGGCCATGTTCACACCCTCTTCGATCTCTGCCGTGGCAGTTATGATGACCTGGCCCGTCTGAACTAAATCCTCCAACCGGTCGTAGATGCTGTCCGCCACGGCTCCATATTCGACTGCAGCAAACTGTGCCAATGACAGGCCCCTCTCCTTCCAGAAGTGGTTCGACATGAGGCAGATGGGCATCGAGCCAGTAAACCGCGCGTTTAGGTCAACAACCCACTGCGCACCATCCTTGTCAACCACAATGTCCACGCCAGCCCAGCCCATGAATGTTTCTGGTAGTCTTCGGGTAGTGTCCACCACAGTATCCCAAACCAGCCGCCGCAGCTCCTCCTGCATGCTGTAGTCAATGTGGCCACCGACCCATTTCCCGCCCGCTGTAAGCTTCTGTACAGTAACGCCCAGTATCAATGGGTTCTCTCTTCCATGTTTCGAACCTGGCGCACCGACCACAAAGTGCACACTCAAATCCTGAACCAAGTCGATGTACTTACTCAGCAAAACCTCAGTCACTCCACGTTGCTTGTATGTACCCATAGAAATCACCATCTCCTGTCGTTGCTCTTGTGTCTTGACGATGTATGTCCCGAAGCTACACCCCGCGCGGTACAGCTTGACCACAAAAGGAAGGGGCCTGGTCCAGAAGATGCAGGAAGCCTGATCATCTAGATCGACAGCCTGCAAGTCGACAATATCGGATGGTGGTGTGTGAATGCCTGACGTAACAAGATATTTCTTGCTGTTGATGTCGTACATCTCCCTGGGGTCGAGGAGACAGTCGTGGCTGTCCATCCAGCCCTGAGGCCGCCAGAAGAGCAACTTCTTGCCCTGCGTAACCTGCTCCAGCTGGGTGTGGACGTCATCTTGGTCCAAGTTGACAATCGCTGGCCGGTGCCGTTGATCTGGTTGCAGTTGTGACAGTGCTCGAGCCATGGCCCTTTCGCTCACATTGGGCCCAAAAAAAATGACATCCATGTCCCCCAGACCAAAGGCTCTCCGGAGGGGCTTCATGCCGAGAATAACCTTCCGCAGTCTCGCAATCTCCTTCCCATCGCCGGAGTGTGGCACAGGCTCCTCATCTTCCGGGTAGACGAGCTCGCGAGGCCATGCCGGATGTAGGTCCAGATGTCCGAAAACGCAATACGTGGTGACGACAAAGGGACCTGGAATGCCATTGGTGCGGTACAATTCTGCCAGTGTGGTATCTAGCCGAATGACGTTTGTTCCTTTTGCATTCGTTGGTGCGATGTCGACTTGGAGTTCTTGTGCAAACTGCGGTGCTGAAGCAGCATGTGGCGTGACCACGTCGTCGAGCGGCACGCCATTTATTTGTTCAGCTTTCATCTTGGGTTTGCTATCGGCGCACACCTTCAAGCGGATTGTCGTGAAGCTGTCGAGCGCTGTCCCTGACTCCCCTGAAAACAATGTCGTTCGTTTTCAATCTTGAAATCTGGACGGCGAGGGGGAGTGGCACTCCTTTTATGGCAGGATGCCCGTCTTATGTGAGACTGGAAGTGAATATCGTAGCCTTGAATTTCCAAGGTTGACGACAAATACAGATGCCAGTCAGCCCAACTGCTTCAGCAATGCTGACTCACAGTCTGAAGCATCGTCAACAATGCCACAAAGTTGGGGGCCGCAAAAACCCCTCCTTTGAGGTCTAGGTGTCATCCGGCATCCTCACCCGGGCCCGGAGCCAAGTTTGGTGTGATGATGAGTTAGCGAGTCCGCCGCACCTCGCATAATCATTCCCAAAAAGTGTTTCGTGTGGGTCTGGTGTCTGGTGTCCATGGACAAGCTACTCTATCCCCCCCCCCCCTTCAATATCGACCCCTCATCCTCCCTCCCCGCCTACAAGCCTCCAAGGATATAGGGTTAGGGTCTGGAAAAAGGGGTCACTCCTTTTCTCCAAGTGAAGGACCGCAAGTCTCACCCCAATGGTTTCTCGCCCGTAGTCATATCACTTGCAAAGATAAAGATACTACCCCTACCATCCCCATTATTTCTTGCAGGTACTTCTGGTATACTTCCATGTAGCTACTGTAGGAGGGAAGTATGAAGCTGTAATCGATTCCTGATACATCCGATGTCATGTGTCATAATCGTGGTCTCTAATGCCAGTCCATATCACGGGCTCTCGACATGCTAATGACCAGTTGACCGGACAAATGCGGACGACGTCCTCACACCGTATCAAGTTGACCTTTTCGACCATGCATGCAAGATCCTGGCTGATACCCGGTACTAGTTTTGCACTCCCGACGATTCGGCTGGATCTCGGTACAATGGCGTGTACAGCGTGGAATCACCGTATTGTTCCGGAGCTCGGGAGCTTGTGGACGCTATTGAGTAATAATGGCAACACTGAGTGTTACGCGGCAGCACTGGCTATATTTGTATATAGTAATCGCAAGATGAACATGGGGAAGTCGCTAACCGATATACTATATTTGGTAACCCATCGATGCAATGCCCAATGTACTGGTTTATTTACACCAAAAGAATGATACATGTGACATCTGAAGTGCGCAACCCCACTGAAAAATATATTCATAGACAAGATCTGGCGCTAGTACCGGGCCGGCAAGGAGTCAGGAAAAGAGTTGACGAAAGGAGATCTGGTATATGCTGTGGCTACAAATTCCAAGGAACCCTTGATGATACTGAATGAAAAAACAAGGTGGAACGTAACCGCCTAGCTGTGACTGCCATATGCATCATTCGTGCCCTCCCAGCTACTTGTAGGTTCTCGTCCACCCGTTTCGGTCTCTCGTCGGGATGTTGTTGGCGCAAAGGCATCGGTCCCCTGAAGCTCATCACCTGGCTCCCTGCGTGGCAGCTCCGTGTCCGTCTCGGTGACAGTGTCCCTTCTCATGGAGTCGATCTCGTCCGGTAGATGCGACTCTCTCCTCCTTGACCCTCTCATGTGTGAGCTCATAGGGTTTGGAATCTCATTTGCTGGCGTTGGGCCAGCGGATGTAATCGCCGTGTAGTCCATCATCGACGGTCCTCTGTTGAAGGCCGGTTTCAGTGGTTTCCTGGCCGAAAAGTCTGGCCCAGGGACGCCGGGTGGTGCTTCGTCGTAGTTCTGGGCATGCCTCAAAGGTGCTGCTGCTGGGACAGCGCGGTCCTTGGCTGCTTGATTCTTGTTCGTCTTCGCGACGTCATCGACGACATTGTTGGTAGGCATCTTTGCAGTGGCAATGATTGGTCGGTACTGGTCGTATAGTATGTAACGGGTATACGTGATAACGATAATAGGGTGAGTTTGAAACCTCGTTCACAGAATTTATGCGGCCGATATAGTAGTATCTCAATGTAGTAAAGTTATCAAAAGGTTCAAGTTGAAATGCTACATCTTCCGGTGTGTTTATAGATCTTAGAGCGGGCGGCTGGAGGCGAGCTCAACGTAATCGCCACGCCGTTGTGGACCGTACACCTCTGCCGGGGTAATAAATGTTAAATCTGAACCGTACCAGTGGATTGGCTGTTACACCTCCACTTCAGTGGAACAAGAGTTGGTGATTGGCAGGATAGGTGGCAAGTTGACCTCACAGCTGGACCTAACTAGACCCACGATGTATTCTCCTATAGAAGTTGCGAGAGGCTGTACAAGATGAGGATCCCTGTCGGTACGGTAGCAAAATAACATTTATTACCCCGGCAGAGGTGTAGTAGGCCAGTGACGTATGAAATCCACATGCCAAAGTGGCATCAACCCAGCTTTCCAGATCGACTCAGAGATCAACTCCCTAGATCAGCAAAGGTCACGCATGGGTTCAACGGTTTACTATTCGAGACCGCGTGGACTACATGGAGACATGCCATTGTAGTCGTCGAACCGCGTGATTGGTTGTGTAGTGCAATATCCATCTCCATGATCCTGGTTGGGAAGACCAGAAGATGATGAAACAGTATTGCAGTTATGATGGCTCCAATACTATTGCACTAGTTTACTTACAAAACCATATTTTTAGAAACTTGCACACTTTGCAAGCATAGCAGCAGATGGCACATAAGTTATGCTTTCGCTGTTTAATCATCGACATGATGGTATCTGTATCTGCTACTCACCCAAGTTCGTACACACTCTAAATTCAGGTCGTCATCTTGACTTGTTCCTTTTATTTCTTCTGATCCCACATGCTTTCCCCCTTTACTACTTTGTTCCACAGGTTGCCATCCTCCTGGGGTATAGATCTACTTGTTGCCAACCTTCTTCATCTCCTTGCCCGTTGCAACGTTCTCGGGTGGCCCTCGTTTGACACTTACCCACTCCATGAACACGGCCCCGATGCAAGTCAAACACACCATGATCAGTCCGACCCTGAATGTATCTCTCAACGCCTTACTATATACATCTGTCACGACACTGATAGATCCCGCAGGCACAACCCCGCGCCAGGCGGTTGCACCCGCATCGATCACCTTCTCCGCATCCACGCCCTGCAGTCTCAGCCCAGTGATATACCTTGTAAGTCTGGCGTTGAGGACGTTGTTCCCGGCACTTACCGTTACCGAGCCGCCAAGTGACTGGAAGAATAATGTGATAGCGATGCCGGTGGGAATGTCCTTGAATGGCAAAACGGTTTGTGCGGCAACCTGCGGAAGTTGGAAACCACACCCGATACCAAAACCAAACAGGATCTGGTAGCCGATCCACTTGGCCGTACTTGTGCCCGGTGATAAAGTGGTAAGGAGCCCAGCGCCGACCGATGACACTGCGACGGCCGCGTAGATGAACGGCATGTAATAGCCAAGCTTGCTGGTCAGGACCCCAGCCATGATCAACGCCAGTACCTGAGGGACGATGAGAGAGATGCTGTCAATCCCTGACTGTAGTGCCGATACGCCTTTGACTGCTTGGAAGTATATGGGGATGAAGTAGACCATGACGAAGAATGCGCCAGTGAGGCAGAGTGTGAAGATGCTGGAGGACCAGACAGTGCGCTGGGTGGCAATACGCGTGGGTACTGCGGTGGAGACAAGCTCTTAGTTTCCCGTGGATCCGTGAAGGGAGAAACACAACACCGAAAGACTTACTGGTCGCCTTCTCCCCAAGCCAGACTTGGATTCCGACGAAAGCCAGGAGCGTCACACCGAACACAACGAAGAGGGCAATTATCTGGCCGCTGCTCCAGGCATACGTCGTGCCACCCCACTACCAATCATACTGATTAGTTACAATGACTTGACTGCAACAGTCTGCATACGTGTATAGTAACGAACCTCCAGGGCCAGTAGCACACAAATGATGCTTGCTACGAAAGCCAGGAATCCAAGAGGGTCCAGACTCCACAATATTCCGAGGACACCCTGCGTCTTTAATGGGTTGGGCTTATGAGGGAGGTGCAGAACGAGCACGATGACCGCTGCTGTTATGGCCCTGGATATACCAACAGTCGCATCAGCTTTTGATCTCGAAAATGTCTTGTTATGTACTAGCGAGCGCGATAGCCACCCGGTAGCGAGATGGGACTCACCCAAGAGGAAGATTGATCCAGAAACACCAGCGCCATGTAACTCGATCTGTGAAGGCGCCTCCAATCTGTATCCATATTGAGTGCTAGCACAACATCGGGTCGGTATAGTTATTGGCTCACCAACGGGGCAACGATAGATGCAACGCCAAACATACCGCCAGTCAAGCTTTGATATGTGGGCCGCTGTTCCATGGGCACGATATGGGCAATGATGACAAGAGAGCCGCCAGTCACACCAGCGCTGCCAATGCCAGCAACTGCTCGCTGCAAGACACATCCAACGCATCAGTACACGATAGAATCGAGGGCATGAAGTTCGATCTTACTCCTACGATCAAGGCCGTGGACGATGGCGCCGCAGCACACACTATTGACCCAACTTCAAATAGAAATAGGGCCATGAGAAAGGACCACTTCAGGCTGAAGATACGATAGACCTTTCCAAAAGCCAACTGAAAGGCACATTTGGTGAGGAGGTATGCTGTTATCTCAATATTAGCAACAACTCTGTAGATCAGCTGATGGGACCAATTGCACTGGACCTACCTGATCCATACCAACCAACATCATGTAGATTGTGGAAATCATCAGTAATGCGAGGAATTGCCGTGGAGATGATTGTACTATCCAAGGCAACACAGAAAACGGCAATCAGGAGTGCAAACAGAGTAATGCCAAATCTAAAGCCAGTAAGGTACGAATCGGATGGTGCAGGCTGAGGTTGAGCAGACAGATGATCAGTACTTGCTCCAACCACTTCTTCATCATCACGTGGCGTTGAGGTAGACGACGAAGGCATCTCCATGCTGTCAACCCCAGGTTCTTTCTTTTGCGGCATGATATAGCGACTTTCCGGCCCCTAAATTTGAGAATTGAAGGGAACAGAAAGGGTTGCAAAATGGTCCCCGGTGTGCAGAGGAGCGATCCAGGCTGGTCGGAAGAAGAAAAGATGGGGCTGGGAAGTTGGACTTACTCTGGCTGACCTTGCAATGAAGCACATGCAGGGCGCCTGAACACAAGACCTGCATTCTTCTAATTCTACCTGAGACAACTGAGACAGGATTACAAATACAGGCGTTTGGATTTGAGCCCGGAATTCGACTTGTATTACCACGCAATCTTCGGAACGTGGCGGACGTCACACTTGTGTCTCGCGAAGCTTATTAGGTTCTCCCAGACTGCCAGAGCAACCTGATGCTAGCATAAGCTGGCGAAGCCGGTCGTGATAAGCATTCAGAATGACCTCAGCAGTGCAGTTGGAGCATCCCGAGACATGATATGGAAACCCGATGGCCAAGGCCGGACATCCGACATTGTTCATGAGGTTGAGGCCGAGACGGGTAGCTTATGGGATGCATCTGAAGTGAGCACGTCATAAAGTCCATGTCTTACTGGAATGTCTTGCTTAATATCAATGTTTCCGTGTAAATATGTTGCAGTTGCGTCCGAATTCCGTTGTCTCTGACCCCCATCTGCTTTCAAATTCCCATTTGAAAGGCAGAGATGGCTTTCTTTCCAACCCCCAACCTTCAGCCTTCCCAGGTGGCTTCACTGCTTGCTGTGTTGGGTGCCCTCCTGGCTATCACGGTATGGGTCCGCCGTGACCGAAGGCTCGACAAGATGCCTGGACCGCCGGGCTGGCCCCTGGTCGGTATAGGCATAGGTCTGCCTCCACGGCCAATATACACATTGCACGATTGGGCTCTTGAGTATGGAGAGGTATTCAAGCTTCGTGTTGGCTGGTACAACTGGGTTGTCCTGAACAGCCCACAGGCGATAAAAGAAATACTCGATAAACAGGCAAGCACCATAACTCACCCCGATCTCTCTATGCAAGGGCGTACAGCTGACCTTAGGCCCTTCCCAGTCCTTGAAAACTTCCTCTAAGCAGCCAGCTCCCCTAGCTGATGATGTTGTGGTGGGAGGGATGCGCCAATTTACCATGCCCTACGGGCCCAAATGGCGCGCCTACCGAACCATCTCACACCAAGTTTTGTCCACGACTATGACCGCAACCTTCATACCTAGTCAGGAATTTGAAACAAAGCAGCTGCTTTACGATCTCGCGTTTGCCAACCAGAATCAGCGGGACTTCTATTGGCACGTCCGCCGGTTCACATTCAGTGTGCTCATGACTGCAACGTATGGCCGCCGTGTAGACAGCTGGCAACACGAAGATGTGAAGCAGGCAACTGCCAGTACACATATCCTAGGGAAGGTCTCGAAGCCCGGTTCATTCCTGGTGGATGAGCTGCCGTTCTTGGCAAGTCTGCCCTCCTTTTTGCAGCCCGGTCGGGCCCGGGCTCGAAGCTATGCAAAGCCACTCCTGGACGCAAAATTGCGTTTATGGGGACGCCTTGAGGAGCAGTACAAGGCCGGACGTGCACCAATGTGCTTCGGTCTTCAGATGCTCGAGAACAACTCCATATGGAAAGGGGCGGGCTTATCCCACGTTGATGCCGCTTGGAACGTGAGTGGCCTTGTGGAGGCCGGCTCTGAGACAAGCTATGTCACGCTCAACAACTTGATCCTGCACTTAGCTGCGACCAGATATGCTCAGGATAAGGCGTATGAAGAGCTCATGCGTGTGGTAGGATCTGATCGCCACCCTGGTTTTCACGACTTGCACAAGCTCCCTTACATTCGCGCCTGCGTCAAAGAGATGCTCCGCCTGCGTCCCGTCCCGGTTTGGGGCGTTAAACACTACGCGGATGAGGATGTCAGCTACAAGAACTACGTGATACCCAAAGGCACTGTCATTCTGGCCAATGTTCCATTCCTGGGGCATGACCCACGCCGCTACGACGACCCGTTTGCATTTCGACCTGAACGTTACATCGGTTACGACAAGTACAGTTCCGAGTACGCAGGCGGTGACCCCAACAAGCGTGACCATTTTGCTTTTGGTGCAGGTAGACGCGTCTGTCCCGGTGCGAAGTTGGCGGAGAACACGCTTGAAATTGCGCTGATGAATATCTTGTGGGCGTTCGAGATTCGACCGCCTCTTGATGACAATGGTGTTGAAGCTGCTGGCATGGACTGTTCATTTGACACCGCCTTTGAGCCGACAAGTTTCAGTGCTCCCAAGCCTTTCGCTGTCAGGTTTGTGCCACGAAGGGACAGAGTACTACATATGGTCAAGGAGCAATGGGACAGGGGGGTGAAAGAAGGGTACAACCTTGCTGGGAAGCACGTGAATGTCAGTGGTGTTGCACCAGTTGACATTGACCTCTGATATATCTGCAGGACGTTAGTGCCAAGGGGACTGTGCCGAGGTCATGCTGATAAACCAATGAGGTTTGGAGAATAGAGGTTTCTTCCATGCAAGTAGATCTTCCGGCTCCGGTGAGAACTGGGTCAGATCAGGTTGCGAGTTGAAGACGTCGAGCATCAAAATAGCACCCCTATCTTCATTCAATAACTCTAGATATGGCTCCATTCTTTGTATCAAGGGCAGACAGTTCCCAGTCAGCAACCAGATCAACAATCGTCACTGTTCTCCTTCTTGCTACTCTCCTGCCTGCAACAAGTTGTAGAGAGATTCCGAACACCAGTGGGCTCGCTCGTAGACACCACGAAACGCCCTGGATATTGGCTGCCCGTGGCTCAGCCGCCTGGTTTACTAAACAGCTATCATAATCTGCCTGCTTATACCAAAGGACTTAGATAAGGCGAGATGGCAAACCCTGTGATTGATCTAACTTCGGACACTATTAGCCCATCAGAGCTCATTGGAATCTTTCCTGACATACTCGCTCTTTGGTCCGGTTGCACAAGGCCATGGACTACGGAAGATCTGTGTCACTCATGTCGGACTTCTCGTTGAAAATGCATCACTATTGCTACTGCTAGGGACATGATCGTAACCCTGTGACATGCGTCTCTGCCTATATTGCATGCCACTAAGGTGCTCTCCGGACGTCCTCGTAGGATAGTGGCGAGATCCAGCTTAATGTCCGAGCCTGTGATCAACTCTGATCATTGATAGATAGATCTGCAAATACGAGCATACTCTGGATCGGTGCCTACTACCATCCTACCGAGTGTCTTATAAAATATGCTACTTACTTCGGTACTCTTGTGGCTTACCCGCTTCGTCTAGATACTGGTGGTAATACATCACCTAGATAGGTGAGATTGTGCTGTTACACCTGCTTTACCGTTGCACCGTTGCTGTTACACTACCTATGTAGGTAAGATCCCCATCCCAATTTATTTTCCTCCGACATATCGTATCGTAGCAAATGAATGTTGTTGATCGTTTCGGCGCTGGAGTTGTTCTTTGGTCTTACGGATGACAGCTTGTTGTGAGGCTGGGTTTTTTGCACGGTGTAGAGCCCACAAGTACAAAAATCCCCAGCTCTAATACAGGAAATCGGACAGAGTTCGGGTAATCATTGCTGATAGATACAGCCACTGCATATTGGAAAGCTCGATATGGGGACATACGAGGCTGACTGTGCTACAAGGTACGCGAGTCTCACTGGCAATTCACCTGCATGTTTGACTTGCTGGGGGAAAAGGCAGGGAAGCTGGGCTGTTCCCCGTCATTCCCTCACATCAACTCGATTTGGGAAGTGGCTAACAGGGCAATGAACAGTGACGGACTGATTTTAGTCGTGGTAATTGCAAGAGCATGGACTGCGGTCCAGTTTCATCGCCATGTTTATGTACCGTACATACTCCGTCTCGCAGCTCCTGTAACACAACGGACATTCCCTTGCCATAACCCGGAGAAGCCAGTCAGAGCTGCTAAATAGGGGCAAGTGAGTCGAGGAAACTCCACGAAGAAGAGGTCCAACGTGGCATCTCAAGTGGGCGTAAGTTGAGAGGCGGTAGAGACCAATGTACGGTCCCGTAAGGTGAATATTCGAGCCCTCGACCTTCATAGGTCCCTCATGATCTCTCTAGAAGGGATACATTTGTATGGCTGCGGCCTTGGAAGGACACACAAAAGCGAGGCTATGATGTTCTGGCATGAAGTTGATGCCCTGACCACTGATAGAACCTCGGCTCCAGGTCTCGAAGCCCCAAGACGTGTATGTTGACGACGAGGTATATACAGGGTGGTAATTACAATCTGCCAGGGCCGTGATCGCCATGGGTACTTTTGTTGGGCTGGATGGCTGTGATTCCATCTGCTACCATCCCCCCTCCCTTCGAGATACCGCCATACTCCCCCATTTTACCCCGGTCTCGCACTTCACCATTAGGTAGACCATTACGACATGCACGTCAAGCAAGTTTCGGTCCCCGGCTGACCGCTCTTCAGCCTTACCGCCAGCCTTGGACACTCTGACAAGTGTTCAGCAAGCTGCCTTAAAACAACCTTCCTCTGCTCAAACTATGGAAGTCAGCCGTATTCGAGCACACTTGGCATCAGCTTATGGCTGGACTTCCCAAAAGGTCCTAGTCTCGGTACCGAAGCTAAAGTCGCATACGTCAAGAACCTCGCCATAGACAATACGATAGTGATGCTCTTGGAGGGTATGGCGTACTGTCTTGTGGAGTACGGCAGCAGCCATTGTCAAATCTGAGCTCCGGCGGGTTGGCATCGGTCTGGCCGTCAACCGCCGGACATCACTACATAGTTACCTAGGACTGGCATAAACAACAAATCCGGGACCCCCATTAGCCCTTTCGAGACTTCTGAAGCTGTAAGACGGAGGTGGCGATGTTAGTGTAAGATCACGACTCTGTTACCATCAGGTTCGGCCATCAACTCTGATTATGGAGGATAGATGACTTCAGCTTGTGTCTGGTATATAGAACTACCACGCCTTACCGTTTCAACGGGTTACGACGTTCGTTGATCGACCGTATCTCCTATAGGGCGCAGAATTGTCGTGCCCAACATCGTCGAGGTTCCAATACGCTTCCCACCTTGTCCAGAATATCTCCTCAGCATTCATAATGGCCCCAAAAGAGGTCACGTTGTACCTGTTCGGGGACCAGACCTACAATGTAGGACCACATCTGAAAGAACTGTTGTTGGGTTCCCGCAATAACAATTCCCTTGTCAATGACTTTCTACGCGGAAGCTACGATGCGGTTCGGACAGAGCTTTATCGCTTACCGTCTCATGAGCGAGATTGCCTTCCTCGGTTCACTTGCGTGGAGGACTTAGTGCTATGGGCAAGCCGTAGCTCTGATGAGAGGCAACATTGTGTGCCTCTCAGCATGGCAGTGACTTGCATATACCAGCTTGCAGTATTCATCAGGTAAGTCTTCGTGATTATCACATTGAACATGCTGCCCTGGGTCAATGATTGAGGAACTAAAATATTGTACAGCCAAGCGAGTCATTCCTATCCCTCCCCAGAGCACGCCCGCCTCCTTGGCCTCTGCACCGGTGCCATTCCCGCTGCTGCCGTCAGCTGTGCTCAAAGCGCGCTTGAGCTTCTGCCCCTGGCTGTGACGGCCGTGGCTGTAGCTTTTAGGACTGGCATATGTGCTGCGGATGCAGCCAGGCGGGCGGCAGGACATGAGCCGCTGGAACCTGGGAGCAAGCCATCACGGGCATGGTCTCTCGTCGCTGCCGGACCTAATGCTGCTCATGCTGTGCAAAACTTCTGTACAGCCAGTGTATGTAGTTTTTCGGTGTTGTTTGCCTGTTCATGTGCGCTCTTGCTAACACGGCATCCTACCAGGCTCTTCCTGTAACGACCAGGCCGTTTATTAGTGCCTATGCTCTGAATGGCATTACTATCAGTGGCCCACCTCAGTCACTCACCCAACTTACTTCGTCTGACGAATTCAAAAACGTGAGATCGAAGGAGATCCCAATCTATGCACCTTTCCATGGAGAACATCTGTTCTCCAAGGGGGATGTCGTGGATATTATCCAGTCGGTCTCAGCAACCGACGTAGACAGAGATCTCGTCATTCCAATCCTCTCCTCATGCAGCGGAGCAATAATCGAATCCCGTAATTTCAACTCGCTCCTCAAGGCAGCGGTTGAGCAGATTCTGCTTCAGCAAATCCGTTGGGGTGATATACTCGGAGGAATACAGACTGTGCTCGGGGAACTCAAGGATCCAGTCCTTAAAGTCATCCCGATAGGGACGATCGCGGAGCAGCTCATCTACAATGGACTCAAGCAGACACCCTTCAGTGGTTCGGTGCAGCATCCACCACCTGGGGTCAAGCCCCCGTTCAAATATGAGCCATCGTTCTCCCCAAGCCCTACAGCTGGCCGCCCAGGCAACGGCAGGTCAAAGATTGCCATTGTCGGAATGTCAGGACGTTTCCCTGGCGCCAACTCAACAGAGGCCTTCTGGGATCTTCTTCGGCAGGGCCTGGACGTGCACCGAGAGGTCCCACCCCTGCACTGGAATAAGTCAACCCACTTCGATCCCACCGGCACTGGCAAGAACACCTCAGCCACGCCGTTCGGGTGCTGGCTCGATGATCCTGCTGCATTCGACGCCCGCTTCTTCAACGTCTCTCCGCGCGAGGCACCCCAGATTGACCCAGCACAGAGGATTGCCCTTATGACTGCATATGAGGCGATCGAGCAGGCTGGAATAGTGCCTGATGCGACGCCGTCGACTCGAAGAGACCGCGTTGGAGTCTTTTACGGTGTAACTAGTAACGATTGGATGGAGACGAACAGCGCGCAGGCAATCGATACGTACTTCATCCCGGGTGGGAATCGGGCATTCATCCCTGGCAGGATCAACTACTTTTTCAAGTAAGTAATCTTCAAAGACACAGACCAAGGGATGCTCCTCAACGGTAGACACAAGGAGGCCCATATTACACATTGCTTCTTTATCGATTGCCCCAAGACCACACACTAAATATCCATTCGCAGGTTTTCGGGACCCAGCTACGCCGTTGATACCGCTTGTTCATCCAGTCTCGCTGCGGTGCACATTGCTTGCAACGCACTTTGGGCTGGTGATATCGACACCGCGATCACTGGCGGCACTAATGTACTTACGAACCCCGACTTCACGGCTGGTCTGGATCGCGGCTACTTTCTCTCGAGGACGGGTAACTGCAAGACTTTCGATGATGGAGCAGATGGGTACTGCCGCGGTGAGGGGGTTGGTACCGTCATCCTCAAACGGCTCGAAGATGCTATAATCGATCATGACCCCATACTTGGTCTAGTACTAGGAGCTTACACAAACCACTCTGCCGAAGCCGCATCAATCACCCGGCCTCACTCCGGCGCGCAAAGAGCCATGTTTACCAAGATTCTCAATAGTACGCAAGACGCCGTCGACGCTACGAGCATCAGCTATGTCGAGATGCATGGCACGGGCACACAAGCTGGGGACGCCTCTGAGATGGAAAGTGTTCTGGAGACGTTTGCGCCGGCGGTTGGGACCAGAAGCCAAGCACAGCCTCTGTACTTGGGATCTGCAAAAGCGAATATCGGGCATGGAGAGGCAGCATCCGGTGTCTCAAGTCTCATCAAGGTGCTTCTGATGATGCGAGAGAACACTATTCCTCCTCATTGTGGCATCAAGTCGAAGATCAACCACAAGTTCCCGACAGACTTGACAGAGAGAAATGTCTTGATCGCCCGGGACGGCTCAGTCCCTTGGAAGGAGAGTGCAAACCCGAGAAGAGTTTTTGTCAATAACTTTAGTGCAGCGGGCGGCAATACCGCATTGCTGGTGGAAGATGCACCCGTCCTCGAGGATATCGATGGTCACTTATCTGAAGACACCAGGGCTAGTCATCTGGTAGCCATATCCGCCAAGAATGGCTTGTCCCTCAAGAACAATCTAAAGTCCATCCTGGGGTCTGTCAGGGAAAATTCTGGTATTTCTCTGAGCAAACTCTCATATACGACCACAGCCCGCCGCATCCATCATCCTCACCGTGTCATGTTCGCGACTTCTTCCGTCAGCGATCTCTGCGAGCAGATCGAGACAGCTGTCCGCGACCAAGTGGGTGCCAACCGTCCCAAAGCCCACAAGGTCGTCTTTGCATTTACAGGACAGGGTGCCCAGTTCCCTGGGATGGGCAAGCTTTACCTCGACAATTTCTCCCAGTTCCGTGCAGACATCCGTCGTTTGGACCATACCGGACAGAGACTCGGCTTCCCATCTATAATGCCCATCTTCCAGGCTAATGATTCTGAAAATATCTTGGACTTCTCGCCAGTCACTGTCCAGCTGGCTAATACCTGCATGCAGATCGCGCTCTCCAGGTTGCTTTCCAGCTGGAATATAACACCTGCTGCAGTTGTCGGCCACAGCCTGGGGGAATACGCAGCGCTCAATGTCGCTGGTGTCCTTTCCGACGCCGATACTGTCTACCTTGTAGGCAAGCGAGCAGAGTTACTTCACAGCAAGTGTTCACCTGGGAGCCATTCCATGCTTGTCGTCAAGGGTGGTGAGGGCGACATCAAGGTTGCTCTCAAGCACAGCAAATCAAATTACGAGTTTGCTTGTGTGAACTCCCCAACGGAGACAGTTGTATCCGGACCTACAGCAGATATGGATACCGCTGCAAAGGTGCTCGCTGACGCTGGCCTCAGGACGACAACACTTAAGGTCCCATACGCCTTCCACTCATCTCAAGTCGACCCCATTCTTATCGATTTTGGGAAAGCTGCTGCCAGTGCAACATACTCAGCGCCCAGAATTCCCGTCATATGTCCCCTTGATAGTAACATCATCCTTCCGACAGATGAAAATGTAGCTTTCGGCCCGGACTATCTGGTCCGTCACTGCCGCCAGCCGGTCAACATGCTCCAAGCGCTCAGAAACTCCCATAGTCAGCGGATAATTTCCGATCAGACGATAGTTCTTGAAGTTGGCCCACACCCGGCAGTATCAGGCATGGTGAAAGCGACGCTTGGTCCACAGATGCAGACTTTGCCAACTTCACAGCGTACGAGCTCCTCTCGACAGTCCAGATCGCCTTGGCAAGTCCTGGCCGAGAGTCTCAAGAAGCTGTATATCCTCGGAGTAGACATGAATTGGTCAGAGTACCATCGTGACTTCCCAGCAGCCCACAGGGTCATCTCGCTGCCAGCATACAGCTGGGATCTCAAAGACTATTGGATTCAATATGTCAATGATTGGTCGTTAAGGAAGGGAGATCCACCGCTAATCATCAACGCCGGCCCCTCAACCAAACTCGATACTACCACTATTCACCGCGTGGTTGAAGAGTCTTCGGGCCGGAATGATGCCAAGCTCAACATCATTGTGGAGGCTGATATAGCCAGGCCTGACCTCAACCCACTTGTTCAGGGACACTGCGTTGATGGTATACCGCTTTGCACACCATCAGTGTATGCCGATATTGCTCTTACACTCGGGAAGTACCTTGCAGAGACATACCGCCCACAATTGTGTGGCGAGGACCTTGTGGTGGCTGTGGCCGACATGACTGTATCAAAAGCGTTGATTGCGAAACCTGAAGGCCCACAGCCACTACAGACTCATTCTGAAGTTGACTGGGACAAGTGTGAGGCTCTCACCAAATTCGTCTCGTTTGACAATAAGGGGCAGCTCCAAGAGCACGCTCGATGCGTCATCCGTTTCTTCGACCGATCCTATCAGCATCGATTACAGCAAGAGGCCAGTGAAACCAAGCAGAAGATGCTGGCACTGCGCAAGGGGATTGCATCCGAAACTACCGCCCGCTTCAACCGTGCCATGGTCTACCGCATGATTCGGCCCCTTGCGCAATTTCATGCCGACTACCGTGCCATTGACGAGTTTGTTCTCGACAGCAACACCCTTGAAGCTTCAAGCCGTGTCAGTTTTGGAGGCGTTAAGAGGAATAAGGACGACAGGTTCCATACCCATCCAGCCATCATCGACGCGCTTTCGTCAAGTTGCGGCTTTGTCATGAACTGCAATGATGGTTGCGACCTAGATGTCGAGGTGTTCATGAACCATGGCTGGGGCTCGTTTCAGATCTTCGAGGAGATTGATTATGAGAAAGAATATACCACTTATACCCGCATGGTTGAGGGTAAGGATCGTCTCTGGCATGGTGATGTTGTGGTGTTCGATGGGGACAGGGTTGTTGCCGCTTTCGAACAGCTCGCGGTAAGTGTTCTACGAAAGGAGATTGCTTTCACGGGTGGGTTGCTGACGTTTCTCTTCAGATCCAAGGTGTGCCGCGCCGCGTCCTCAAGGTCATTTTGTCCCTGGAGAGCGGTAAAAAGGCTCAAGGCCGACAGACTCAAGCGGTCTCTGCGCCTTCATCGAATGCCAAAACATCAGCTCCGGCGCCAGTGGCAGTCACAACTAAACCTAACAGATTCTCGGCGGCCCTGCAGATCATATCAGAAGAAAGTGGTATTGCGATTGCTGATCTCACTATGGGGAGTCTGTTCAGCGACCTGGGCGTCGATTCCCTGCTCTCCTTGACGATCTCTGCCCGGTTCCGGGAGGAGTTGGACGTAGACGTCGACTCTGGATCTATGCTGATGGAGTATCCCACTATCGGCGATCTGAAGAGACTGTTGCAATCTGAGGAGCCTGACCCTCCGAAGCCTGCTGAATCACATCTTCGGCCAACAAAGCTTGCTGATACCGCTCGCCAAAACCAGTCACTTCCTCCTCCTTCCTTCGACATTGTAAACCGCGCCTTGGCAATCGTCTCCGAGGAAAGTGGAGTTGCTGTGTCAGATCTCACCGATGACACGGACTTCGCCGACAGTGGCATAGACTCCCTACTGTCGCTTGTCATCGTCAGCAGGTTCCGGGAAGAGCTCGAGCTCGACATTGACCATGAATCTTTACTGATGGAATGTCCCTCCGTGGCCAGCCTAAAGTCCTTCCTGCTCGGCGGGAACTCGACGCCCTCGGACCAAGACTCAAGTGACCCGACTGGTACCCCAAGCGACAATAGCAACACAACATCCAGCTTGGCAAGCACACCGTCGAGGGAGGGTCATACCCCTATCAAGCTCGAGGCCCTGGGAGACGCTCTCCTGCAGGAGGAGAAGAAGTTTGCCGTACCCGTATCTTACCAAGAACTCCCAGAAGCGGTGAAAACAGCAACGTCCACGTCTCTCATTATACAAGGTTCCCTCCGTACGTGCACGAAGACCATATTTCTCTTTCCCGACGGTTCGGGTTCTGCCACCTCGTACGCAGGTATCCCGCGCATTTCACCGGACACCTGTGTCATCGCACTCAACTCACCCTTCCTCAAGGATCCGGGCTCCCTGCGCGCCTGTCCATTGGATCAACTCATGACCATCTACCTTGCCGAACTCCGCCGCCGCCAACCTACGGGACCCTACCACCTCGGTGGCTGGTCCGCTGGCGGCATATTGGCATATCGAGCATCGCAGACACTCATCTCCCAAGGTGAAAAGGTAATGAGCCTGACCTTGATTGATTCGCCACCGCCGTTGAAGGGCCTGGACCGTCTGCCGGATCACTTCTATGATTTCTGTAAGTCATTGCATCTCTTCGGCGGGGGTCAACACGGCAGACCAGCAAGCTCCAGAGAACATACGCATAAGTTCAGTGACGCCGAACACGACCGGCTTATCGCGCACTTCAATGCGAGCATCGACGTGTTGCATGAGTACCGCGCTACTCCGCTGCCCGCAGGTCACTGTCCGACAAGGGTGTCAGTCATCTGGGCGCCCGATACCATCACGGACAGACCAGGCGTGAAGAAACCGGAGCCGCATCCGGATGATACGGAAGGGATGAAGTTCTTGACGGAGAGGAGGACTGACTTCGGGTCGAATGGGTGGGATCAACTGTTCCCAGATGAGAATTGTGAGATCATGCTGAGAAGGGTGGAAAATGCGCACCATTTCTCTATGATGGTAAGTCTAGCCCAAACTACAAAGCAAGCGCTTGTATATCAAATCTCGCTAACAAGGCTTTGATCAGCGCGAACCGTACGCCACTGAGCTTGCTGCTCATATACGCAGTACCCTGGGCAGATGAGTTTCGAGACGGTCTTCTGTCACTAGAATGCAAGAGCGGCCCTGTCGGTTTGTTCCACTTGTTCGTTATCCATGATATTTTTTTCCTTCTCCTATATTGATATATAAAAGAGAATTTGGCTCCTACATGACTGAACATCCAGCAATTGGGTTGGGTGGCATGAGGATAGTGCTAAGATGGAGGTTGCCTTTGGTACTACAACCTGTGTGGTCCCTTTATGTTTTACTCTCGTTTCGCCATGCGATTAGACACCAATACAGCAAATCATACAGTTCGACTACTATACCCTGTCCAAACCGAACTTGCCTGATACTTGAGATCTATTCAAGGTCCTACTGAATGTTCCCAGCTTGAGATCTGCTATTCCAAAGCCTAGAAGCTTACTAGGCGTTCTATCGTTCAGTTTCTTTTGTGCTTCGGGTACCTATCTCACATGCATTTTTCCATCCACATTACCCTATGAAGACTTTCAGAGGAATTAAAATTAAGAAAAGACTCGCGCCGAGGCAACCCATTGGAACTGTCGAAGGCCTAACACATGACTAGAGCAAAAAGTTCAAAAACATATGGAGGCAAGGGGGCTTGAACCCCTGACCTTCTGCAGAAAGCAGTATATTGCAAAGCAGACGCGCTACCGCTGCGCCATGCCCCCATTTGTTGAAATGGGGTAAATCTAGTATGTATATATTGCAAGTTACGCCGCTGCCCCTCGATCACATGTAGCAACGTCCCCTTCTCAAAGATGGTGTGGCGTTTCGTACTTGCTCGTAGTCACGCCCGTTATCGATTTCAGCGAATTCTACAGGAAATAGCCATCATCTACTGCTATCAAGGTGAAACTTATTGCAATTGCAAGGGTTCCTCTCAATGACTGCGTGGCTGCCGAATGCGGTTCATCGTCGACTTCGTCTCCAGGAATCGACATGGTAAGTATGGGGTGGCTTATCATGGCCAGTGGTTTGCAACATCCGAAATTTCCGTGGTTATGCTTCAAGTAGAATAGACTGTTTTCTCAATCGAGATCCTACTACATACCCTTGCTATTTCCATTCAATTCCTTGATTGTCTTGCGGAGGACTTAACTAATTACAGGTCGATGAAGTACTTGGCTGTGTTGGGCAATAAACACCTCTTGCAAAACCACATCTGCAATATGGAGGATCACGAGAGTTCTTCCCAGAAGCCGATTGCTACCAACAGAGAAAGAACACCCCGGCCGGTGTTGACGGTCGCCCTTCACGGACCAAATGCGCTGCTCAATCGAGTGATGTAGACTCGACTATTGGCGTATGATGCACTCAGCGACTTGGTTCGGTAGCATCTGAATCTGTGAGAACTTCTACCGTTCCTGGGTGGACGAGTTCACATAGATTCACCTCAAAAAATTGCTCGGGTGAAGACGGTCCTGCAGCATTCGTGTGCTGGCAACCGAGACACTCCAGGCAGACAGCGGAGCTATTGCCAATCAACCTCAAGTCATGATCCTCGAGCATTACAATTTGATAGGGCCAGCAAGCCGCAATGTTATGTATATGTCGTTTTCCGGCATTTGAGGAGACGTCCATGGGTCCTGCTGCCTACGTCTGCCTAGGCGCCCCACATCCCATTGTACCAGAGACATATTTTGTGTTGCAATGTTGAGTAAAGATCGCCAGTGCTTATGTGCACATGTGCACAAACCGCATTGCAGCTATCACTGACACCTAGATAGGACGGATCTTGAAGTATAAGAATCAGGCGAATGTTCACCTGAGAAGCGTCTCCTGTTGATGGCCCACCTCATCCGACCATCTTGAAAGGAGCAGGTGCCTTTTCAACTGTTCAATTGCTGTCTACCTCATATCCAATCTGGAGCAAGCCAGTACGTCTTTATTGCCAACTGATGTGATCTTTCCTCAAGCACGGCACTAAAAGTTGAGCATTTGCTAAACTTCTGCCCAATTTGCAACAGATATCTCCTCGTCACAATTTCCGGAAAGTCGAGAAGGATGCCGCCAAAGAGGTCTGAGGCCGTTCTGGCCAGCCCACTCTTCAAGGAGCTCTGCAAGTCTGTGGCTAAGGAAACACGCGAGTTCACCTTTTCCTGCGGCGGCAGCATTCCTATCGTGCCCGAGCTTCCATCGTCTGAGTATGTGGTCAAGCCGTCTTGGGTGCTCCGGTCGGTGACCAGGCAACCCAGCCCATTTTTCGATAAGCCTTCAACGGAGATGTGGCGTCGCAAAGATCCGACACTGACAGACCCTGCATCGGACGACTTCGACGAGCCACCGGTGCGTTCATCACTCAGTCTTCCAGTCGATCTCCGCTGGGACTCCAAGGATGCTTTCAGCCTGTCTCAGCAAACCAAGATCTCGTTTCCTCTGATGCCAGAGACTCGCTTCAACCTCACAAAGCTGGTTGATGATTGTGAGCCAGCCACATTCGGTAGGGGCGCCCAAGATGTCTACGATGAATCGTACAGGAAGGCAAGCAAGATGGATCCCAGCCAATTCTCTACGACTTTCAACCCATACGAGGTCGGCATTGTGGATACCATTGCGCAGACGCTGTTGCCAACGTTGCGACACTCGCAGCAGACTAGGGCGGTTAAGGCGGAGCTGTACAAATTGAACGTTAGTTGAGACCTGTTCCCAAGGCTACCTACCAAGCAATGTGGCTTTTATGCCTTTTAGGCATACACTGACTATGGACGAACAGTTCTACTCTGCCCCTTCGGGCAAATTCAAGCCTCACGTTGACACTCCCCGATCCCCTGATCAGTTCGGTTCTCTGGTAGTGTGCCTCCCAGTTGCCCATCAAGGTGGCGCTCTTGAGGTGCGTCACAACGGCAAGACCGTAACCTTCGACTGGAGCAGTCCGGCCGAGAACTCAGCGGAGGCTTCTATAAACTGGGCCGCGTTCTACAGCGATTGTGAGCACGAGGTTTTCGAAGTCACCGAGGGCCACCGTCTGACCCTGACTTACAACCTCTACATCGTCCGAGGAAATGGGTTCTTAGGAGGCCACTCGCCTGCACTAGACCCCGCCACTCTTCCGCTGTACAAGACTATCAGCGATCTCGTGCACGACACAACCCTGTGGAAGGAGGGCGGGTACATCGGTTATCACTGCAGCCACATCTACCCACACACCGCGAAGACCAAGCTCCACTTCATGGTGCCAGACAACCTCAAGGGCTCCGACATGGCCATGTTTGCTATTCTCTGCTCTCTTGGCCTCGAGGTCTCCTTCCGCCCGGCGTTCGAGCATGATGACCTGGGTCATGAGCAATATGACAGTGACACCGAAAAGACCGAGTGGGGATACGAAGGCACTGAAGAATGGACACTAGGCGCCGATGGGAGGCTGAAGTGGGAGGAGTGGTATGGTGGGGAGAACGGCAATTATAACGACTTCAATACTTGGATTGGGAAGCACAAATTCAAGGGGGAAGAAGTCGTAAACCCTGGGGACATATGGCAGTACAAGAGGAAAGCCTTTGAGCGGGTGCCGAGTTATCTACGGTACAAAGACGTTCACTGGGTGAACGAATTTGGACACAAGGAGAACCAGGTCACGTATCTTGCGGTGAGTGATCCTTTTGCTTGCTACTTGCCATGCCTTCCTCCGCCAGGCGCACTACGATGAATGATGCCTTCACTGACCGGAATGTAACTTAGTACGGGAATGAGGCCGAGGTCGCTCACATGTATTCCTGTCTGGTCATGGTGGCCGAGATTCCATCACGAAGAACTGTCTGAAGTCCGACAGGTTCTCGGTAGAAGAAGTTGAGAAAGCGCAGGTAATCATGTCTGATTAACTCAAGCTACACTATAAGAATTGCGCATTATTTTCGAAACGTTGAACATATGGGACCCAAAAATAAGAAGTGCAAAAAGATGGTCGTGGTCCCGGAGAGGATCGAACTCGCGACCTTCGCATCACTAATGATTCCCGAATGGGGAATTATTAGTACGACGCTCTAACCAGCTGAGCTACGGGACCTTGAAAAGATGCGTTTACACGGGTATTATAATGCAACTTGCAGATGACCAGTCCTGAACAGATACCCCGTCAGCGGAATATCTAGAACGTGCCATGTGCCAGACCGGCACCGGAGCCGAGTTCGCGGCCCCGGGGTTTGCCGGGGAAGAACTACAAGCTTAGAAAGAAGCTGACCCGTCCCTCCGTGGCGATGATGCCGGTTCACTTGCACAGTACCCGTACCCACTTTAGCTTGCTGTCAACCCCATCTTCCCCTCCCTCTCTGCCTCTGTCTACGTACCTGCGTACCTGAGAAATACCTACCTAGGTAGGTATGTAATTACCTAGGTATATCCCAGTGTTGCGTGCAGACCTGACAACCACTGCTTACACATGTATACAGTCTCGCGGCTACCAGCCGCAGACATCCAAATCATTGATGCGCTAGACTGACTGCAATAGTAGTGTACAAAGACGCAACCTTGAAACTGTCCAAACACAACACCCAAATGCGTCGATCCGACGGAAGAATCTTACGGTGGTTCGGGTTCGCAATCTGCCGATGGAAGCTCGACGAAGACGCTAAGCTTGGTGAGCTTCGGCATGCCGGCCAATGATTATCTGTCGTCGACCCTGAGTCAGCCTCAAAATTGCGCAAAAGCAGCGAAGAAGGTCCCACTTCACTTGGCGGCACCAGTGTTTTTGGGCGTTTTGGGGGTTGATTGTCGCCCAGTTTGATCAACGGTTGTGAACAGGTTGACCTAGAGCACGTTCTTTCAGGGAGAGAAGGAGGGGCACCCGGGCCGCGCGCAGATAGCAGAAAGATACTGTGGAACTTGCATGCCGTCATCGTGCCCCTCCATGAGCTATAATAGCAATCAATATTATATGAGCGCGAACGTGAACATGCTTATATATTTACCATCTACCTATCTATCTATCTACCTACCTACCTACCCATCCCAACCCCTTCCCGCAACAGTCGTCCATTCTCACCACAAGACCACAAGACCACAAGACCACAAACCCAGCAACAATGTCTTTCGGTAACAAGGTCAAGCTCTCCTCCGGCCAGGAGATCCCGTGAGTTCCACGTAGCGAAACCTCCATACCTACCTACCCTACCTACACACATGCATACAACTCGGGGGCCGCCCCCTCCCGAGCGGCTTGTTCCTTCCAGCTCTCAATTGGTGACCACTACATGCACATGTACTGACATTGTCTCCCTACCTAAACAGTACCCTGGGCTACGGTACCTGGCAGTCCGCCCCCGGTGAGGTTTCCGTCGGCGTCTACGAGGCCCTGAAGGCCGGCTACCGCCACCTCGACCTGGCCAAGATCTACCAGAACCAGAAGGAGGTTGCTGAGGGTCTGCACAAGGGTATCAAGGACTTCGGTATCAAGCGCGAGGACCTCTTCATTACCGGCAAGGTATGGAACAACAGCCACAAGCCAGAGGCCGTCGAGAAGGCTCTCGACGACACCCTCGCCGAGCTGCAGCTGGACTACCTCGACCTCTGGTTGATCCACTGGCCTGTGGCCTTCCCCCAGGAGGGCGGCCCCGGAGACAACCTGTTCCCCAAGCACAAGGAGGACCCCAACAAGGTCGCCGTCGACAACAGCGTGTCCCTCGTCGACACATGGAAGGCCTTCGTTGCTCTTCCCAAGACCAAGGCCAGGGCCATCGGCGTGTCCAACTTCACCGTCGAGTACCTTGACGCCATCATCCAGGCCACCGGCGTCGTCCCCGCCGTCAACCAGATCGAGAGGCACCCCCGCCTCCTCCAGAACGACACTCTCATCCCCTATGCCAAGGAGAAGAACATCCACATCACTGCCTACTCTGCATTTGGCAACAACGGCGAGGGTCTGCCCCTTCTTATCAACCACCCCACAGTCGAGGCCATTGCCAAGAAGCACAACGCCTCGGGCGCACAGGTGCTACTTGCCTGGGCCCAGGTTGGCGGTCACAGCGTAATCCCCAAGTCTGTGACGCCCAGCCGTATTGCCCACAACTTCCAGGAGATCAAGATCACCGACGAGGACGTCAAGGCTATCAACGAGATCGGCGAGAAGGAGCCCAGGCGGTTCAACATTCCTCACTTGTGTAAGTCACCACCCTAGGCTTTGCCTTCCGTGAGATTTTTTCCCCCGGACGGCATGTTAACCTGACGATTTAGACTCCCCATCCTGGGACATCAACGTCTTCAACGAGCCAAGGGAGCAGGACGCTACCAACAAGGTCGTCATCAAGCTCTAGATGGGATCTGTGTATGATGCATGATGAAACATTGCTTGGCGTACAGTCGGGGTTAGATACCCGGTAGTTAATGAAATACTTCCAACACTTGCTCACAGAGGCCTCGGATCGAGTGCAACTCAAAAATTCAATTGGTGCTAATAATAGTCTTGGAGTCCCACCCCAGGAGTATGCGCCCCAAATTAAGTGCTCGACGCCATCGCCACTCTCATGTGCGAAGAGTCCAGCCGTCGCTGATTTCAAAATCCGCCATCAGACCGTAATGGTCCGTGACAAACGCCAAGTAGTTTGCCTCCGACAGCTGTCTACCGACATCCTCGTCCTCAACCTTGACGCCAACGCCGATCCTCTCCAGCCCCCTGAGCTGCAAAGGAGCCTTCCCGCCATCTGAATCATCCTGCCACCAGCACACCTTGTCCATCCTCTTATGTGGAAACCGAGTCTGCCTGCTCTGCGGACCCCACGTGAGTCCCTCCGGATCGTCTTCTCTTCCTCCCAGCTCGAGGTATGCATCCTTGAAGCCATTCTCCCGAGGGAGAGCCACATCGTAGTCCCTATTGGCGTTGCAGTCGCCCGCAAGGATGCCCGTCACCACTCCCTGAGATCGGTCCTGTAGGTATCTCGCGCATGCCTTCCACTGGATAGGTCTCATCGGGGGGTTGCCGGCCATGGAGTCCAAGTGGACGTTGCAGATCCTGATTACCAGTTCTTTGTCGTCGGTTCTGCCGTTCGCCAGGTCTGGCTGTTGCTTGTGCCCGGACGGCTCAGGCTGCGTCACCGCAAGATCGACCATCAAAGCCTCCCGCCGATACTCGCTGACGAAAGGCAACCTGGTCACTTGAGCGATGGCGAGGCGCCGGTCGACAAGCGTGACTCCATTGTAGCCGCATCTCCAATGCTCAGTGCTCAGGTCACTGGCGTGGAATCTCTGTTGAACCCATCCCGCGGCAGCAATCTGGCGCAGGTCATCGGCGATCTGTGGGTCACGTTGCCTTTCCAGGTGCTCGAAATCTATGGGCACATCCTGCCTTAGCTCCTGGAGGCATATGACCGGCGCTGTTGAGGTGGGGGTGTTCTCGACCAGGCTCTGGAGGTAGGAGAGGGCAGAGGCCATGCGTGCTTGCGGGAACGGCGCCATGAAGTCGATGTTCCACGTTATGAGCCTGAGCTTGCGGACAGGCGTTTCTGTCTCAGTGCTCGGGAGAGAACTACCTGGGATGTCGGGGTTGATGAGGTGCCATCGCGAACCGTTGAAGGTGTAGTACGGCTGGGGCGTCGGCTTGTATTGCTCCAGCTGCTTACGCGTCAGCTTGGCAATGAGAAGCGACGGCGCCATGGGTGCTGATGTGGCTATCTGGGTGTACTTGGATGAGAGGAGCCTTTGACGTATGTTCCAGCTCATGACTATTCAGAAAAAGGGATGTCGATGATTGCAATACAGAGGGTTCTTGTGGGTGGTGTGTAAGACGAGCTACCCTAGGGTAGTGTGGGGCGGAGCGCCGTGTTTCCCATAAGCGAAGCTGCTGCTGCCTGCTCAAGAGATAAGAGATGGACGACTCCCAATCAGGTGTCTTGGGACTGTAGATGAAGGTGAATCTGAAGTCAAGAGGAAAGGAAGAGCTAATTCCCACTAGGGCTTGTGGGAAGTAATGTGGTTTTGTTGAGCCTGAAAATTCGTTCGCTGTTGGAACTCAGCTATCAAGGGCTCATATTGTGCCGGCTGTAACTACCTACTTATCCCAGGGGAGTACTTAAGTACGTACCTACAGGCCTTACTGCATAGCACAGGTTTCCCCCAGCAGAGCACATGCAGGCTTCCAAGGTTGTATGTGTCTCAAAGCCTACATGTATCCTAGGGTACTTACTGGATGCTTCAATGACAAAGAAAAGACCGATACTAATTGTGCGTCAACGCCAATCATGGCCAAGCCAATGCCTCGCTGAACGGCAGAATATGAACATATGACACCCCGGGCTCCCTCCTTCTTATTTCCAAGCCAGAGTCTATAAGTGGGAGAAAGAATCACCATGATACTACAATGGACGGGGAATGTTGGGGTACAGAGGTGAAATTATTTATCATATATTTGAGTTTGCTCAGAATGTTACTACAAGATACACACTGGTGGCGTTGCAATGGCAGAGTTCTGTGGGCATCAGACAAGGCTTCCCTCATATAGTCAAACAGATGAAGTCCCTTTGTAAGACCTCCGTGAGCATCCTCCATGGAACAACCAGCTCCTCTCTTGACATGTCGTATAGAGGACCCCATGGGACCTCCTTCTCTGACTAATCTGGACTGACCCACCTCCGAGGGGTTATATTCCTTTTTTTTATTTTTAAAAGGCATCAACTATATCGTTGTGCTCTCATGCTAGTCCAGCAGCCGCTGGCGCTGAGTCTAGTGGCACTTCCTCGTCAAGTTCAACCCTGGTGAGCCCCCGTTTGACAATAGCAACTTCATGCCGTCTCACGACTAGAACATTTCCCCTGCTCGTGACCTCCACCATCAGGTCCCGGTGATTTTCCATACTCAGCCAGTCATTCGGAAGGAAGAAGTGCCGCGTTATTCGTCGTAAATGAGCTGTTCTAGATTCGATGGCACTGATCCAGTTTCCATCCTGCAGGAAAACCAGGCGCTCAGCCCCGCCGCTACCAAGGGTGCCTATCAACTGAGTAGCCCTAGATGAGAAGTATTCATACGTCTCCAAGGGTTGGGCCACCTTGGCCAATATGTCGGGGCCAAGATCGGCTGTGCTCCATATGACGAGCCTGCTTGATGAGAGAGGATTCCCTATTATGTCGCTATACATGACCGCGAGGCTCTTCCCGCCAAAGATAGGTACAATTGATCGGGGAACCAAGCTCAAGGACATCCTGGAATCAAGGCCGATTCTGGCCTCCGGAGCCAGAGGTTTGAGATCTAGCCAGTCAAAAGAATATGCTTCCGTTTGGGTGATCAGAAGCAGGTTGGCACGGTTAAGAGGGTGGTTCACCCACCCGCGTGATCCTCGCTGTTGTGTGCTCTTACTCGCAATGGGATCTGACGGTTCTTGGGAGAGACACCACAAGCTGTCGTTTTTGGTTGAGCAGATCAAGATACGGTCTAAGTCTGGTCGACACACGACCTGACTGACAGCCGCGTCGACGCGATGGTCGAATAAAACCTTTGATGCCACAATTGTATGACCTTGGGATGACAGTTTCTGGACCATCACTCTGCCACTAGCATCAACGCTGGTTATAGCGTTGCTGCTGTGATGAAAGGAGAGAGACACGATGGCCACCCCATTTGCATGGCTATAGAGTCTGCTGGTCTGGAGCCCAGAGTCGGCGTGGTAAAGGTAGACTGCGCCGTCCTCTTTGCCGCAAAAGAAAGCATCTCCGTTGTCATGGCACACTATCGAGGTAATCAAGACCGGTTCGCTACCAGCGGAGGAGAGCTCTGGATCGGCCTCACGTGGCGTTGAGGCCTTGCTGCTAGGACCCGAGTGCGTATTTTGCCGGAGCAAGACCGTTGGTCCCCAAACACGGCACCGTGACCCCCTGATATCAAGCAGCTGCTGCCCATCTCCGCCGAAACACAATCCTTGGATACCAGCTTCAACCCCGGCTATACGGTGGAGCGGCTGCAATGTCGAGAACTTCAGCAGAGTCACCGTGCCCGAAGGATCAGCACTCGCGAGCATCGACCCGTCCGGCGAGCAGACGAGGATATGCGCGAAGGTGACGGTCCGATGCATGATGTCTCCAGATATGGTGTCGAATAGGACTAGCTCACCATCAGTGTATGCCGCAGCCAACAAGTTCGCACTTGACCCATTCCCGAATGTCAGGCACCTGACGCCGGATGACCTATATTGCGCCTGGGGGTCTCCCTTTGCGCCTGATTCCCTGTTGAATATGTCGTAAAGAGCGTCATTATCGAGGTCCCAAATGAGTATGTCCTGGCCCTTGTAGATGACAGCCAGAAGCTGTGCATCCATCGTGAACGTCGCTGTTATGGGCCGGCGGTAAAGACGCAATTGCGTCGCTTCAAGGCCCTGTGTCCAATTTTCCATCTCAAAGAGTTCGCCTTTTTTCAAGTCCCATATTCGTAGGCAGTGGTCCTTTGTGGCAGAGATGAGATGCTCGTCGCGACTTGACAGTGCGAGAGCCATGCACTGCTGTGGAGCCTCAAAACGCCAGACATGTGTCTTGGAATTCAGATCCCACACTAGTATTGTCTTTGAACCGACGGAGACTAGAAGAGATTCCTGACTGCCAAACTGCAAGAGCTTTACTGGCTCCCCGTGGTCGAGCTTTGCCACTTCTCTATACAGGACGTGTTGCAGTATGAATATGAGCCCGCTATAGCAACCTATAGCAAAGAGTCGTTTAGATGACGCGATACACGAGTACTGCTCTTGGGGATTAGAAATGGTTGAGAGTTGGTCGCCCCATTCTTCCTCACACAGCCCCGACACAGTAATCCCGCGAGGAGGTGCCTTTTTTCTGAGAGCTGTTTCAGATGGACAGAAAGGGGGGATGATGTTGAATATGGAGGCTGGGTATGCCACAAGACTGGGTCCAAATCTCATGACTAGACGTAGAAGGTCATTGGCCCAGACTCTCAGCAATGCGATATCACGAGTATCCGCGGAATCTGAGTGCTCACTCCCCTTGATAAATGATCCAATGGCCTTCCCAGCCGCCACTAAGCGCTGCAAATCTGAATGTCTGGCTATGTATTCGATCCAAGACAAAACATTTGGTGAATCGAAGAACTTTGCCACGGCTGATACAAGCTGTATATCTGTCCAAGACAGACGGAACAGGTGCTCGAACCACAACTCGCAGGCGTATTTGACGAAGAGGGAGCGGTCTGTGAACTTCTTCGTGTCCTTGGCCCGTCGACGGTGAGTACTTCTCATTTCATCCGAAGTGAGAAAGCTCAAACATGTTAGCAGAAGTCGGCGATGCCCCCTCTTTTCCTCAATGTGGAACTCGGAGTCAACGGCTGCGTGCAGGAGAAAGTCTCGCGCCGTTTGATGGACCATCTGCACATATGATTGGGCGTCGACATAGACCAGGTTTCCGCAAATCGACCGGATGGAACCCTCAATGTTGTCGATCGAGTCCTGCAGGTCTAGTCTGACGGCCTCGTCGAGCTCCATGGTTTTCAGAGGTCTAGTTGCGCACACGGTCCAGGTAATTATGGCTTTGGCAAGGGCCTTGCCCTGCACCTGCGCAGACATCGTGTCGACGATTCGTCCAAATAGCTCGTTCATATCGGATGGTACCTCGTCAAGGATTCTTTCCACATCTCTTGAGGTGTGGGCGTCCTTCAATTCGCCAAATACAAGGCTTACCCAGAGAAAGCATCCTTGTGACTTTTCCAGGATCCGCTGAACCATTTGATGTCGGCTTTTGTCGCTTGTAGATGGGAGGTTGTCCATGTTGGCGTCAAGGTACAAGGCAATGTCAGACAGAGTGTCTTCTTCTCGGATCACTTCAGCGATGACCTTTAGGTTGGACACTCCAAGTCGCTGGCGAACTTTGGGAGAGTTTCGAGAAGTCCAGAATATCCGTATCGAAGACGTCTCGCCGGCTTTGTGAAGTAACTGTATCAAGTCTGCTTCGGCTGAGCACTCATCCAGTGCATCGACAATCCAAAAGTGGGTTTTTCGGGACCCTTCCCGCAGCAGACCTTCAACAAAGAGCTTCCTCCATATTGTGCGGTAATTGCTTCGGCTTAGTTGTTCGTCCTTTTCGTATACGTCAAGGCAAGCCCGCATCAGTTCGGGATCCTGAACAGCCATCTGCCAAGCCATAGACAGCAAGAAGGATGCAATGTCTGACATTGTTTGGTTCCCGTACTGGAAGAAGTGGCAGCTGCATGGCAGCTGTAACTTCCTCAGGTACGTGATGATCACTCCGCTCAATATGGTCTTTCCGGTGCCTGGCTTGGCCGTGATGCAGTAGATTGGAGCAGTCCCATGATGAAGCCAGTCCTGGAAGTTTTCCCTGTCAAGGAGCCACTCACAAGTCCCACTCATTCTCTGTGAGACGGCACCGAATATCTCGTCTTCAGGGCCTTCGTCAATCCCCATGACTCTGTTCAGTCGGCGCCTTAGCTCCTTGGTGGTTTGCTCGTCCAAGAGAGAAGAGCGAGCCCGGATCATCTCCAGGCCCGAAGCAAGTGCATTTCGAACCGTGCGGTAATTGGAATCTGTGGTGGACTCGTATTTACAAACTCGACGATGATCTGCATTCAGGTAGACTCGGCGTTCGTTGGCGAGTCCCAGCACGGCGGACTCCTTTGAAACAACACGGACCTTCTTTACCCCTAGGCTCATAGGGAGTGTTTCATAGAAGGAGAAAAGCTGGACGTCCCCACAGTACTGAGGAAACTCGTCGTTCAGGTTTTGAATGGTAATAGACTGGCGGTGGAGGTCGCTAAGGAAGGGCCTGTTGCCGCTGCTCAGACTCAGCAAGCGAGAAAGCGTCTCCGCTAGGTCCGCACCTCTGTGAGGTGTAGCGAGAAAGAACATGGCTTCTATACTGGCAGCTAGTGATCGATACTCGTGTCTCGTGCGAGCCAAGATGAGCGCCCGTTTAATGACAAGGCCACCCATGCTGTGAGCGACGAACACGATGGGCATCTGTGACGTAGTAAGTCCTTCATACGCCAGCAACACATGTTTTAAAGTGCCCTAAACTTGTGTGAATCTTCACTATGAAAGCTTTCAGAGGATCATAGAGGACCTCAGAGGTGGAATTGGAGCAGAGAATGCTTCGAGAGGACACGCGGTCGACGTACATACCTTTTCAGTGCGTGGAATGAGCGGACAGTCGAGTATAGATACCAGTAGAGCATTCGCGAAGTCATGCACGCTCAGTATACTCTCTTTTCCCCAGTTCGAATCGTACCCAAAACTGTGAATCCTTACATCCTGAAAGGCATCATCTTGTGGCAGCCACTCCAATGGCCAGTAGAGCGCTGGATCACCTGAGTGTGTCCATGTGCTTCTCGATCCACCCCCGAGCCCATGGACAAATATTAAGTCGGCTATGGCGCTTCTACATGGTGGCACATACAAAGTAGTCAACCCAAAATCACCCTTTGCTTGCCCTGTTGCTGCACTCGAGGCAGAAGTTGCTGTGGTATCAGATCGGCTCGTGAGCCTTGACAACTTTTGGGAGAGGTGACTAAGGCTACTGGAAGATGAAGCATTATCAGTATCCATGTTCCCAGTTGGTCGCGGTGTTTGGCAGCGAAGGCAACGTGTTACCGGGCTACGGCGGCCTGGACTTTTGCCGAGTTGAGACGGGGTTGCTTGCGGTTGGGAATATCACTAGTAGATCGGAGTTGGATATCTGCAGTCTAGCTGCGGCTCTGATTGTGCGTAACCAAACCCCTCAGGGGCTTGCCAGGCCCGGTGACCCTTCCAGCTCCTTCTAGTATTCCATATCTTGTGATGCCAACGGCATTCACATGCCGGGCCTGTTTCCCGAAGGCACCACTCGGAACCTATTGTTTTTTTCACCGCGTGGGGGCCAACGCCTGAAAACAGCATGGTTTGTACATGTGTAGAAAGCAGTGCGACCACCCATCGATGAATGCCGCCCACTGGTTCGCCAAACTGCAGTGTGCTGAAGTTGGCCCGAGCATGCATGTGACAGACCTACAAGTTGAGGGGTATGTCAACTGGTACAGTGGCTACATAGTACCCGCTGTAGAGCTGGGTGGGTAGATTCTGTCTGTACCTAGGTATATGAGGGGATGAGCTGTGGTGTGAACACTATTTTCTGCCTCGTTCGAAACACGCCGCAGAAGCCTGATTCCTGGAAAGCAGGCACTGGTAGCGATCTACCCGGTGCACTTGTGCCTTTTTCTCGTTCACCACATAATACTGTATTTCAAAGACTGGTTACACTCTTTGTTTGGATTTATTAGCTGCTACACTGCACAGCTTCCAGTCCCTTTCCTCAATCATCTGGACTTTGGACACCATTACATTCCCAGTAGTCCAGAGATCAACATGGCACTGGTTGACCAGGTCTTGCACGTGATGACACCGGCGGAATGGGGCAAACCAATTGATGTAGATGAGAAATGGATTGCCTTTATCGATGATAATGTGAAGGCCGGTACGTATTTCGTGACACTATTTGCTCTGGGCTGAGGTATCCGCAATCAAGCTAAAGACTCACGACAGCGCTTCCATCTAGCAGCGAAGTAGAGGATATCGTGCACCATGGAGCAAGCTACTGGACCAGAACGGCTGAGATCTCGTCGCGAGCAGAGGACGGATCGCCCAAGTCGTACTTCTTAAAGGTACCAAGCTATACCTAGCACAGAAGCCAGACTGACTGGCGGTATGCGCTGCCGTTGCTGATGTGAGGCTATCCCACGCAGGTCTCAGAGGGCGACAATGGACGAAACATGACAGCAGGCGAATATGCTTCCATGAAGGCCATGTACAACATACTGCCTGAATTCGTGCCGGAACCTATCGGCTGCGGATCATATGCGTCCAATCCCAACATCCACTTCTTCATCTGTGAGCTGGTCAACATGACGGACGAAGTTCCAGAGATCCAGGCGTTTGTCCGACTACTCGCAGAGCTACACACCAGGGGTATATCTCCAAATGGCAAGTATGGCTTCGAGGTTGCTACTTACAAAGGCACCATCCCTCAATACACGAACTGGCATGATACCTGGGAAGAGGCCTTCCACCACTCGATGAAATGGTTCGTCTATACCGAGGAGAAATCGCAGGGACCAGATGAGGAGATGCGAGCGCTTTGTCGCGGTCTCTTCGAGAAAGTGATCCCCCGCCTACTTCGTCCACTGGAAACCGGAGGCAGGCACATACAGCCTCGGCTGATTCACGGCGACTTGTGGTCAGGGAACACCTCAACAAACATCGACACGAACATGCCGGTCGTATACGATGGTGCATGTCTCTATGCGCATAACGAAAGTGAGCTCCCGGTCCACGGGTTTCTAACGTGCAAGAAGCTGACCAAACCTCTATCTCGAAGTGGAGATGGCTGCTTGGCGTCCGATACGCCACAAGATCGGAAGGCAGTATATGAAGGCGTACTTCGAATACTTCCCCATATCTGCACCCGAGGAAGACCAAGATGACCGCAATCTCCTTTATTACCTGTAAGCATCTCCAAGCCTGATAGCAGTGTACGTTCTGACATATGATAAGTCGATGGGACCTGAAGAGTTCGGCGCTTTTCTCAGGCAACCTGCGGTACCGCAATATGTATGTATAACAACTAATCTCTTGATATTGTCGGAGTGCGGAGACATGACAACTGGAACTGACCCGACCTTTGGACAGGGCTAAAGAGACGATGCGAACGCTGATTGGCAAATACCCCGATGGATACGAAGGCTGGGCCAAGGAAAAAGGAGAAGAGCCTGTTCAACGCGTGTACTCGCCCACCTCGTATGAATTCTTGAGCAACTATGGCTCCAAGCCATGAACAGCACCTTGTATGGCGGTTCAGCCCGTGGTTGGAAAGGCCATCCCAATCAACACCGAAGGTTCAGCAAGGTTGTGGTGCGCATAGCTGAGGACACCAATAGCACCAGGTTCCATCATCATAGTGAAAGGGAATGCCATGTCCCACTCCTTTAGCAAACAGAGTTAGTTCCGTATCTGGCTTTGGCAGTTGGGCCTGAGTACCACTTACCAGCCACCTCTTGGTAAATGCACGAAGGATGTGACCATGAGCGACTATGAGGACGTCAGGAGCTGGTCCACCGTGCATGAACGGCTCCTGAATCTTCTTGATGTTGCCAATGAGCCGATCGAGCCTTTCCTGTACTTGGCTTGGGGACCTGAGACGTGGGTCAGCCGGATGCCGTGCGCGTACTTCGGGTAGTCAAATGGGTGCTCACTCTCCTCCGGGACATCCCATGGTCCAAATGTCCCACTTAGGTAGACTCTTCTCGGTTCGTTGAGCCTTGATCTGAGCTGGAGTAATGCCCTCTTTCACGATTGCATGTCAGCTCGCCCTCCATTCCACGGGATAAACAGAAACCACGGACCGTAGGTGCCATAATCCCACTCAGTAATGTCATCCGTAATGCTGAGTTTTTTCTGGGACTCCAGAGTCTCTTTCGCGTCCTCCCCGAGAAGGAGATCGAGCGTCTTGATGGCTCGTTGACGCGGAGAGCAAAAGACATGCGCAAGTTTGGCAGGATCAATCAGCTTGCCCCGCCCAACGAGCTTCTCGCCGGTGCCCCTGCTCTGCTTCTCACCATTCTCAGTCAGCGGGATATCCGCGTTTCCCGTACATTGCCCAGAGATCGTCCACTCGGTCTCACCTATTAAATCATCAGAGAAAGGGTCAGCGAATCATTACTAGCAAGACATCTCGAGTTTGACTTTTGTCTTACCGTGACGGGCGATGAAGACCCTTGGCGTGGTTGCGTTTGCGTCTGACATGGTGAGAGCACAGCTTTGGGCTTCGGCTTCAGTGTGTTTGTCAAAATCGTCAAAGGCCCTCAGGAGGTTACCCCGCGTTGAAGAAAGAGGAGAAACAGCCTTGTTTGCCTTCCGCTTCAAATGTCTTTCTTATCACACGGGCGTGTACAGAAAGTTGTCTACCAGACACCCCTGTTTCCTCGAATCTGATTAGTCGCATTCTGAGCGCTAATGCCTTCTGTTAGGAAGGTTACCTATGTACTTGAGTACATAGTACCCGTGGTCCCTACCCGTACGCTGTGCTTCCTACACGGCTTTCACAGAGACGCAAAGATCTGGAAAATGGTGCAAGGGATGGGCCCCCCTGGTAAGCCTAACAAACTTACAAGCCGTAAATACACGCAGGCTTTGAGACATCTGCGATTCAAACCAAGATAGAATCTATAAAGGGGGAAACGAGTCACCGGGGCCGTACAACGGGAGATTTGAGGGCAGAAATGGTATTCGAGTACTCAGGGCACAACTGCGAGATACATATACACTATTGGCACTGCACTTACCGAAGACTTTGGGCATCATGCACCCTTGGGAAGCCATCCCTCATATATCAGTTGACTTAATGGCGTTGAGTATGCGTTTAATTACTAGTCCACTGAGACCAGTATCCAGTATGGTTGGTACGACGAATATGACCAGGAACAGAACCAGGAGACATCGGAAGCCTTCGCCTTTTCATAAGTGCAGAAACTCCGTTTCCCTCTTCGATTTGTGATAGATAGTATTATATGGTTATAATCTAGAAGTCGTAACTTTAGAACTCCGTACTCGAAGTCCGGTACAATTAGGAAAATTCACAGATCTCAGCGGAAGGCTAGGGGTTGTATTTCTATACCATGAGAATCATCAGAATCTGACAACCAATATTTTTTTAGTTCAATGTATTGGGGTCAATTAGTTGTCGAGAGATAAGGGAGTGATGAAATTGTAGTGGTGGTGGTGATTGTGCGGGAAGGATGGGCCTCAACGGCGGATGTGCCAAACCTTGGAAATCAGGGTCCCCATTACTCGATGCCGTGCTCGCCCAAGTGGATGAACTATCTTCATCAGTTCCCATCCAAGCATGAACATTGAACCCGGTGCATATTTGCTGCGATGGCGCCTGAAGCTTCCGAAGAAAGTCGCCAGAAGGACTGCACAAGGGGGAAATGGGGTTTTCGCAGGCAACGGCATGAATTTGTCTCGACAAGGTACTAGGCAGCCACATAATCATGTCTAACCGCAAAAAAAACCGTGCTCCGCGATCCACTCTAGGCTTCATCTTAATGCCACGAGTAGTAAAACATTCTCGACAACTTGCAAAGGTTGTGTCTGAAGATGGAGAAACTGCCAACCGAGACCCTCAACTCGATCATCCAGCACTTTTGCCTTCATTGTGTCCAGAAAGAGGGGGATGACACGTACTTCCGCTGCCGACAAGGACAACCTCAGCAGCCCGAAACCCCGTCCTGGTACTCGGTAGAGTACCGCAAGCCTCTGTACTCTCTATGTCTGGTCTCAAGGCGTCTTCGGGACGTTGTCCAGCCCTTACTCCATCACGAGTTCATCCTCGGATTTGGTGATTCATGGCGCTCAACGCAGTATAGTTGGGACCGGCGACTGACATCATTTCTTCGGACTGTCAGTGAGCGCAGGGATTTGGCCGCTGAGGTGCAGAGAGTCTTGCTACATCCCCATCTGCAGAACAGCTCAGAATTCGACGGCGATGAGGGTTTCAAGCTCTCTAGAGCATCAAGACCACCTAAACCACCTAAAACGCCGATAACGGGGTATCAATACTCTCCATTGGACACGGCACTGTTATCTGCCTACACTATGACAGCAACTTGCGGAACGGACAATAGGGAAGAAAACATTAGGTACCATGTCTCAACCAGCGGGTCGAAGCATAGATATTGCCTGACTGCAGAGCTTTTTGCAATACTCGTCACGCGACTTCCAAATATCCAGCGACTTAGCTTCCAGCCCAACGTCTTCTACAGTGAAGCTATCTCTAAGAAAGTTCGAGTATCAGCGCGCACCCCAACGTTGTCTCGCCTCAAGACACTGGATATATCAACTCGAGACTGCATGTCATTCCTCAACCTATTCCAAGAGGCTAAGGCCCTGGTTTCTCTTTCGGCAGCATCGCTAGCGACACTCAACCTCCATATGTGTGACACCTTCTGGTCCAAGGCCCGCAATGCACCACCACCGGCACTGGCATCGTTACAGCATCTCAGCCTCACACGAAGTAGACTGACGTCGGAGCAGTTGTCTCAGCTCATCTCCAGTTGCAGCTCAGGATTACGGTCTTTCACTTTCGAAGCTGCCTACCCATACGACACGAAGTGGCAGCTTGATCTCGAGCACTTCCAGCCTTCCGACGCGATAACATGCCTCAGGGCCCACCAGAAGACTCTCGAGTCTCTACATCTCGACCTACGGGCGCGCGGGCGGAACCCGCCGTTCACACACGATACCGATACTGATGGTGGTCGTATTCACCCCGCCACAAGTATCCAAAACTTCGCCGCCTTGGAGCACCTCCTCATCAACTCGAGCTCCATTTGCGGCAGCTCTAGAACCCCAGATTTGAAGCTCGCGGCTGATGCTCGCCAGCCTCTAGTCGGGTTTCTCCCGCCGAATATCATCACACTTGATATTGTGGGCCACCTTGGGCCCAGGGACAGTCCACACCTGGAGCAGGGGCTGGTTGCACTTGTGAAGAGTGTTCGTGGGGGTCAGTTCAGGGGATTGAAACGAATTAGATGCGATTCGGGCCAAGGACTTGGCGAGGAATTTGCTAGCTTATTTGAAGAGGTTGGTGTAGAGTTCAGTTGTCAAGAATGGCCGTTGACGGAGTCCACTGTGACCGCCATGGATGTACCGAGTGCGTTCGGGCATTTGACTTCATGCCTGGATGATGAGTTTGACGACGTGGACCTTTGAGCAAGCAAAGTCCCTAGGGAACAACATAGTAGCCCTCGAGACCTACCTCGGGACTGCTCGACCGGGCTGTAGAATGGATTCTCGTCAGAAAATGTGCTTATTTCAGTTCAGGCAACAATATTTAATATGATGCGAGCAGCTACAAAAACTCATCAACTGTCAAGATCTTCGCTACTTGACCATCAAACATAGATCGTCTCAGTTGTGAATCGTGGCCCGCAGACCCGGGATGATCTCCAGGTCCTCCGGCTTGTGCTCGTACTTGCCATCCTCAGATATCTTCGCTCCGCCGGTCTTGCGCTGCTGCTGTGACTGGCGAACCTTGACCCACTCTTCCGTGGTCAGGTGCTGTCCAAGCTCCGTGAAGGCGTTCGACGTCCTTCCAAGGCGCTGGAGGAGAGGGCTGTTCTGGATAGGGTCCAGGACGACCTGGTTGTTAGGCCTAGCAAAGTACAGGACGCCCAGACGGTCGATGTGCGCCTGGTCCTGGGGAGGGACGTGCACCCGGTGGATAGACGACTTGATCAAGCCTCCCGTAAGCGCCGTCAGGGCGTCGCAGGTGTTGATGGTGATGGTTCCGTCCTGCGGCTTGACCCACTTCCACTGGCCCTCGCTGTTCAGGATCTGCAGGCCGCAGACAGGCTGGCGGAAGAGCAAGGTGATGGAGCCGAGATCTGTGTGTCCGGGGCTGTAGAGCTCTCCAACCTTCTTGTTGTCTTCGGGGGAGCGGGCTGCGTAGTACATGTATCGCAGGTGGTCTTCTCCCTTGACGTCGTACTGGTGATCCCGGACGAGCTGGTCCTCATCGGGTAGCTCAAGGAGGATGGCAAAGAGCCTCAGGAGCTTCAAGACAACTTCCTCGTGGCATTTCTATTACATGTTAGAGTTATGTTGTTCTCGATTGGCTGTAAGCCAATAAGGTTGATTGCTCACCCTAGAAAACTGCTCGATCTCCTTGATGTTGTCCTCGAGCACGGGCGGTTGCTGCCTTGGGTGGTAGCCATCGAATTTTGGAATGTTGTACACCTGCACATTGTCTTTTATCCCGTTTCCAAGTCTGCCACAATGATGATCAGATAAGTCCAATACCACGTCGAGGCTCCGAAGCGGATGGAAGGTCCCTAGAAGTCTTACATTCTGTGGCCAGCAGGGCGGTAGCCGTTGTAGTTACCGGTGACAAGGTCATTGCTGTTATGATACTTAAGCTTCTCCTCCAGGGGAAGGTCGTAGAACGCTCTTCCAAGAGCAAATTGCCGATCAACTTCCTCCTGGGTGATGTTAAAGTTCTTGACATAGAAGAAGCCTCCACGATCGTCAGCTTCAGCATTCCTTGGAGGCTGTACAGACTGGGTAGATGTTCCACCCCCTGGGCAAATTACCTACCGACATGTTGGACGGCATATTCTAGCTCCTTGACCAGCTCATCCTTGCCGCCAGGCTGGTCAAACTTGCTAAGATCGAGGGTAATCAGGTCCGCCCAGTCCACTATTCGGTGTTGATTAGCATCACGACGAGCCAAGCTGCAGTTGCTGGATATCACTCACAGTCCTCCTTGGTAACAGGGATATGTTCGTACTTGTCGACGATTCTTCCAGGCATCTTGATTTCGAGCAGCTTTCTATACTGTGTACAGGAGAACGATTGGCCAGAATGATAACGTAGACACCAACCCAAGTGTTCGAAAAATGGATATTGATGATTTAAGGGAAATCCGGAATTCGTCAAGTGTGACCATAGGATCAGAGGAGTCGGACCTCCTCATTGTTCCCTCCTCATTGTTCCCGTGAGCACGTCATCTGGATGTTATCGTCCCCATCTTACAAATGCGTCGATGGTGAAGCGCTTGGTCTCGCATAAGGGGTGCAACAGGTTCCATACATGTGCATCCACACATCCGCGGTTCCATCTCGGAGCAACCAATAGTGGCCAATTTGGTCATCGAGACCTCAATTATCTCTGTCCTGTTATCAACGAGGGGTTTCGTCTTGCGCGGGGTCATAAAGAGGCATCAGATGCACATAAAGTGTGCGGAGACGAGCACGCCATACTTTTAGCTCCGTGAAGCCCACCAACACCCATGGGAGGATCATTCCCATGTATGTACGGTACTTACATACAGCTCTGGACCATTGTCATCGTCGTGATGCTCGAGAGCTCCAGTTCCCAGGTATGAGTTGTAGCCCAATTGGGTTCTTGGGAACCTAAATCGTCTATTCTCCGAAGTGGGCTTTTCCTCGCATCTCGTCCCCGGCTATCGCATCGCTTAAGCCCCGAGATGGAACCGCTCCAGCCTCGAGGAGTGGCCGTCAGGGGTTAACATACAGTAGCACGCCATTGGAGTCTTGTCAGTCACCACTTTAGCTGCAGAGAACCCTTGAAGCGGGACGAGGCAAGATGGGCCACTACCGAACCACACATATTGGTACGCAAGCCCAATCCACTATCAATGGAAGGCAATCTGAGATATGTGGCGACTCGAGGGCTATACTACCGTGTGTATCTATGGTGAAAAGCGGTGGATCCATCACGCATGAGGTTTTCGAGAGCATGCATACTGACTAAATTACATGCACTGTCTCGGACTCCCATAAATGTCTCTCGTAGCTGTCGTGCGCTTGATATGCCTATCACTTAGACCTCCAGGCCTTGCATCTGACCAGTATTTGATATCGTTGACTGTCTCGATAGTCGACAGCGTATATCATTTCGGCAGTCATTAGAGAACTGCTCTCTAGGCAATATGTCGGATTTCGAAAAGGGAGAGGAGGCCAAGAGCCGCTCGCTCTCGAGGCTATCTCCATGGGGTCTGTTCAAGGAGATCTTCAACTGGTACCCATCCGAGTATCCAACGGAAGAAAGGAAGTGAGTGTTGAATAATGGCTGGATAGCAAAGCTGCATGTATTGACGGTCAACAGGCTACTGCTGAAGTTGGATCTTTCCATCCTTGTTTTCGCATGTCTATGCTGTGAGTCTGCTCCATCTAGCCCAAGGCATCTACCACAGCTTTTCACTAACACCTGAATCTATAGTCTTTGTCAAGTACCTCGGTAAATATACACCTCCGTTGGGAATAGTGACAACGAAACTAAGTTCTTGATAGACCAGGCCAACATCAGCAATGCATACGTCAGTGGTCTTAAAGAAGACTTCGGCCTATATGGCAACGAGCTTAACTACTTGAACGTATGCTACTATGTGGCATACGTAGTCTTCCAAATTCCCGGGATGTTACTTCTTTCACGACCAAGCCTGGCTCGTTGGCTTCTTCCGACACTTGAGATCCTCTGGGGGATCGCCACGTTCGGACAGAGCCGAGTGACGAACATAAAACAGCTCTACGCATGCCGCTTCCGTGAGTCTTCACCACCCTCGGTTCAGATAAACCTGGCAGAGGCAGTGCTAACGGAGGAGAGGCAGTGGTCGGCATGTTCGAAGCCCCCGTCTTCGCCGGTACGCACTTCATCCTCGGCTCGTGGTATAGCGGGCCCGAACTCTTTAAGCGCGCAGGCACCTGGTTTATATGCAATCCGCTCGGTTCGCTCGTGTCCGGATTCCTTCAAGCCGCCGCATATACCAACCTTTCCGGTGTTTCGGGCATGGCCGGATGGAGATGGCTGTTTATCATTGACGGTATCTTCACGATCCCGGTTGCGCTACTCGGATATGTGGTCTTCCCTGGTGTGCCAGACTCGCCTAGGCCATTCTTCCTGAAGGAGAAGGATACGAATCTTGCGAAGTCTAGGTTGGAGAGGTTCAAGATCCGAAGACCGGGGAAGTTGGACTTGACCGTTTTCAAGCGTACGTTGGGAAGGTGGCACATTTGGGTGTTTGTTTTCTGCTACATGTGAGTCTACAAACGTTGACTCTTTCTGGTTGACTCACGCTTACACTCCTTTTCACTTCAAGCTGCATGATAATCTCTTCGTACCCCTCGAGTTACATGAACCTGTGGCTCAAAGAAGAAGGATACAGCACAGTCCAGGTCAACACTCTACCCACCATAGCTTATGCTGTCCAAGCTGTGGTGTCGTGGTTGGGTACAACTTTGGCAGCGATCTATCCGCCGTGGGCGCTCTACACCTTCGAGACAACTGTTGTCCTGTTCTCATCAGCTTGCATGATCGCGTGGAACATCCCCAATTCACTGAAGTATGCTATCCCCAATCCTTACCATCTCGTCCGTAAAGCTGACAGGAATGGCGGCAGGTTCGCCGCTTGGTATCTGTTCGGTTTCGGCGCATGCGCAAGTCCTATTCTTTACTCAACAGTCAACTCAGTTGTCAGAGACGACTCGGAAGAGCGAGCTGTCATCTTGGTAAGTTACTGCGCCTGGCCCCGAATCCAAGTCACATTGCCGGACTGTCGAACGATGACTGACCGGATGCTAGGGTGCCATGATGTCCTTCGGCTACTCCTTCAATGTTTGGGTGCCGTTACTTGCGTTCCCGACTTCAGGGCCGTACGGAGCCACAAGGTGGCAGCGCGGCTGGCCGATCACGTTCACGTTCTACTTCCTACTGTGGGCGGGCTTCATCACGGCTGTGCTACTTCATAGGCGCGATAAGAAGTTGAAGCGTCAGCAGGCGACGCTCACTGAGACCCTGAGCAGTGCTGAGGCGTCAAGCAGAGAGGCTGTTCCTGTTAACGTGGTCGTGGATAACAAGTCGACTTCTTGAAACTTGATGTAAGGAGTAATCAAGATAGGCTGTGCAGCGTTGGGGTTGGGTCAAGTTTTGAACCTCAACCTAGACAAGCCGAATATGGAAAGGGTCCTAATCACTATTTAATGAGAAATGTATCTGGGCGCCCTCGTTGAAATTGTTTGTGCTGTAGCAGAGGCCATAGGTATTCTGTCTACCTAAACTTGTTGCTTGTTACGCGATCATCGGCCATCCGCAGATGAGCCGTGACCCAACACACACACACATATATATATGCATGACGAGAGGCCCATCTGCCCGGGCTCATATGAGATATGTGAGAGAACCGACAATGGCTGACTACCTGTAACTGCAGGTGCAGCTCTCTGGCAGGACAACACCCACGAAAGAACTTGGGGCCAGGAAGAAACGCGTGAAGCGACAGCTCAAGAATAATGTCTAAACACCGAAGTCAGTGTCCCCACGCACGCTCAATCAGAGACTGCCATCATTTCCAAGAAATCAGCCTAAGGGGCAACAACCGCCAGACTATACACTATGAGAGGGACGAGTGCTACCCTAGGATGCATCTACGGTGACCTATATCGGAGCTACAGAAGAAAGAGGGAACTCTCCAGTCACGAGTACATCCAGCAGCGAGACGCAGTGGCCAAGTATGTTACAGGCTGGTTATCTTGGCAGGCGGCGGTTGCTGATGCTTTTCGCTCGAGAAGACTTGTAATGATTGCGGTTCGACGCAACCCCGTAGACCGAAGGGGACGTTTGTACTTGAACGACCGTCTCGTAAAGTCAGAACCCACGAAGGTCGGCGTGTGGCAATGCGCCTCCAGCTCCTCTTATACGTCTTCTTGCCGGTATACACAGTGTTAATACCTCCTTGGCGGGGGTTTTTCCGAACTTGGGCAGCGGCATGGCGGACAAAGGATTGCTTCGGTCGAGCAGATAGCCCGGTGCAGAGGTAATAGGCTCGTTCTTCGGGTGCTGCGGACTTGATGTTGCGACCCTCGTAGGCCTCGGCCTGCTTGCGCATCTAGATCTTCTCCTTGTCTCTTCTCGGCGTACTTGGCGCGCAAACCACGGAGGTTTCGGGGGCAGCTCGCTTATTTGCACACTCTTGATTATCAGGGAGATGAACATGAAGCTTTGTGTTGTATGCCGTTCCATGTGCTCATTCCGAGTCTGTAGGTGCCATCATGTCAGTAGCAAGGTTGCCGATAGCAGACGTCCTCCAGATGTCGCCATGATGGTTCAAGATGTCCTCGAGAGGGACTGAGAGTACTGCTGGTTTCGACTTCCTCAGGATCAAATAGAATTGGTTGGTCAGAAAGTTCGTTGACCGGTGATGCAGTCCGTCCCTCGTCTGTCGTTCGTGTGGAGGTCGTTGCTGTACTTGATGGTTCCAAGGTTCAAGGTTGTCGACAGGGAGGTCCGAGGGACGTCGAGCTGCAAGTCGAGTCACTTATCGGCACCATATCGTCTCTTATCGCGAGGTCAATTAACTCCGAGTCCGGCTACAGTTGTACCTCGGTACTTTATCACCCCTGCACATTCTTTTTCGGCTAACCTTAAATGGACGACGGGCGCATGGGCCTATCGATACTTGGGTACTTCTCCTTATCACTTCTTATAAGATTTCCCCCCGGATTCCCCGAGTTTCTCAACTTCGTATACGTGCTTCGCTTTGTTATTATTTATACAGAGCTCGTACCCCTTCAAGTAGAGGTCTGAATGCCAAATCAGGTCTTGAGTCCTCTTCACATTATCAACCGGATACTCACAATCATAACATTGGAGGTTCGCCGCCAACCAGTTGACGAGCCAGATAGGAGACCTTTGAAACCTTTGAAACACTTGTCTCCTATTTACCACTCTCGCTCTCTGAAATACCTCCCCATATCCTCCATCAGGGCATCCGGGTCCTTCTCGACATGCTCCCATGTGGCATCGACCACCTGCCTCACGGCTCCATGACGCAATTCCAGACGCATAGGGAACGGCTTCGGCCTGACGAGGAAGTAATCCGTCACGCTGAAGGTGTCCACATCGATCTCATTCCCAGCGTCATCCAGTGCCTTCTTGAACTCAAACGCCCAAAGTAAACGTGAAACCACGTAGAACAAGGCTCTGCGAGCGATGTGCTCACCCACGCACACCCGCCTGCCGAACCCAAAACTCACAGGGCCGGGTAGGGAAGGATCCTCGAGCCATCTCTCGGGAAGAAACAGGTGCGCGTCTTTGTACACTTTCTCGTCCATGTGTATCGACCAGTAGTTTGGGATCACGATAGACTCCTTGGGTATACGATACCCCTTGTAGACATCCTCCCGCAGGTTGGAATGCGCTATGCCCGCCATGGTGATGGGTCTCCAGCGGAAAACCTCCTGGATGATCGCAGATATATATGGGAGTTGCCCAATGTCCTCTATGGCAGGTAGTCTGTCCCTCCCGACTACCCTATCCAGCTCCTCCTGGGCGACCCTCATCTTCTCCGGGTTGGTGACAGCAGCCATGACGAACATCTCCAGGGTCTGTGCTGTGGTGTCCAAGCCCCCATTGTTCAGATGAGCCGCATCATACACCAGACTCACCTCATCAAACTGCTTTGCAGCCTTGCTGGTCATCAGCGCCTTCGTCCAATTCCACGCCGGACTCTTCCTGGCTCTCTCACAGCTCTTCGTATGGTGGGCCCTCTCGAACTGATGCCACCGTTCCGCTGTCCTCTTCCAGGGAGCAAGCCAGGAGGGAAGATAATTGAGAGCAGGAACGATATCGCAGGGCCAGACCCCAGGCTTCATCGCCTCGGCGAAGTGTTTCTCGACCACGTGCGCGTTGGCGAGTACCGGCTCGCGACCGGTCTCGATACGGAACCCGTAGACGAGCATGTATGACATGGAGGCCGTGAAGCGGTGCAGGGCCATGACGAGTGCGCAGTACCCATCCATCAATCCCGAATTGTCCTCGACGTGCTTGACGTACTCCCTCGCATCGAGACGTGCCTTATCGTTCCCCTCACAGTAGTCAATCAAATACCTCATTGAGGCTATGCTCTCCATATCTTGCAACGGGGAAACCGTCCGGCTTGCGTCTTTGGTAAAGAGTGGGCCCATGTTACGCCTGTGAGCCTTGTAACTGTCATCAAAGGGCTTGAGGAGCATATGTTCGCCTTTGTATAGCAGGTCAGCCGCCATGGGAATGTTTTTTCGATGACTATAGTTCTGGCTGCGTTTGTTGAGGAGCTCGTGTGCGCTTTCACGGTCAGCGAGGACGATGATGGTGTCTTTCCCCGCAAGGAGTCTAAAGATAGGTCCGTATTGCACATTCCAGATGTGGAACTGTCTCCATTGATAGGAGGTCGGCATGGCGAGGATGTTGCCCAGGATGGGAAGTCCCGGAGGCCCTGGTGGAAGGGGTAGTCTGGCTCGATGAGTGATGAGGAGGCGGAAGAGGAGGGCGATGGCGACGATCGGGAGAGCAAGCCATCGGCTCTCATGGTTGAGGATTCCAGACAGTGCTTCGAACATGGTGTTTGGGAATGTTTTGTGCGTAGCTACGGATCTGTAACTCAGTGGTAGGGAGCAGGAAACGTGAATATATCAAATCTGTGTCGTTCTATCCGCACTTTGGTTCTGTGCAAGGTCCCAATAGATGGGTTCTCAAGAGTCTGCGTGGCTTTATATGCCCAGGTGGTCTCCTGTAAAGCAATACATGTGCAGTATCTGACGGCGTGACAAGTCACTAGAACGTGGTCAGCCTCGACCACACCTCAGAGTATCACGGAAATAGTGACCTCAGGATAGACCACCACGGCCATAGTCTTGACAGAGGCAGACATGTTGGATATACGCCCCATCTCATGATCCAGCTCGGACAGAGGGCGCTTTCACCAAATGCAGTATACCTCGCGTGTTGAGTTTCATTGATGGAACCCTACTACATGCTGGCTCTTCATTGTGAGGCGTGAGTGGCCGTCTTCGTCCACGCCTTCCTTGCTCGATCGCATGGTGTCCATGGGAGTTGCAGCCAGCCAAAGAAAATATCGCAGTTTGGCCCTCCACACAATGGACGTTTGGAGACAACAGGCATCTGTCAGCGATGCCATACAACTTCACTTGCCATGTGACTTCCAAGTCCAATTCATTGGTTCGTTACTGTGTAGCGGGGACCATCCTGGAGTTGTCCTTCCCCAAATGCACACTATGTGTACGTGCTATTATATGAGTATAGGAGAATCTGGTTGGATAACAAGGCCAACTCCGAACCATGGAAACGAGCAACAACCTAGGTAGGTATAGCCTCTGCTTTTAAGACACCAAGGCGTTATTCATACCGGGAAGTACATCTCATAATCCCCTCCACGAGTTCACTGCAGGCGAAGATTGAATTAATCAACCTACCGCGGTTGCCGCTAGTTATTCTTGCCATACCACACCCTCGGGCTATGGATAGCATGTAAGTGGATTGTGTGCTTCACTTGCTGCCTGATGCCCAATCAATGTCATCCAATATCTCGCTATCAATATAACAGCCGCTGGTAACGTGACAGTCAAGGCTATTGATGACGCGGCTCACGTCAGAATCCCATGTTGTCGTGTACACAATGTCGACACTGCTTCTTCAGAGTCCTATTTCTGCACTAGAATCATGTACGATATCTCCAAAGCCTGTGGTACCTACCTATTCTTCGCCTCTGATGTCAAGACAAGTTTCACCAGTGTATTCATATCGTCTTCACTGCTATATAAGTACGAGTGATTACAAGCTGATTACTTCAATGCCTCCCTCCCACCTGGTCTCAAGCCGATACCTTGACAAACCCTTCCCTTGTTGTACCAAATCACTTCTGGGCCCAGGACATTAGCTGTAACCCAGCGAGCTGTCTGCGTGTGCATGCTGTCCGTTTCAGGCTCACCGAACGGCTCGCCCGTTCTATCCTTCCTCATCCGCCCACCAAGAGAAAGCTCCTCCATTCCCTCTTCAATATTCTGGGCTGCTTTGCCTCGATTCTCCGTCGACGTGAGGCACACCGGTCCGCTCCTTGGAAAACTGGTCCTTCCCTCCGCCAACGCCTGGAATATAACCAGTTGATCCTGCAGGTACTCATCGACGACGCCGCTGGTTCTGACTTCTCCATACAGTTCCTTTGTGACTTGATCTGAGATCTCCTGGCTGAGCTGCTCCACTGTCTTTCCCTTGCGTTTTCGAGAGTATAAGTGATCTCTCCCCCATCGTAAGGTCGCCGACTTTGCTACAAGGAGGACGTATATTCGCGCCTCGTGCTTGCTCTCTTCATGCGGCCTAAAGTTGACACTCACTCCAGGGAACAGCCTCTCGAGATCATTGCGTAGTGCTGCCTCGATTGTTGCGCACAAGTTTGCCGGAGTGATCATTGTAGCTTCAACAGATTTGACATCGAAGTCAGACGGTTGTTTTCCGAGTTCCACAGCTCCATCGTCCAGTCTGAGCTTCTCTCCGATAGGTATGGGCTGGATCTTGAACCAGACGGACCCTCGTGTGGCAGTTCCCATGCTCCATCCTCGTTCGACAAGCTTTCTCTCCACAGAAGTGCCAAAGAACGTCTCCAATATAGGCAGTAGAACCTGGTCCAAGTACTCGTAGCTTAGCGAGAATGACACATTGGTGCCCCCAGATATCGTCAGCTCGATGGGCTCATTGTTCGGGTTGCCGGCGAAGAGGAGGAAAGGGAAAACGGCCTGGAAGATGAGAAGCGCGCTTGCGGCTGCCGATTCAGCCCGTATTTTGAGATTCCTCTCGAGTAGGTCGCTGGGCCCACGGTTCGGCCGAAACTCCAAAGTCTTACTTCCAACTTGAAGGCCCGTCACATCGGCTGCAGTAGCCTCGGCCAGCCATTCGATGGATGTTACGTGCTGGGATTTGAGGCCTGGAAAGTGGATTGTGTCAGCACAAAGCGCCAAGTAGTGAGGAGGTATAAGGACACGAGAGAGAAACGCACCACCCCCTCGAGGTCCTGGACGTTTGCCCCTCACGTTGGTGATAACGACCGGTTTGGATGTGACGGAGGCAAGAGCAACTGCGATCCTGACCAGCTGGCCACCTCCTTCGCCGGTGCGGCCGTCGAGCTCGATAGCGTTGCTTCGTACCATAATCTTGTCGTCCTGAGTGTCTTGTTTGCGTATGATCAAACAATTACTTCTTTTCGATGACGCTTCCGACGATTTCCAGGTCATCGTTTGGAAACTTCTCCGTTCAATGGACCTGACCAACACAATCACCTGGCTTCCTTAGCAGTACTTAAGTACTCAGTAGGTTTACACAGGCGCAGTAACACTACGACCGCAGGCCCTGGAGTGACACATAAATGCAGTACATGTAAGCGACGCTGAGTCATCCGGCGTAACTCCCCAAGGCTGTTTACAGCTGGATATGTACCTCATGATGCGACGATATTATTATATACTATTTTTCCAGCCCTCCCTCCGGTCAAAGAACTATTGATTGAGAACTTTGCGGCTAGGTCTATGAGAAGCTTGGTCAGTCGTACTGTACTCTGGTTCTTCACCAATGGAGAATTTGCTAGCATGTATATACTATCAACAGTATTTCAAGCTCCTTATGGTGGCAAATAGACAATGACTCCCTCATCACACATTAAGTTACGATTGCCGACTTATGCGAAGCTCTTATAAGCTACAGAACCAACCCAGTGTCGTGGTCAAGCTGATACGGAACGGGAAGGCCAAGAGACGAAACGACGTTCTAATCTGGAGCTTCATTTGCCTGGGAGGAGATTGAATGCAAACGCGAATTGTAAACAAAATCATGTAATCCCCCTAGGACTTCAGTCTCTTGTGTCGAACTACAAGTTGCCAAGGCTTGGTTTGACACCCGTCTATGAGTTCTTAGCAATGAATGATCGATGCAGGTCTTTCATTGCCCCATAGATGCTACTCCCAGATCAGTCGCACCTCAAGCAGCTGCTAGACGAGCTCGAGGCACCGAGTATAAGACGAGGAAGGTGCTCTTCACGGGTGTGTCGTGAATGCCTTGGATGACATAGTTTGAGTCTGCATCCCTTCTTCTCAAGAATGTCAACAGTGAAGGGCGAGTGTCCAAACATCAAGTATTATAATTCTTTAGAACTGGAGTCCTATTCATGATATTATAACTAAATACTATGTGATCAACGAAAGAAATGGCATTAGAAATGTCGACACCAAGTCAGCCTTGAACCGAATACCCGGGCAGCACTCCTTTTGCAAATATCTGTCTTGAAACGTGCTACCATAACATTGCCTTCACCAAACGCTTTCAGTATCTGCAATGTAGAAGGTACATGTCCACCATGTCCACCACAGCATCGCAGAGGAGCAACTATCAACTGTCATATTGGAGGGCCCAAAGATATCCACAATATGCTGATGGGCTCGCTAGACTGTTGGTCCCGGACTGAGGCACCTTGAAGCCCACAAGAAGTAAGTCTTCCAGCGTAGTCCAATGTCGCCTTCTGCACCTACGGGTGACCCTCGTCCAAGACAGCGAGACTGTTGTCCAGGTTTCCACAAGCTGCTGGTTATAGGGCGCCCCGACCAGCCAGCACCCCTGGTAGACACTCCACAGATACCTACAAGACCAGTGGGCCCCCTGGGGCTGCGTTTCCGGTTCGCAATCCTGTGTTATGATCGTTGAGCCCCAACTTCGAGCGGTGCATATGGTATGATATACCTAGGTACCAAATGTCCGACCTTCAGTAGGCAATTCCCTCTGTGCTTGAATCATTGGGGCCGATTGTCACGGGTCGGCTCTTGAATATACATACCGCAATTTCCTTTTCTTTGCTGCCGTTATCTTCCGCCTCGACAACTGCAAATCCGCAAAGCTTGGATGCGAAAAGACCTTGGCCTCGCAAGCCCACTCGTGGCTGAGGCCTGCCAAACGGACGGGGTGACTAACCAGGAGCTCCCAGGTTGTCACCTCTTTCCAGAGGTGGGTGGCAACCGAGCTAATCTCGCACCGGGTGGTAGGAGGTATGAATGGAAGAGCCACCATATGATAACACGGTAGGTCTTACCGTTGATGACAGGTTTGTCCTTGCGTCTATGTATTCCTTTTATGGCCTCGATATCCATTGTACAAGCGCCCATGGGGGTCTTAGTATCTGGCAAGTCTCAATAAAACGTGGAAAGACCCGACGAAGTGAGATCTATGATAGAAGGATAAGATCGAAAACTCGATGGGAGGTATCATTAACAACTAGATCATGGCAGAGCTCAAGTGCTCAGTTAGATGAAGCTCGTAAAATACTCATCGCTACACCAGACCCCAGGCCTGCACCCCTTTCCTTTGTCCCTTCCGCATCCAATGCGTTCAACGACGGGGATATATGGGACGATGGTCTCGTAAAGATAGCGATGATTATAGTGAGGAGCGACTCAGAAGATCAAGAGCAAGACTTTGCAGGGTTACGGAAGGTATGATACAGGATTGGTAGCGTGACCAGAAGACAGCATGCTCGATAGAACGATGTGCAGTACAGGCATTCCAAGGCTGACGTTGAGGGTAAAGATTCCCCATGTAGGCTCCTGTATAACAGCTCGGAGACATGCTCGCCGCGTCCTGAGACTAGAAGCGGCTCCAGACCCGGGCCTGGACCGTCCTCGCCGATCAACCTGATAATTACTAGAGCTGGCTGTTCGGATGGCGATCGATGTTCGCCTCCAGTTTTTAGGCTGGCCGGCCACGAGAAGAAAATCGAGTGCGCTGATCTGCCGCTCCTTGACAGTGCATATCATTGAGCTAAGAAGGAGATATTCAGGTACAGGTACTATACGCTCGACGATCTCCCGCCTGACATCTAGAGATCTTCGGTCTGGACTTGATGACATGCGATTGTTGTGTGACAGAAGACACTGACGAGAGGCTTTGTTCCATCTTTAGCAGGGTGCCGAGTATACTATTCTCGACATCCCAACAGCCTCATATGTGCTGGAGTGTTGAAAGATCTGTTCTCATGGCAGTACCCTTGCTAGCTGCTCCAAATCTGCCAATCTGACGAGGGCAGCTTTGACACCACTCAAGATGACCCTTGGCCCTGTCTTGAAGATAGTAAGACGGTACGTCGTCGCCGTAGCAATCAACTGAAAATCGGGCATCATCCGGGGTTGTTGAACAGGAGCAAGTTCGATACCACGCACAGAAGTTTGCCGATGGAAGGTCACGTGCACAGGAGCAAAGTAGCAATATCGCATAGGACTCTTCTCCATCCCACTTGGGTAACAAAGAGATTGCATCTGCCCTTGTGGGCAACTCCTTCCCGCTGACGTGACCATATCGAGTGGCGACAAGGAAAAAATCTGAAGCAGGATAGCGCGCGCCATCGGAAGGATACTAGAGTACGACGATGCCGAAAGCAGCGGCCACGCTCAAGCCACCAGACGCCAACGCTAAATCATGTGAGTAGGGGGGGGGGATCAAAACCGCAATCCTGCCGCGCATCAAGCCCTATACCCCGTCCGTGTGTCCCTCATCACATCGACTAGCGGTGTGCTGCTGGTGCCTGTGTCCCGCGGATGTCAGACATGGGAGAGGAGGACGCTGCGATGTGACACATTGCGCAATGCGCCAAGCTAGGTCTTTTTGGTATTCTGCGAGATGTGTGACGAGAGAAAGGAACAGCATGAAGGCGCATGCATATGTATATATGAGCCCTGGAGGCCGGAGTCGGGCGATTGCCGGTCCATCAGCGATTGCCGACTATACTGACATGCATGATGTCCTCCGGAAGTTACTCGGTGAACACAATTGGGGGAACTTCGTCGTGATTTGGGTTCGATGCAGAGATATGCGATGCCCTGGTATATGTTGAATGAGTGCTTTTGTGTCAGGAATGAAAGCCAAGACCAAGACGCAGGACCGGAAAGGGGGTGAAAATAGAGCTGCCGGCGATGGGGAGAGGAGCCTTGGAGGGTGAGGGTGTGCGGCCTCATCTCAACGGCATTCCACGATTGGTAAGGACAATGCTACCCGGGTGCTAAGCCATGTACGGTAGCATCATGAAGTGCCAACTGAATTGTGAAAAGATACATGGCGGGTCGATGAATGGATGGGGTGCATTACTCGTCGATAACCCACGATACTATGGACATCTTTTCGGAAAGTCGATGATACGAGCGTAAGAATGGCATGGCGCATCTTTCCTAAAACGTTTAGGACGAAGCAGTTCGTTTCATCTTGAAAAAACATCGCCAGATAAGACTTGGGACCCTAGGTCTTGCCAGATACCCTTCTTTAGACAGTCAGACCGCCAGTGAGAACCTCTGAAGCCGTCGGTGAAGGGAGGGAACGGAAGGGACTCGGTCTTAGTGTTACGCAATGTCGAATCAAGGTGAGACAGACCTATGAAACAAAACATTTTGGACTCAGGCATAGTCAGGCTGTCAGGTCTGCGAGGCTGCAACCAGCAACAGCCTAAAACCCTTCCTTGACACGGCATAAGAACTGAAGATGGGTTTGATCGTGGTGTGTCAGTGTGTACCTAGGGTAGTGTGTGTGGGTGTTGTCAACAAATTTCCGTAGACGGTGCACGGGATCTCGCTGAGAGATTTTTCACACCCCCTCCCCCCTCTCCCTACCAATCCCAGCCGCGTGTTGGCAATTGGGCCCGTTTTGGCGATAGTACGTATACAGTACGCACTAAGGCACCTGGGTATGTGTACAGTGGTACTTGGAATACGTACCTGCACTACACAGGGGGGGGTCTAGCGAGATGAACAGATGTACCGGTACAGAAGCCACTAGTGTGCGGGTCTGCTTAGAAGAGCGGGCCGAGCGGGGATGCAAGCATGGGTTTGTCAACAGGGGCTCATCGGGAATCCGGAGCAGGGCAGGGTTATCCACGACGTCATTACGCATCAAGGGTTATTTCAACGACACGCCCACCGCAGTAGCATCCGCTGAAACTTGCGCCTGCCGTCGGTTGTGACTGCTATTCTTCCTCTGTTCAGGTAGTTGCTGACCGGGGTGGTGCTGGGGGTTGCTTTGGGGCGCTGGGGTGCTAGGGTTTCCGTCTAGTACAGTACATGCATACTCCATACTCCGGTACCGCCATATCGCTGGGCAATCGCCTAAGATGCAACTAATGCAGGGCGCTTCTTCATCATGACGCCCATCCACAGTAGTAGCTACCGTTCGTGTCATGAGGAAGACGCGAGGTTCGCGACATGACAAACCGCCATGATGCACGGCTGGCTGGTGTGATGGGAAGCAGTGCGCTTGTGTGTACACTATACTATGTTCGCATTGTCATAATTTGGACCCGGTAGATGAATACCAATGAGAGAGGTGTGGGGACGACGATACGGGCTGTGCAGTCCGTCTATCTAATCTGATGGGATAATAGATCTCACTAGTCCCAGTATAGGCAGGCACCCAGTCATCCTGGTGGACAATCATCCTATCATACATACTGTAGTAGGCAACCAATCTTGCTGGAGCTCCTCTCCGCATCCTGTAATTTTGCCTTCTTCGTGTGTTATATTTGCACTCGGCAGCGCATGCGGATTGCGCATGGACGTGACTACCTGATTCGAGGGTATGCCGTCATTTGGTCTTCATCAGGAGGGGTCAAAAAAAGGGAAACAGACAATAACACATGGTGAGATTATGGGACGCATGAACAGACAGACATATGCAACTTCAGAGAACAAACTTTGTCGCAACCTTGGAAAGCAACACTCCCCGCGAAACACATGCGTCCCTGGTCAAGTGTCAGCGTCAAGCGTCAAGCAGCAGGACCCTGACGATCCCTCGTTCCAACGACAGGGCGGTGCTAGTCCGGAACAGGCAGACTGTACCGGATGCTTCGGTTGTAGGCGTTGCCTATTCCCGCAACGATTTGCTTATCTTATTCCCTTTTAGCTTTTTGGTTCGTGACTGGCACATGATAGGCCTAAAACCGATGATGTACAAGGGTGTCGACAGAAGCGAGGAAGGGGGTATTGACCGGCGATACTGCATACTGCGTAATCCGTATAAGAGTGGAAGCCCTTCTAAGTACATACCTAGGTATCTAGGTATGGTATGTGTATGCTCGTGGTGCTATGATTACACCCGTACACACTTGGGAAAGCCTAGGGAGGTAGGTACCCGGGTGCTATACTCAGTACAGACAGACGGACAGATCAACCTTGGAAGGGTAACTCCGTCGTGTACTACCTACCTAGGTACCTATAGGTAGGTACCTAGGTATGTACGGTACAAATGCCTACGCGGTGAGCGTGAAGGTGGTGAAGGTGGTGAGGGTGGTGAGGAAGGTGTGGGTGGGGGTTGCACTCGCCCACCCCCCTTCTCTGCTCCGGTCCCTGCACCCCTGCACTCTTAACCCTGTACCCTGCTCTCCTGCCTTCCATCTACGTCATAGGGACCCTCCTCTTGCCAACGTCTGTCGTCATCGGGGGTCCTTGTTCCTGTGGCCCGTTAACCAATCAAGGATGCGATTCGAGCTTCTTCATCCAACTATCCACATCCGCCCAACGTCAGGGTACTACCAATGCAATGTACGTGAGCATTCGCGCGCAAGAACACCACGGCAAGGGAGCTAAGAGGAACACACACACATCGTGGCCAACCGGATATCATAGCTCTTCCGTCCGGTGTTGTGCCCTAGTCACATCTATCGTAACTTCTTGACTCGTGAGCGACTCGAGGCTGTAACTATCCTTTAACCTTAGACGCGGCTCTGCTTGACGGCATTGGCTCGCAGCTCAACGTGTTAGGATCCGCCAAGTTGACACTCTGCACGGAACACAAACAAATGATCATATACGCATAGTTGAGACGGCCCAGGGGGACCAAAAAACCTGCTCATCGACAGACCCCAAGAACCTCAGGCGCCAGCTGCGTCACGCTCAATGCCTTTCCCCGCCTCGAGGTCCACTCGCACAAGCACCGGCCGACTTGCGAACACCACACGTCCTAGACGAGAGGCTCAACGAAGGGGCCCAATATGCGTTGTGCGGCTGACTAGACACGACAGCAATAATAACTCTGTCTCCAACCCTTGCAGGCCACACGGTAGAAGGACAGACCACCACCCGCGAGCACGAGGCAATTTATACAACACAGCGCTTTTATTACCTAAGTGTCGAGAGTCTCAGGGTTCAAGGGGCTCTGACAGTGTGACTAGGTAGTCCAGGTAGTCCCAGGTAGTCCCCTCTGCCTCCTTCGTTATCATCCCAAAGTTTCACCACCTGCTGCCTGTGCAGCTGTGTACCCTCAACCTCGCTCCCCGCCTCCATCTTCACGTGGCTCGCCTCCTCTTTCGCTGCTCCATCTCCCCCAGTTCTCCCCAGTGGGAGGTCCCCATCGAGCGTTCGATCGGCCACCCCAGTCATCCCAAGGTTTCATCAAGCCTATTCCTACCATGGCAGCGATGGACAGTCCTTTGTACCTGCCCCCCGGTAAACCCACCGCCGCTGTTCCAATCTTGCATGGGAAACACCGAAGAGATGTGGAGATATCCTCTGTTACCACTGCTGTTTACAGTATTCTCGTCCGTCTCCGGGATACTGGCAGGTCGGGGCGGTGGACTGGCGACAGCGGATGGTCAAGCAGGTGGACGGCCAGCATGGTTTGTCTCGGGGCGGTGATGACTCTTGAGATGGGGGATCACAACGCAATAGCCTCATTGACTCCCTTCCTCACTTCCCTTTACCCACGCCAAGTTACAGCACATGCTGCCACTTGCAGCAAGACCGGCTCCGTCGACGCATGGCCACGCAACGTCTTGCCTCCCCAGCTGGCACCTTCCCTTCCCCGCGGCCCCGGTGTTCCGTTGTCGTCCACGCGAATGTATTGGCCAGACTTCGACACCAGTCGTCTTCAACCGGGGCTTCTCCCGATGGTGCTCCCGACCACATGATGTAGAATCCGGATATGATCTTCGGCCCTAGTCGCGCCGGAGCCAACTAGCCCAGCCGGAGTCGTTCCCTCACTGTCCCTGTCGCAGCTGTCGCCGTCACCGTCACAACGGATCACTGTGCCCCGGTGAACCTTCTTCCTCTGGTGTCGCATCCCGCTCCACCTCGATTCGACCAACGCAGGCATCCATGAATGTGTGTGTTTCGGATGGGAGATGGCCTGTTTCTATCTTGAGCGCGGCAGTGCGTGTACTGCTCCCTCTTCATCGCCTCATCCTGCCATCTGCCTGCCCCTAGTGGGGAAGGTGTCAAGGAACTGAGTATGTAATATTGCTACTCATTCGCCTCTTGTGCCTGACAGTTGCCATTCGTCACCTTGAAGCTGGCATGGCTGGCCTCCAGAAGGTTGGCTGGTGAGAGCTGCCCCTAGTGCTGGGATGTCTCGACAAGAATCTCATATGTACAATTGGTATAGTTCAAGGTTGTCATTGATAATTTCGCCCCGTCTCCTGACTGGGTATGCCCCTCAAACATTGACGAGTCCTTTTCTGCCATGGCAGACTCGAGTGGGTCCTCGTCCCTTCAAGCTGCTGCGCACGGTTTCAAGGGATTCAAGAACTGGCACATGTAAAGACTCAAGTGCGAGTTAATTCCGCTCCCCCGTTGTAAGGATGGATGAGATAGATTATGCGCTTGATCAAGTGATCGGCGACGCAACTGTAATCTGAGAGCTGGGTACCTGCCAACCCAGTTCCCGCCACATGCAGCCGCTGCTTGTGCCGATGTGGGGATCTGGGGACCATCTGAGCATGTTGCGAGCTCGGTAGTGCCGAACTTGCAGGATAGCGATGCTCACGGTGCCATACAACTGGGCGCTTGATGGGCACAGTGACCTCACCGGCGGCGTGGTTTACCCCTCTCTTTCGCGACGCGACATCTGTCCCCTCTCCTTTGTAAAGCGAGCAAGATAGTCACGAAGGAAGGTGACAGGTTCATCCGAGGGCCAGGAGGATAGGGGGTGGGCGTCTGTGCTTGGTTGGGGCTGGCAACGACAGCTCGTACTATGGTAATGAATGGTCGATGGCGTGCTGGTCTGCCCCTTTTCGCGTTCGAAACGCTCAAGTCGATCCGGGCGGTTGACTCGATCGTCAATAACGTTGATGGGAGTAAGCTCAGGTGCTTTCTTCACCTCATGGCCGCAGGAGAGGATCATTGGCATTGCGGCTGATAATGTCGATCAACTTGATCGCGGGGGGCTCACAAGCGCTTGTTTCGAGATGCCAGACATGATTGACATCTGTCCACATCGGTACTTGTACATGTGTGATCCTGTATGTACTGTACTAGGTATGTTTTGCTGAAGATCAAAATCTAGGGCTTCCCAAAAGACGTTTAAATGGATACATAGCACTTCCTAAAACAATCTCGTGACTTTTCTCCTATCCCTATTACATGGGGGTTTAGAACAGCTAGCCTCCCATTGGTTGCAAATGATTAATTTCGAATGCAGTTGTGGCAGCACCAAAATAAAAGACGGATCCCCTGTGGTATTATTCCCTACGTACATATGTAGATAGCGTGATAGTACGACTTGGATGGTCTGATCTGTAGATCAGCACCGAAAGGAAGAGAGAAAAGGGAAGAGGGAGAGGGGAAAAGCCACGTGCCCACCATGGTTTCTTAGCGGTGATGATCCGTTTCTCGCCGGGAGTATCTTTGGCGATCCCTTTTCCTCTTCTCTACAACATGGTATTACAGAGAGTGATAACGTACGAGACGAGCGGAAGGCCGCGGAGTGAACGGTGGAGGGGTTCTTTGGCCGGAAGGTCATTTTAAGCGGATCGAATTATAGGTAGCGATTAGCTGTAGCATTCTGAGATTCATCTTGTACAATTCTGTCGAAATTGAAAATTATATATGCCAAACAAGTGGACGAGGACGCCAGAGGAATTTTTGTGATACCCCTTCCTTCTGTTTGGGTCTAAAGACATGGAGTGTGTATATGCGTATGTATGCAGATTTGCAGATAGGAACACAAGATTAGGCAAGTTTTGATTTAGATAGCAATAAAACTCATCATTGTTCGCTCACAGCTAGTAGTACATGCATTTGGCGCAGCTGCGCGCCCACAGCATAAAAAGACAAAACAGATTCAACAACAACAACAACATGACATGAAAAGCGTTGTTCCCAAGATATCGAAAACTCCTTCCGTTCCCTGATGTGGCTCCCCTTCCTCCTGAATACCCCCCCGCCCCCCCAATTGATATAGATACATCTATTGATTGTTCCGTTTCCCGTACCCTCCTTGATATAACGACCGTGCGTAGTAAATGTTGTATACTTGTGTAGTAAATTAAGAGCGAGCGTCTAGGTTGCGCCAGGTATCCAAGAGCCAAAAGAAAAAACGAAGAACCCAAAAGCGAAGGTTATTAGGTGTGGTGGTTTGGTGGTGATGGTTGAAGAAACAAAAAGCGATAGACATTGAGCAACGCCGGAGAGCTCAGTAGATGACCCAAACCAGTGACCAGATCCGTTTAAAGCAGACGAACACTCGAGAGAGAAAAAAAACAAGAGAATAAAATCACAAAGCCAACAGTACTCAATCCCGGTAGACCAGGTTGAACCAGCCCCGCGCGCAACCGTGAAACGCCAATCACTCTTTTTTGGTATCGACCCGACCTTGAGTGACCTGATTGATACTGGCCTGTTTGCCCACATGTCTTCGCTCGAGGCCAGTGATCTTTTGCTTTGTCGTAAGGAAAAGGAAACCGACTCGCAACCGTATAGTGTTTGTGGCCCCAGGCGGATGACGGAAAGGGTGCCCGATGCCAACTAGGGGCAGACGATAAGATGTGAAAAGATATGTGTGAGTGTGGGGGGTGAGAATATGTGGTTTGTCAGAAAACCTTGGGAGTGTTGATGAAGGTTGAGTCGGAGTCCCCCCCTCTTTTCACTCGCTTGTCGCCTCGCCCGTCTGCTGCTGCTCCTCGCCCTCCTATGCTCCTGCTCTTACGCTCTCTGCGCTAGAGAAAGGGGCATCAATCCCCACGATATAAAAAAAAAAGGTGGAAAAGTAGCATCGTCCGAAAGAGAAAAAAATCGATTGGGGTGATATCGTTGAACAACCGGGTATAAATGTTGCCAGACCTCAATTGCAGAACACCCAAAACTTTTTTGTGGCCGCTTCCAGGAACCGTGTCCCGCTCTGGAAAATGCACGACGCTAACCCCCCAGCCATGTATACCCCCCCCCCTGTGTGCCAGTGCCGATGCACCAATATCGGCCATGTCCTTTTTGTTTTTGAGACCTTTGGATCAAGAGAGGCTTGAGGAGGAGGTCGTCAAGAGGAGGTGTGGACAGCGACGGGTGCAGAATTATAATGGGGGGGAGCTTAGCTAGTCTATGAGCAAAGCCCCAGCGATGGTGCGCGAATAAAGAACTGAAGTTGGGAACCCCACCCGCTCGTCGACTTAAATCGTGGTGGGCATCGTGTTGTGTGGGAGGAGGTCGCATAATATACAGCTGGTCTAGAGCCGATCGAGAGGATCGTTGTAGTTGAGCGGGTTGGGTTGTTTTTTGGCGGCCTTTTACTCTCATGTAGATGGGAGAACCTTTTTTTCTTCTTCTTCTTCTTCTCTTTTAGTCTGACTGATGGTCCTCACTACCGGCATCAGATCGGGCCTCGCCCTTATGCACCTTTCGATGCCTTCGCAGGTTCGAGACTACTGAGAAGTTCCTTCCGCAGCCCTCAACTTCACATTTGAATGCTGTTTCGAATGTCAGTCAACCGATTCGACCACATCTCCCAATGTTATGGACGGGCCATCAGGGAGTTGGGGGAGATAAAGAGGTGAAACACTTACGCTTCTCTCCGGTGTGACTGTACATATGTGTTTGCAGCGAGCTCGGCCTTGTGAATCGCTTGTCGCAAACCTTGCACTTGTGCTTCTTCTGGCTGCTGCTCGACACCTTGGAGCTGAACTGGCCCATCATGGACTGGGGCGCCGGTGGTTGGGTGTGCATCAAGCCTTGTGGCCTGGGTAGCGTCCTCGACCCTACCGTCTCGATATCGGAGCCAGCTGTGGAGTAGTCGCTAACGCTGCCGTCGACGGAACCGTAGTATGGGCTGAAGCCGGTCGACGACACGCTCGATGAGGTCGAGTGCGTCGAGGGGAATCCGTACGAGTCGCCGGAGCCCCGGCCGCGGTTGTTGTAGACACCAGCGCGGGGTGTCTCCTGGTTGCTCGTGTCGAACTTCATCGAGAGCATGCCGTGGCTCGCCTCGATCGCGTCCTGGAAGCTTCGTCGGTCGTCGTTTATACCTCTGTTGTTCCGATAGTCAACACCTGAGCTACTCCGCGCCGCTGGTGGTTGGAGGCCATCCATCTGGGACGTGTGGTCTGCATAAGATGCGCCCGAGGAGACTGACGATTGTGAATACCTTCTGTGTGGGTCCGTCTCAGGCGCGAGGCCGAAATTGTGTCGGACAGACGAGGGGGGGTAGCCCATGCTCTCGTAGCTGCTCGGCGATGCGGCGTAGGTGGCATGCACTGGGGAGGCGGCGGTCGTGTAGGCGGACTCGGCATATGAGGGGCCCGAGGTCGGGTGGGGCATCCGGTTTATGCTTAGGAGATCTTGAGGCACGATATGTAAGTCGGGTTGTCCCACAAGGGAAGGGTCCATCATACTGAGGGAGCTACCTGCTGAAGCTGAAGTCACCGGGACAGAAGCGTACGGTGCCATCGGGGCAGTTGCAGTGGCTGGTGTCCGGGACGACGGCTGCTGCGAGTGACGATCCAGGCCCATGGAGCTCGAGGCCAGGCCTGACTGAGAGCCAACGTATAGAGCGTGGCTTGAGGGGGCGGTTGTGGATGCCCACGGGTTGGTGAACTGTGGTGTGTGGTTGGGGTAGGAAGACATGTTGTCGAAATGAAGATGCCCGTATCGTTGCTGGTTTGCGTCTATTGTCATAGTCATGTTGCAAGACTTGTCTGGAAAAGGAGTGAAGTTGTTCAGGGGCGAAGATGGTCCTTCAGGCCGGCAACTGTTGGTCTTCAGAGAAGGGGGAAGCGCAATCCTGCTGTATGTTGGTCGTTCGACAGACGAGGGGTCAAGGAAGGAAGGGAGGCGCGAGAAGGAGGGAAAGAGACGAATTGGTTGATAGGTTTTTTGGTTGTCTGGTTGGTTGATGTTGATCCCGGTATAGAGAGGAAAAGAGAGAGAGTATAATGTAGTGACACCTTGATCCGGGAGATAGAAGACTTTACTTCTTTTCTGCTTCTGTGGTGGTTTTTTTCTTTTCTTCTTCCTTCGTCCCTTGAATTCAGATCAAACTGAAAAGATACCAGGCGCACGCGGGTGGTGTCGAGCAAAGGAGGGATCAGCGAGCTTAAGTGTGCCCCGAGGGAACCACCTCTGGGATGACAGGACGGCAGAGAGACAGTGGCCCCTGTGGATGGTAAGGACTAGCGCGGTGGAGCCAATCGGTTGTTTGCAACCCCAGGAGACTCGTCCTAACGCTGTGTTCCTTGTCCTGGTCACTTGTGGCCCTGTTCCGTGGGACGGGTGGAGACACACGTCTTGAGCGGGCCTGTGACGATTCTGGCAGGCAGGCACACACACACACACACACCCAGGCGACAAGAGCGTGGAGAGAGTAGAGAAGACAGAAGAGGAGCAGAGATCGGCACCACGAGCAGCCCTTCTCAGGAAAAAAGGGAGGTCGAGGGTCCTAGCAGGGATCCTGGGTAGGGGACAGGAGATAGGGCCGTGTGAGAGGTTGGACAGGGCGGGTACCAGGGCTGAGATTGGGAAGCAAGTGGTGTTCAATTATGGCGGGCAGGCGGGTTTGGCGTAGAACAGAAGTGACAAAGATCGGCGGGCGGTCAAACCTGGGAGGAGCCGGGAGTTGGGATAATGTTCGATTAGGCGTGGGGAGTTGGAGAGTCATGGACGACGATCACCCCCCAAGAAGCAACCGTTGATTTCCTGCTGTCCCGTACCGGTACCCAGGTCCCTACGGTATCAGTCTAGGACCGTACGGTACTGCTTGCGCCTGCGTGGAGCAGGAAAGCGTGGGACGTGGAGACCACCGGCAACGAAGCGTGATGAAAGCGGTAATATTCTGTAATGTGTAGGAAGCCCCTCCAATGTCTTTCCCAGCAAGCGACGAGTGACGTCTTGATGTTTTCTATCTGCTGGGTGAGCTCCGCTCTGAGGGAACCTCAAGACCTGGGGACCTGGATGATGAGAGGGGTCGGCTTGTGTTGGTGGTTTTCTATGATCGGCGGTGATGTGCGTGGAAAAGTTCCAAAGCCGATCTGGAGTTTGAACGTGTGTGTTTGGGATTATCAGTCGCAACGGCACAGATTATATTCAGTTTTTGAGCTGCCAGACCAACAATAGAGGAGCTGTTAACAAGACAGAAAGCATGTACGGAGGGTGGAAGCCACGCTATGGCAGGAAGTAATTCTGTTATTGATTCCTGAGAGGGGATGGGGGGCCGGGAATGGGACGGGCCAAGCTCTACATGAAAGGTTTCTGAGTGTGTGCTACCACACACATCTCTCTCTCTCTTTCTCTCTTCCCTCTTCCCATCTTCCTCTCTACAGTATGGTGTGATACGACGCGTGCAGGAACTATGATGAAAGGCAGAAAGAACAAAAAAGGGCATTCCTCCCAATACCAGCCAGCAAGATCCTTTCCTCAAGGATGCGGTGCTGGCTGACTGCCCGCCTGCCAGCAGGGAGGGTCCCCCCAAAACCAATCCAACCGTTGACAGGGTCCTGGACAGTTCCGGACTAGCAGGGGGTAGGCAAGCAGATGCAGCAGATGTAGATGCAGATGCAGCTGCAGAAGCAACAAAAGCCGGCCAGGAGGGAGGGGGGGTGGCAGGTAGGGCAAAATGTGGAGGGAGAGGCTCAATGAGGGGGGGCGTGTATCTGTCGGAATGAGGCAAGACGGCACCAATTGTATGATGTGGAGACGAGTCAGACAGGGTTCGAGTTCCAAGGTTCACGGCAGGGAGAGAAGCAGAAGAAGAAAGAAAGGATACCCATGGTGTGCCCATGGTATTGCTTTGTGGAGATAAACCGGGGTTGATCCTTGACGGATACATGCATACCACGGTAGATGCCTTCTTTCCGGTGGTGCGTGCTTCTGCTGTAGTTCTTCGTGATGGAGACAGAATGACAACCGCATGGACGGTGGACAGGTTCCCATTCCTTCGCGTGCGGCAATTACATAGTAGGAGTCTGAATGCCATTGTGCTGCTGGCCTCCATCCAGAAAGGACGTGATGAGGTACGGTCCATGGGTGAGGTCAGTGGTTACCTGACTGCAGTGTTTGAATGTGCTATTGTGCATATGGAACATTGTAAGACTTCGCGAGAGACGTACCGGATGTTTATCTCTATTGTAAAATTGTACAAGTATGTATGTGGTGCCGTCGACTTCCTTCTTCCCTTTTTGGGGAAGACAGCTCGAAGCGGAAGCTTGGAAGAGAACTGAATGTACCCACATGATACCCATTCAGGTCAAAGGCGAGTCTGCATTTACTAAAGTCATACATAGTACATGGTACGTACGTATAGTCGCACCGAGACTCGAGAGCCACGATGCCACGATGCCTACACGAGGTTTGAATGCATGTACTAAGTCGCTATGTACCTTCTTGTTCGATTCTGTACTATGTAGATTGGGCGCGAGAAGCATGATAGTTACCCATCATCGACATCCGCGTTGCGCAATGGCTGGACCAGGACGATGAGATGGCTACTGCCAAAGGCATACCTCACTTGAGTTTCCGTCGAATTCAGTCTTGTCGTGTCTCGGACGTGCCATTCGCAGACTAAGATACACACTGGCATGGTAGTAGACGCCACTGATGCAGATTCCGAGGCCGGCAACACATGAGGGGCTGGGAAAGCATTACGGCCGTGGGTAAAGGACAGTACTATACACAATCCGTACTATGGGCATAAATATCGAGGCTAAGATCAAGACCCCCCATGACGGCATACCGGCACACCAGATGCTGGGCAGTCTGCAGAGAATAAGATCCGCTACATGCTTTGTAGATGTACACTAAGTACAGTACAGTTGGGATACATACTACCCTACGTACCGATTACGGCTCCGCTTTCATTCTGTCTTTCTTCCTCGTCAATCTACCCTCTCTCACTTGATCATACGCCTGTATATACAACGTCTTGGGCTCTCCTTTCAGCGCTGAATATACTGAATACCAGTTTAATTTGCAGCCACAGCGACCGAGACACGAATCGAATTGAGTATCTTGGCCTGCAAGGGCAACCGGAAAGAGCAAGAAGAAAAAAAAAGGTCAAGAGGGAAAAGAAGAAAAAAAGCAATGCGTGGCAGGATGGAGCTGCACAGTAAACGTTGCGGGTTTTGGTGGGGAACAACACGGCTCACCCCTGTTCAAGGCATACAAATTCCAGCTTACTCCATATAAATCAGTACCGATACCGATACCGGTAGATGCACACCTGGGCATGCTATAAGACTTATCAAAAAGATACACCGTACATAGTATAATCTAGGACCTATGTATATAAGCTATTCTTTGGGACCAGGGAGAGGGATTAGGAGACCTGCCGTGCTGGCTGGAGACTGTTCGACTGCTGCTGAAATTGCAGACATCTAACAGAGACATCCCAGACTGGTGTGGGTGGACTATGATATAAATAAACCATATCTCGAATCAAGTAAAGTACTGTGTTTGCTACTTCCCAGGGCCTCCCCTGGGGGTCCAATCTCGAGTCATAGGGTCAATGATAGTAAAACAGGCATACAGGCATACAGGCATATACCATAGTAATATTTGTTTTTTATCTTTTGCTGTTGATGAAGGACTAGGGTTGCCCATATGCTTATGCGCCAATATTGCAAATGCCTGGGTGACATTACACATGATCCAAAAGGGGCAGATTACTGCATCTATCCGTACATCAGTCTAGCTGAATATTAGGTACTGAGGTAGATGTACACACTGCAGGAGGAGGGGAAGGGTACAACGGACGGGCATTGTTTTTTGCTATTTTTCAGATCTATCTATCTGCTGATTTTCCTCATGCTCTCCCACAAGTTAGGTTCCATACAATTGGAGGTGGTCGGTTATGGTGGAAATACTTTAGCTAGACTGCGACTGACATATTACTCTCTATGTACATACCCACTCACCTTCACCCCACCGTGTCAAAGCTGGTCCATTTGTCCGTTGTTAGGTATGCTTGCCATAAGAACCTTGGATCCCATCGTCAAGGTCCCAAGGTCCCAAGGTCCCAAGGTCCCTCGGGGACCTGGACCTTGTCCTGATCCCGAACCTGCAGACGACCAACCACATCAAAGTAGTCCGTCCCTTCAGCCGCGTGGACGGCCGGCATTCGGTCCGGGGGCCCCTTCTATTCCTCTATTCCTAACTACTACCATGGATTGTTTCCTCTCAAACCTTTGGTGTATATATGGCCATTCCCAGTACCACGAATAGTACGTCGTACCACTTGCTGCAAATCCTATTATTGTTATGTATTGGGGGGGGGGGTGAAACACAGCTGCCCTAATCTGCCCTATGATGCCATGCGACCTGCCGGCATTACATATGCACTGTATACAGTATACATAGAAGAATCGGCACAGGACGGCATACAAAAGATTCCGCGTGTGGGGACATGTCAGGCCTGTCAGGCCTGTCAAGTACTGTACACTACTCGATATGCCCACAGGCCCGGCCTAAATGAGTCGGTGTTACTGTGTACACTACACACACGCTCTGCGCTACTACTTATCGTGTAAGCTCTGTGTGGATATTTACCGGCGAACTATGTGGGTGACACTGGCATATCTCCCGCGAATTGCGACCAAATACGTCACTCTACTCTTTTAGACTCGTTGCTGGCAGCTAAACTCATTATGTACTATATAGTTTAGCAGTGTAGTATGGTTGCAAAACACCTGGGTAGTCGGGCAGTCGGGCAGTCAACAACCATAACCAGTGAGTGCATCGTCATTCAAGGTTCCCAGTGCCACATGCGTACCTAGTGCTATGCAGTATGAGTATGTGGTATCTACTTGGGCATACTGGCATACACAGTAGGGTACATACCATCACATTCTTCCGGGCACCCGGCGAACGCACGCAGCGGGGCATCACCTCGTCACAATGAGGGGGTCCCCAGCCCTGGGCCCTGGTCGCCGACTACATGGTAGGTAGTGTACGGATTAGTACTTGCTATTGTAGTACGTACCCGTATTTATGTAGTGTACGATTTCCCAGGGCAGCCAGGGTCAGGCACGGGGGGTCAGAGCCTTGCTGTCTGGTAGACATTGAATCTCTCTCGACCAATCCTGACTGTAGATGCACATTAGCGAGCGGTCCTGCAGCCTCACCGGGGCCCCCCTTTGCCCTGCAAGAGGTGCAGGGAATGACGGATCCGTACACAACTTAGCGTTGCAGTGCTCACCGAGCGGCTGAACACACACACACACACACACCATCGATTGACTGAATAACCGGCGCACAACACCCGGGAATAGAGGACCTCGACAGGCATCGAACAGCATGGCCATAGCATGGGAGGCGGTTTTGGGGGGGGGGGTGGTCAACGAAAGCCAAGCCAAGTACCAGCCCAATGATGACCGATATCAAAAGACATCGACCTCATCATCGAGGTTCGTCCCGCATCGGGGCCTGCACAACAATGAAGCTATTCACAGTAACACAGACCACCAGGCCACAGCACTTGAGTATCATCATCACCACCCTGCTACCGTATAGTACTTATGTCACGGTCCCCCGGAGCCACGGAAGACGACTCCCCAATCCCCATCCCCGCGTGATACAGTTGTATATGCAGTCTTTCCCAAAGTAGCGTACCGGTGTGCAGGTCAACTTTCTATCATCAAGGGCCCCGTCATTTCCAGGAACCTTGGGGCGCGCCTTGTTTGTTGGTTGAACAGCAACGCAGCCTGGCGGATACCACATTGCAGGTGTCACCAATCGACGTCAGGTTGCACACATGCATGTGTGTGGATGTGGAGTTTCTGGACTAGGTATGAAGTATCGTCACCTCCACCACACCACGGGCACCACGGGCACCACGGGCGGCCTCGCGAATTCTCCAAAGCAAGAACCGTGGGACCTAACCTGACAACACGCCGGGCCACATATGCACCATCCACATCTCCATCCACATCCACATCCACATCCACATCCACATGACGAACGGTTGAGAAAAACCCACTCTCAGAATCTTGACCCTTCGAAATGGCGATGGGTCATTAGGAGATGAGTTCTCAGAAGACAGGGCTTCCCTAAAGCCTTACCTACTGCCCTTCCCACCCCCATCCCGCCAGCCTGCCAGCATCGCATGGGTGGGAAGGAGGAGGTGAAGGGGAAGCCAGTGTGCTGCCCCCCCCCCCTACCTTCCCAGCGTTGTTGCCCAGGTGGTGGTGCATGGGTTTGTTCAATTTTGCCCACCGCTACTCAGTTCCACTTTGAGAAACGGGTGACCCAAAACCAACCACTACGCTCGCTGCTTCCGGACGAGTAATTTATCAAGTCAGCAGAAAGAGGTATGGTCGCTGTTCTTTGTCCCCCGGGGGGTGTTAGGGGGGGTCACATGCGGAGCGGC
>JAJSPL020000068.1:0-113454 GCA_021272945.2 Cytospora paraplurivora | reverse complement strand
ATCGCGATTAATAAGGAACTTCTTAGTATAAGTAGTATAGAAGTTTATAATAGACTCAAGGTAGTATATTTATCTAGCCTTAATACTATTCTCTAAGTAGATATAAGCCTTCTTTAAGAGGAAAATAAGTATATACTCTCTAGGGGTATACTTAGTATACTAATTAACGAAAAGCTTAATATAGTAGGTATTCTAGACTATTATAGTAGCTATATTTTTACCCTAGTATAGGGTTATAGTAGGTAAAGTTATCTAGATATTATCCTTATCGTCGTCGAAGACTAGCTATAAGCTAGAAAATACTATAATATAGATATATAGTAGATAAGATACTAAGCAAGGTATTAGAGATATTAGAGTTACCCTTACTTGATAGTCGAGTAAGGGAGAGCGAGAAACTTACTAGAAGAATAAAGGGTAAAGAGAAAAGGAAAAGAGGAAGGGTTAATAGTAGGGGAGAAGTCTAGTTTATATAGACCCCTTTAAGGGTATAACGACTTTGCCCTTATTAGTACTCTTACTGCCTACCTAATTAGGAGGGCCTAATTAGGTAGGTAGTAGAATTTTACTTTCCTAGTAGGGTAGCTATAAAGTATATAATATATAGCTGCCTTATAGCCTTAGGCTATATATTCCCCCTAGTATAGCTATAATATAGGTATATAGTACTAAAGTAATAAGTACTCTATAGGCCTACTATAGTATTATAGCTAATATATAGTATATAGGTTTTTTCTAACCTATATATAGTTTTCCTATATAGGTATTCTAAAGAGGGACTATATACTATATGCGTCTTCTTAGCTAGCTAGCTTCGATAAGCTTACGTAATAAGAATATTATTATTATTATTATTATATTACTCTTCTTTATCTCCTAATAAATACTATATATTACCTAGAGTATTACCTTATATAGCTTACTAATCTTACTTCTAATTAGTTCTTAGTACTAGAGGCAGCTTATAATATTCTTAGTATTATAGCCCTTGAAGTACCTTATGAACCTTAGCTTCTTAATGAATATATTAATATCTAGCTACCTTAGCTCTATAATACCTACCCTATTATTAACTTACTTATCGTTTATATCAAATATAGCTTCTATTATTATTCTTATCGCTAAGCTTCTAGTAGCTACTTGCTTAATAATAGCGAAGTACTTCTAGTTATTAGAGATTATAATAGCTTAGCTATTAACTTCCCTTATTAATATCTTAGTCTACTTATTAAGTAAGTACTTCTTAGTAAAGTACTTCTTTATCTACTTCTTATCTTAGAAGTATATCTTATATACTATATATTAGACTACCTTTATATATAGTATACTTACTATTAGCGTTATAAGTACCTTTAGAAGTATATTCTATATCCTATTTAGCTATATTATAAAGGGGTTATTAGCTAAGCTAAGCCTCTTATCTACTAGCTATATAATATCTACTTTAATATCTACCCTTACTATATTATAGCTACTAAAGTAGTTCTTAATAGTTAACCTAGTATAGAATATCCCCTTCTTATATATATAATAAATTATAATAGTATCTAGCCCTAGGTAGACCTTTAGGTATTATAGCTTTCCTACTATAGTTAAGCTACTAGCTAACTTACTACTTACTTATTATCCCTATTAATATAATTAGCCTAAGATTTAAGCTATCTTTACTATTATTAGTCTTATATAAATTCTATCCTAAGATAGTTATATAAGTTAGGTTTAAGGTTATTATTATTTTTAGAAGTTTGAAAAAGGAAAAAGCTAGTAGTTTTATATCCCTCCTATATAGTTAATTAGCTTTATAGATCAAGTATCTAATTTTAGAAGCTTATAGCTTATACTTTACCCCTAGTATTTAGATTAGTAATTATATATTATCTGATATCTTATCTACTACTTCGCTAGAGAAATACTTACCTACTTAACTATTTAGAGCCTATTTATATAGTATCTATATAGCTCTCTAGAATAACTAGCTAATAAGAGTAGCTTCTCTATTAGAAGAAGCTTAGCTCTTAAGAGTACTTAGGTATTACTAATATAATCTCTCGATTACTACTTAAAACTATATATCTAATATTAGTATATTTCTTAATTAGATATACTTCCCTCTACTATACTACTAGAGATTAGACCTCTTATAACTCTACTACTTAATTAGTAGAATAACCTATAGTTTAATACTAGAACTAGCTTACCTTTATAAAGTAGCTTAGCTAATCTATAGGATTACTCTCTAAACTCTACTATAGCTACTTATATATAGCTTAAATAGGTAAGTAAACCTTTACTCTAAACCTAGATTAGTAGTAAAAGTTTATCTAATATCTACTCCTATAACCCTAGCTAAGTAAATAACTTAAGCTCTTACTTATTAGGTACTTAGTACTATAGAGGGTAGTTATATAACTTACTAATCTTAAGCTTACTTCTAAATATATAAACCTTCTTTTTCTTCTTTTTTTCTCTTTTTCTTTTTCTCTTCCTTTCTTACTTCTTCTTCTAAACTATACTTACTCTTATACTTAAGCTTTAGAGTAATTAATCTAAAGAAGCTAGCTAGTAGTATAGCTTAGTAAAGTATTATAAGAGCTTATAGCTATCCCTACTACTACTAACTACCTTAGAACTCCTTAGCTATAAAAAAATTACTCTCTAAAGCAAAGTCTACTTATAAGTAGGTATAAGTAAAGGACTACCTAGCTAGCTCTACTAAGTAGCTATATAAGAAGCCTAAGAGTATTAAGAAGATAATAGTTAATAATAATTCTAATATCTAGGAAATCTTTAAAGAGGAAAACCCTAGCTCTTCTAAAGTAAAGAAGTCTAAACTAGATAAAGCTAGTAATAAGATACTATCTACTTAGAACTATAGCTATAAGTTTATAGCTACTTACTTTAGTATATTAAACTAAGAGATTACTAAGAAGTTTACCCTTTCCTACCTAGTATAATAGAATAAAGTAGTAGAGATCCCTTATCTAAGCTAAATAAACTACTAGTATAGCCTTTAACCTATAAATAAAAAGAATAAAATTAAGAAGCCTACTAGCTAGAAAAAGAACTAAGATGAAAATAAGATCAAGTCCTAGATATCTAAAGAGTAGAAGTCCTTAGATATCTATATTACTAGTACTTAACCTTAGGAATATATCTACTATATATATTATCCTATACCTTAGATTCTATAATACTATAAGCCTTACTTTATTTATTCTTACTGAAGATAGATAGTATTTTTAATACTTATATTCTATTTATACTCTTGCTATATCTCTTATAGTAGCTAGCTTAGCTAATTTAATTAGTCTTAGCTACTTAGCTTAGCCCTCTTAGCTTAATTAGCCTAATTTTCTATAGAACTTAAGCTTTTTTTTTATTTCACCTAAGTAGGCTAACTATACTTATTTAGTCTAATTAGCTTAAGTAAGCTAGCTATACCTCTTAGTTTAATTAGCCTAAGTAAGCTAGCTATACCTCTTAGTTCAATTAGCCTAAATAGGCTATTATACCTATTTATTCAAGCTTGCTTTAGCTACTTAGCTTAGCCTTCTTAGTCTAATTAGCTTAAGTAAGCTAGTTATATCTAATTAGTCTAATTAGTCTAAGTAGACTTAGCTAAGCAGAAATATATTATTATATAGTACTTACTATCTTAGATATATTAGCCTTCTCTATATTAGACTAGTTAAAGATATTAATACTTATTACTACTAGCTAGACTCTAGTAACCCTAAGCCTAATACTAGGATTTAGTCTAATTAGTCTAGTAGAGCTAGTTCTATAGATATCTATATTTAACTAATATATCTTACTTAGGCTTTAACCTCTATAGTCTTTTTCTTAATACTATTACTAAGTACTTAGAGTTAAATATAAAGTTTATACTTAGTACTATTATTATAGTTATTAATAATTACCCTAATAACCTTTAGATTACTTACCTCTTTAGCTTTATTTAGAAGGACCTTAGAATATACTCCTTTATTTAGATATAAGCACTAAGGATAATAGTCTTAAATAATAGTAGTATTAAAAGTATAAGTATCTCTCTTACTACTATAACTTATATCTACTATATATTATATTATATAACTAAGGGGTCTAAGTAGAACTTACTTAGTATTAAGGAGAAGTAAGCTACCTTAGAGCAAGCTAACTAGACCTTGCTTAATATCTTTAAAGCTAACTTAAATACTCTATAGTAGTTTAAGCCCTAGCTAGATAAGTATAGTAACCTTTTATCTAATAATAGCTACTAGATAAGCTACTCTACTAACGACTAGAACTATATATTTATACTTCTTATCTATATTAAGATCTAGAGGGATAAAGCTACTTAGATACTTAAGGTAAAGTATCTATCGTTTATACTTAGTACTATACTACTAACTCTAACTATAACTATAAGGTAAAGTATAATAAGTAGAAGTATAAGGAGAAGTAGAAGAAGTAAGTAAGCTATTATAAGCTATTTAGTAAGCTATCTACTACTATATAGGCTTCCTCTACTAATAGTAAAGCTTTAGTCCTAGTATAGCTCGTCTAATCTAGGGGTATTAACGATAGTATTAAGAAGTATAGTATAGCAAGAGATAAAGTATTAAAGAATATTACTTATATAAGCTTATATATTACTAATATATAAGCTATAAGCTCTACTATAAGTAGTAAGCCTATAGCTATAAAGGAGGTTACCTTAATATAAGCTACTATCTCTAACTTAGTTAAGCTCTTATATAAGATAATATATAATAAGGAGACTAGTAAGTTTACCTCTAACCCTTATATTAGAGTTTATATTAGAGCTATCTATAGAGTTTATTGCTAAGAGCAAAGTAGTATACTAGTATATATTTAAAGTAGTTAAGGATAATAATAAGGAGCTAGATAATAATAGAGCTTATAAGATTATAATCTAAAAGATAAATATATCCTTTAACCTATCTACTATTATATCTAGAAAACCCCCTCTATAGGTTAACTATAATAATGCTCTTAATACTATATACTTCGATGAATATAATAGTAATAAAGTAACCTTTAAATTCAATAGAAAGTATATATCCCTAACCTCTAAAGTATTTAAGAAGATATCTAATACTTATACTCTTAGCTAGAAGTCTATAGGAGATAATAGTAATATAAATAATATAACTATTATTTAAGAGGCTTTTACCTTCCTACTCTACTAGCTTATTAATACCTATATTATAAACTACTACTTAGATAGCCTCTTTAGGCCCTATATTCTAAGGAATAATATAAGTATTAGTAAAACTATTACTATAGAGCTTGCATTCTATATATATACTACCTACTACTAGATTAAGAAGTATAATAGTACTACTAACCTAGAGAAGATATATAGCTCTTACTTTATTATTACCCTTTTAATCCTTATCAAGCAGATATATAAAGGCTTAGAGATTGCATTTAGAGGTATATACTAGTACTATATTATTAACTCTACTAGATATATTAGTATTTTAAATACTAAAGTCTTTATTACCTATAGTGACTAGAAGGCTCTTATAACTTATATCTATAATAGGTATTATAACTTAGATATAAGTTTCTTCTTATTAAGGGCTAAAGAACCTTAGGTAGGCTAAGCTACTGAGCATTAGTATAGTAGCTTAGGAGCACTAATATAGGAGATAAACTAGTAATATAAGATGATAATATATAGGCCTATAGAATAGCTTATATAAAAGGGAACCCTTAGGCCCTTCGAAGGAAGAAAGAAAGGGTTTAGAGATTAATATACTTTCTTATAGTACCTAGCTATAGTATTAATTATACTACTCTTATACTACTACTACTAAAGTCTATACTCTTTACTTTACTTATATAATTATCTCTAATAGTTTGATTTCTCTACTTAATAGGAAGGTAAACTATTGAGTATAGCCCTATTATTATAGTTACTATATATACTAGTAGTTATACTCCTATAGGTGAATCGAGTACTACTAGAGCTATATAGATACTTAAGACTTAAATCCCTACTCTAAGCTAGGGTATCCCTAAGACTTAGATAATATAAGGAAGTATCCTTCTAGAGTAGCACTCGAGTACTAAAGATATACTTATAACCTACTAATACTAAATCGAATAGATTACTTAAGAAAGTAAAGAACTAAATTAGCTACTAGAAGAGGAAAACCTTTATTATAAAGTAGTAGCTAAGAGGGCTTAACTAAAGCTACTTAGAAGTAGTAGTAACCTATTAAATAAGTAACTAGAATAGATAAACTACTCTAAGATATTTATTTTACCCTTAGTAATTCCTATAATAACCTCTCTTATTATAGCTATATTAGTACTTCTCTTTTGCTCTACTATCCTACTATATCTAACTTATAGTAGTACTTTATTTATAGACCTATAAGTATTTTTCTTTAACTTAGATTATTACTTTTATATATAGGTAAATTAAATTTATATAGATACTAACTATATTTCCTATATAATATACTATATTAGTAATAATTCTAAGTAGGCTTAGATTAACTATATCTAGTAGTAAAAGGTCTTAAGTATTAAACTTAATAGCTTATCCTAAGTAGAATTCTAAGACTTTATAAAAGATTACTTATAGGCTAATTCTACTATATATACTCTTACTACTATAGTAATACTTTTAAATATAACCTAAAGTACTTATAAGAGTATATAAGACTTCTTATAATATTATAAAAATACTAAGATAGAATCGCCTTACTTATAGGCTAAAATCTAGCGAATTTATAGCGTTTTAAGTAAGCTTTAGTCTATTATTAGTAATATTATTAGTATATAGATAATACTCCCTTATACTTAGTATAAGTTAACTAGCCTAATATAATATATTGAATTTACTTAAATATTATATACTATTTTCTACCTTAAATATACTTATTATAACTATAGGAAGCTAGAGTATATATATAGTAACTACTCTAATTGATAGTAGCTTAAATATAGTAAGAATAAGTTTAATATACTTATAATAGCTCTTATTTTAATAAGTACCCTAGATACTAGTAAGAAGCTAAAGTACTATTTTAACTATAGAGGAACTAAATATATTATATATTTCTACCTTTAGTCCTTATAAATAGTATAGTAGTAGTACTCTAATATAAGTAATATTACTTACTATTCTTATAGAGAGCTTAAATATATTTCACTTAATTACCCTTAGAGTAAGTATAAGAAGTATAGCTAGAAAGGCTATACTATAGTCTAGTACTTCTTAGGGTTAAATAGTAAGCTACTAAGGTAATATAAGAGCTAAAAGTATAATAAGTTATAGTAGTATTATATTAAGTTTCTAATATAGCTATAGCTTAGCTCTACTTAGAAGTATAAGACTAGAATAGTAGACTCTAGAATAGATAAGAATATACTTAGTTATACTAATATTATAGAGTAGGAGTATTACTTAAACTTTACTCTTGCTCTAAACCTTATTACCCTAGGAGAATACTTAGTAAAGACTTATAAGTACTATGAATTTAATATTAAGATCTTAGATAATAATAATACTATAGAAATATAGTACTATTACTTTATTATTACTAAATATATACCTAGTATAATTATTCTAGGTCTTCTTTAACTAGAAATAGTAAACTTAGTAATCAATTAGTAGACTAAGAAATAATAATACTCTTTTTATTAATAATACCTTAGCTTAAGTAGCTTAATTAAGTAGCTTAAAAGCGCTTAAATAGTATTTATAATATAGTATACTCTTTAAGTTATATAAGTAAACTCTAAGAGTATTATTTCTAAGTTATAATTACTACTTATCTATATTAAGTTTAAGGATATTTATTTAAGGGAAAATATAAAGATAATACTAGAGTATTCTAAGATTAATTATAAAATTAAGGTAGAGGAAAGTACTATAGTACTTTAGGGGCTAATCTACTTCCTCTTACCTATAGAGCTTAAGGTACTTAGAAACTACCTAAAAGAAATACTAGAGTATAGCTAGATTAAGCTATCTATAAGCCCTATAGGGGTACTAATTCTATTCATCCCTAAAAAAAAGGTAAGCTATACTTTTATATTGATTATTAAGCGCTTAATAGGATTATATATAAAGACTAAATCTTACTCTTATTGATTAGTGAAATACTCGATTACTTTTTTGATTTATCTATCTATATTAAGCTTAACTTTAAGGATATTTACTATTAGCTTAGGATCTATATAGGAGATAAGTAGAAGATAGCCTTCTATATTTAGTATAGATACTTCGAGTATATAGTAATACTCTTTAGCCTTATAAATACCCTTATAACCTTTTAATTATATATTAATAGGGTATTAGTAGAGCTTATAGATATTTCTTATATTATATACTTTAATAATAGTTTAATTTATAGTAAGGATAAAGCTAAGTATAAGTATTATATATATAGTATACTAGAATAATTAAGATAATAGTATTTATATATTAACCTTGAGAAGTATAAATTCTATATAACTAAGGTTAGATTTCTTAGATTTATTATATTGCCTTAGGGTATTAGTATAGAAAAGGAGTATATTGAAGTAATTATATAATAGCTACTTCTAAGTAGTATTCGAGATATTTAGTTATTCCTTAAGTTTATAAGCTTCTATTAGAGGTTTATTTATAAATACTCTAAAGTTATTATACCTCTAATTAACCTCCTATAAGGTAACTAGTAAGGGCTTTTTAAGCTTATACTAAGTACTATTATTATATTTAAGCTACTATAATACTTCTTTACTATAGTACTACTACTCTACTACTATAACCCTTTTCTCCTTATATAGCTAGAAATAGATATTTTACTCTTTACTATAAGGGTAATTATTATTTAGCTCTATAAAAGCTACTAGTACTCTATTACTTATTAGTTATATAAGCTTATATAGACTAAATTATATTATAGTACTAGTAATATTAAGCTACTTATAATTATCGATATACTCTAAGAATAGAAGTACTACTTCTAGTACTTTTAAGAACCTATTATTATTTTAATAGATTATCTCAACTTTTACTACTAGGAAACTAAGTATAAATTATCTACTTATAAGCTATACTAGTTAGATAACCTCTATATATTTAATATTAGTATTTACTATCGATTAAGAGTACTTAACTCTATAGATAGCCTTTTATATTAGCTTAACTATATAAGCTCTTAAAGAGAGGAGCTTAAGCTATATAAAATTAGTAACTTTATAAAGGTAACCCCTCTAGTATAATATAGTAAGGTAAATACTAGGTAGCTACCTTAGAATAAGTATAGTATTCGTATTATAAATATATATATTAGTTTTCCTAAGTACTATATTAATATATTATAGGGAAGTACTATAAGAGATATAAGAGCGCTTAGTAAAGTTACTATAGGACTTATTATTAATATAAGCTATAGATTATTTACTTTCTATTAAGTAACTCTTACTTAGAGTATAGCTATAGCTTCTAAGCTATATTTATAGCTAATAACTAATCTAATCTACTAACTATAATAAGGTAATAACTTTATATAAAAGGGGGACTAGAGAATAAGGTACTTATAAGGAGTAAAAGTAATAGAAGTACTTTAGTAAAGTATTAATAATACCTTATATTTTTAGGGATAAGTATATATCCTAGTAGATAAAAGTATATATAGAGAGCTATTAGAGACCTTTTATAATTACTCAATTATAAGATACCTTAGTATAGCTAAGATATTAAAGCTACTTAGTTATAGCTATTACTAGGATTTATTACTTAGATATATTAAAGACTTTATTAATATTTATTTAGTTTACTAGTATATAAAAGCTTGAAAGTACTATTTATATAGCTTATTTATACTACTTCTAGTCCTTATATAACTATAAGAAGAAATTTCGATAGATTTTATTACTAGCCTTCTACCTTTAGTTAATCCTTATATAGGTAAAACTTATAATACTATTCTAGTTATTATAGATTAATTTACTAAATACGCCTTATATATTCCTATAACTATATAGCTTATAGCTAGCTTATTTATAGAGATATTAAATATATATATCTTTAAGAATTTTAGGCTATTAAATAGAATTATTTCTAACTAAGGTAGCTTATTTATAAGTAACTTCTAGTTATACTTATATTTTCTTCTATTAATTAAGTATTACTTAAGTACTATATACTATCTATAGATAGATAGATAAACTAAATAATAGAACTAAAATCTTAAATACTACCTTTAGTACTATAGTAATCTAGAATAATCTGATTAAGCGAAGTACCTTCGCTTTATATAATTTATATATAATAACTCTAAGTATTCTATTATTTATATAACCCTAGTATTTACCTTCTATAGCTTTTACCTTTATATACTAGCTGCACTTCCTAGCTATATTATAGCTAAGGTTCTCATAGTATTTGATTAAGCTTCTAAACTATAATAATATTATACTATATATTAGTAGCTCTTATAATATATATTAGCTTAGTATATGAAGTAGTATAATTAGAAGAGATTACCTTTCGAATTTTCTATTAGAGATAAAATCCTTATCTCTATTAAGTACTAGTAGTAGTAGTACTTAAGCTATATACTTATAGATAAATACCTAGGACCCTTTACTATTATAGAAGTTATTAGCTAGTATAAGCTTATATATTATCTTAATTTACTATAGATATACTATATATATAATATCTTTCTTATTTCTATACTTAAGCTATAGAAGTACTATAATAGAGTAGCTCTTATACTATATATTAGGCTTGAAGTAGTCGAAGGTAATATATATAAAGTTGAAGTTATCCTTAACTACTATAGGCTATAATACTACTAGGAATTCCTTATTTATTAGAAGAGATACTCTTCTAAAGAAGACTCTTAGGAGCTATATAGTAATATTAATAATAAGCTATTTATTATTTAGTATAAATTATTATTTTTAGAATAAACTATAGAATAAAGGGGATTAAGGTATAAGTAATATATAAAAATAATTAGAGTAGCTTAGTTAATATATAAATATATAGAAGAAGTATATTTATACTAAGGGGTTAGCTTAAGGTCTTCTACCTCCTAAGGATAAATAAAGGGAGTTTTTACTAAGAACTCTACCCTTATAATATAATTGCTATTTACTATTATTACTACTACTGCTTACTCCTTACTCTTTCCCTTGCTTTTACTTTTACCCTACTCTAGAGCTAGCTCCTACTTAACTACTTCGTTGAAATCCTACTTAGTAAACTAAGTAAGTATCTCCTAAGTACTAATTAAATAGTAGAATAGGTTAGTAAACTTATTACTCTCTATACCTAGTATATTAGTAGTAGTTATACTACTTAAGCTATTCTTCTTCTTCTCCTTCTTAGTACTAGTACCTTTAATACTTACTACCTTATAGATAGCTTCTATAAAAGTAGTATTATCATTATACTTATGAGTAGTAATAGTAGTATATAAGTATATATTAGTAGTAAAAGAGAGGGAGAGTACTTATAGCTCTAGTAAGTATAGAAAATATAGTAAGTAGTATAAGTGCTTATTAAGTAGTTAGTAAGATATAACTAAGTAGTAATCGAGTAGTAACTTACTTAAGAACTTCTTATATATATACTTAGGATCCTTAAGGAGCCTAATAATATAGGGGGAGTATTAATCATTAATAGTATACTTAGTACTTATAGGAAGCTACTTATAAGTAGTATTAGTACTACTAATAGGGTTATCCTTATAGATATAATAGAAGGGACTAGCTTTAACCTCTGAAGAGGGCGACTAAGTATAGTTAGTAGTACTTAATTAAGGCGACTAAGTTATACTTACTTAAGAGTAGTAGAAACCTAAACTACTAGTAATAAAACTAATAGAAGAAGATATCTATAAGCTCTATTAGTATACTAGTACTTTAACTAAGTATTAGTTAAGTATTAACTAAGTATTACTTGAGTACTTACCTTATATATATATATATATTTATATATATATATATTTATCTATAAGTATTAGTAGTACTTAAGTAGTACTTGAGTATCTTAGGTATATTTATAAAAAAGTTAATTAGCTTAGAAAGAAAAGAAGGAAGGAAACTCTAAACTAGGTAAATATTAAAGGATTAAATATAGTAGCTAAGCTAAAGGTACTTAATTATACTACTATAGTATAATAAGCTAGAGAATAATATAATAGGGATAATAAGTAATAATAAGCTATTTATTTAGTATAGTTGATTAAAGTAAAGGATAATAGATAATAATAGTACTAGCCTCTATTTATACTATAATAGTACCTTATAAAAGTATAATAAATAGCGCTTAGTTCTAATAGAATCCTTGAATATACTAACTATTATTTAAAACTATAATTAGCTAAGTATAATAGAAACTAGTAGTATAATAGTACTAAATAGAAGCCCTCTATACTAGTCTTTCGAATAGTAACTTAAGTACTTAGTTAAAGTAATTAGATAATAAGTAGTATAATAAGCAACTATAAGATAATAGTACTAAATAGGTATAGTGCCTACTAGCTCTTCGAGTAGTAACTTTAGTACTTAGCTACCTAGTACCTAGCTACTTAGGACCTAGTAGTAACTCTAAACCCTATGATATTAATAGACCCCTATAAGGGGGTAGAGGGGAAATTTATAGTAGGCTCTTATATAAAGCTAAAGCGCTCTAATTATAGTACTCTAACTATAAGCTATAGGAGGCTCCTAGGATAAGAGCTTAGGAAGGGGGGATATACTATTAGGGGCTAAAGAACCTTAGGTAGGCTAGGCTACTAAGTATTAGTATAGTAGCTTAGGAGCGCTAATATAGGAGATAAACTAGTAATATAAGAGGATAATATATAGGCCTATAGAATAGCTTATATAAAAGGGAACCCTTAGGCCCTTCGAAGGAAAAAAGAAAGAGTTTAGAGATCAATATACTTTCTTATAGTGCTTAGCTATAGTATTAATTATACTACTCCTATGCTACTACTACTGAAGTCTATACTCTTTACTTTACTTGTATAACTATCTCTGATACCTCTCTACTAGCTTTATTATACTAATTAGCTTAAGCTTTACTTCTAGCTCTATTATACTAATTAGCTTAAGCCTTATACTAGTTCTATTAGACTAATTAGTCTAAGCTACTCTACTAGCTACTCTAGTCTAATTAGTCTAATAGAGCTAATATTACTTATTCTTAGTTTTACTACTAAACTTAGTCTAATTAGTATAATAGAGCTAAGCTATATACTTAGTCTAATTAGTCTAATAAAGCTAAGCTATATATTTAGTCTAATTAGTCTAATAGGGCTAAGCTATATACTTAGTCCTATTAGTCTAATAGAACTAGGTTTATATCTAGTATATTTACTAATATCTTCCTTTATAGTAAGTATTAAACTATAAGTGCTATTATAGAGTATAAGGGCTTAAAAGCAGCAGGTTTATTAGCTAAGATAGCTACTATAGAGTAGAGGTTTCAAAGGGGATAGTACTATAGAAAGCACTAAAACAAGACTAATAAAGTAAGTAGTAAGAAAGGCTTATAAGGTACTAAGTACTATAAGTAAAGATTATATATATAGAACTAAGAGCCTTTAAAGCTAAAGAGTAGCTAAGAAGGTAGTAAATTATCTTATCCTCTTTAGAAATAGAAGTCTAAAGGCTAACTATCTAAGCTATTTTATAGAACTTTTTAGAGGGTTCCTTAGATTATTATAAAAAGCTAAAGGATCTAATCTCAAAAGGTTTAGAAACTAAAAAGGAGGAGTAAAGCCTAAATAGGAGTAATTACCTAGAAGGCCTAATACCTAAGGAAAAGTAAAGCGAATAGAGAGGCACTCTATTGCTTAGAAAGGAAGGTTAGTAGGCCTAGTAAGTCTTACTAAGCCTACTGATCAAGCCTCTCGAAGAGCTAAAGAAGCTAAATAGGCCTAAGAGAAGAGTATAGTAGATTTAAACTACTATTATATCAGTTAGAATATTAGGTTAGTAGCTTAAAGGCAAAGCCTAAAGTAGGCTACTAATCTAAACTATTTAGAGCTTATAAGCTAAGTATTACTAAGGTACTTTAGCTAGCAAAAGTAGCTTAAATAGAGTATAGTAGGTCTTAAAGGTTTCAGAGGAAACTTAATCCTAGCTTAAGAGGTTTAGAACCTTTAACCTTAATCAGGAAAGTACTAATTAGAGTTAGAGCTTAAAGTATAAAACCTAGGGTCTTAGTCTAAGGGTTTTAAGACTTAGGATATAGAACCTAGTATAATAGATAAGAGCAGTAAAGTAAAGTTCTAGAGCACTAGTTAAGCTCTATAGTACTTGATTTTAATAGTAAGTAATAAGTATAACTATAATAATCTCCTATAGTATTATATCCTAGTACTTTATCAACTATACTATTACCTTTAAACGCTATAATAGTAAGAAGGCTAAAGATAAGAAGCTCCTATATTATTTTAAGAGCACTTCTTCGAAGTAGAAGTAGAACTCTATACTAGAGAGCTAGGTATAGTATATTAGGGCCCTCCTTTATTAGTCTAGATATATCCCTTTTATATATAGTAATACCTAAAGTATTAGCTCTCTTAGTTAGCTACTAGATATTAATATAAAAGATATCTTATTATCTAGCTTATTACTAATAAGTATACTACTTAATACTAAGAAGTTTAATATACCTAGCTCTACTTCCTTAGATAGCTATATTATAGTTAATATAGCTATTAAGAGGATTATATATATAATAAAGGATATCTAAGTACTTAGCTCTAGCCTACTAGATATCAAGGATAATAATAGCAATAATAGCTAGGATATATATAACTACTATAGGTCCTTTATAGAGAATATCTATAAGCTAAAGATACTAAAGCTATTCTTTATATATAGCTACTTTATTACTAAGCCTAAGAAGATATTTAGGTTTATATATAATACTTCTAAGGAGCTCTCTTATATAAGGTAGATTACTTAGTACTTTATAGATAACTTCTTTCCTATCAACTACTTTAAAGCTAGTAGATTACTTATCTTCTCCTAGGTGATATTTGATAAAGAGTACTAAGTCTAAAATAATAACTCTACCTTTTACTATACTACTATCCTACTACTGAAGGAGTACTTGCTTATCTCTATAAGTACTCTACTATATAATAATATTAGTAATATAAAGAAGTACTTAAGGCTATTCTTAGAGTACTTAAAGATTAATAAGTATATTATATTTAGGCTATATATAGAATAGCTAGTAAGTTGAAAGCATAAGCCTAATACAGAAGGCAGTATAATCTATACTGCCTTAAGTAGACTAGTAGAATCCTACTTACCTTTCTATGCCTTTACTTCTAAACTATAGATAGCTTTTTTCCTTCCTTCCTTCGCTAGATGCAATCAACTAAAAGGACCTACCCTATGATTGTTTCTCATTATAAATATAATTATGAATAGGCTTAACTAATACTAATCAGTAATTATATAGGTAATCTCTGATAGCTAGGATTAGAAGAAGTAGATTGCTCTTATTGATTAAAAAGGCGAGTTCAGACTAGTATATAGCTATGATTTCACTCTCGAGGTAATAAGATCTATACTATAATTGAAGCTATTTATAGAAGGCGTAATAGCTTATAGCTACTATCGATAGTAGAGATTAACCTATAGCTATTAAAAGGAAACCCTTCAAAACGAAGCAATAGTTCGCTCTATTAAGAAGGACCTAAAAAGCCTAGTAATAGTTCGTTTTAGCTAAAAAGGACCTTATAACCTAAGGGCATGCTCTATTGTATAAACTACCCCTTTACTACTTCCTAAAGCAGTACCTTTATAAACCTCACCTTTTCTGCTTTGAATAATAGCGATAAAACCTTCCCTTACTACTTTCCTTATAGCGATTAAAACTCTACTAATAACTTCACCTAGAAACCTTGAATCTATATGAGTTTCTTTCCCTAAACCTTTTTATAGCGAACCTTATAGTTCTATGAACCTTCCTATAAACTTATAAACCTTCCTATAAACCTTATATATGTTTTCGACCTCTAAATACTTTAGAGAAGAAGAATATAGGTATAAGGACTAGTAGAAGTAAGTCTACTATATAGTAATTCTAAGCGATTACTACCTATAGGTAAATAATCTAGATAGGCAGGTAAGCAGGTAGGCAGGTAGGCAGGTAAGCAGGTAGGTAGGGAGGCAGGGAGGCAGGGAGGCAGGTAGATAGAACGAGTCCTGCAGAATTGACAACATTGTACTTTCTCGAATAGAGTTGGTCATCACGCAATGGATGATCTCGATGAAGTCCTATGTTGGAGGGTTACGGAAGGAAAGGAGCTGCAGGCGTGTGTGTGTGTGTGCGTGCGTGCGTGCGTGCTATATTCTTGTGCATCACGGCGAAGAGGAGAGAGACCCTTACTTACCTATCTAGACCCATCATGTCTTGAGCATAGTCAGGGCGGCTGCTTCCACCACCATCAAACCAAAAGCAGTGCAGCACCAGTGACTATAAAGAACGAGGCGGCGGCAGCGAAGATACCACCTCGGCTAACAGGCGATCGACCGAGCGGTTGGCCAGCTTATTCCCTCGGTAGTAGCAGGCGTAAGGATCTTAGCCGTCTTGCAGGCTATACTAATATACTGGTTGTTCTTATTATTGGGCGAGCGACGCTCCTCCTAGGGGGCCTGCAGCTTCTCTAGGGCAGGAAGGGACCGCTTGATGAAAGTAGTAAGGAGCTCCTGTATCTTCTCGTTGTTGTTGTCGTCCGTATTGTCAATATGCTGCTATCGCAGGTGTCTGTACAGGTCGGAGCGGTGGTGTTAATAGCCGGAAGAAACGGTGGTGGGAGTGCTGTTGCTTCCAGTATGGCGATCAGGAGAGAGTGGTAAATGGAGGTAGAGATTAGTGTCATGGTACGAGACATAGAAGACTCAAAGGCCTTAAATCACGTAGAGTGAGAATCTAAAACGAGTCGTCCCTAAGGTAAAAGAAAGAAAGAAAAAGGAAGGCTGTTTGCGAAGGCCTTCCCAGTTATCCCCAGAAAGGTGTAGGGGTGGGGCTAACGCTTGGTCTGTGCGCCAGGCGTACACCAGGCTGTCCCACCACACCGTAACAATTAGGAGGAGGGCGGCAGGGATGGAAGGAGGAGGTGCGTATGGTGACTGGTAAATAAGATTAGTCCGTTTTGTTTCCAAAAGTGGCGACACGTCACATCGTTTGTATACCTAGCTTCGTTTGCCGCGGCGTCGATTATAGTGATTATGTCGTCGTCGCTTCGTCGATGAAGTTCTCGATCATATCGTCATCGTTGGTAGTTCGGCGGCGGCGAGAACTGGGACAAATCTTGAAGGGAAGAAAGAAGTATACATATGGACGAGAAAACTAGCTGCGCGTGACCGACGCGATGGGTGCACGGTCCAGCAGGAGACAAGCAAGACACCGCCATATTGGAATGGTGAAGTGCTAAAACATGGGAACATGTGGAACCAGAAAGGTTCGTGTTGTTGTTGATTACAGAAACTACGGCCACAAACGGCGAAGCCGTAAACTAAGGAAGGCACCTAGTGTGCCAGCTGCTATTACGTAAGGTGGGCCGTAAGGGCCCTTGCAACAGAACAAGCCACAGTTCACAGGGGTACCTAGGTACACACCGGAGACCATATTGCCATCCTCCTTCCTCTTTGACTGGAATCACAATGACAAAGGTGTGCTGCAATAAGAAACTGTGACTATATAAGAGGCTGTGGTCCAGCAAAAGCCGTGGTCCAGCAAAAGCTATGCTGCAACAATAAGCCGTGCGTGAAGCAGAGGCCGTGATCCAGCGAAAAGCCGTGGTGTACCTATTATATTAAGCTTATGGCCCTGTGACGCTGACGCTGAATATAGTTTTTCTTATATTGTGGCTACTGCCTCCACTACTTGATGTAGTTGTTTTCCTCCTCGTCGAGAGCTTCTTATTACCATCATGCACAGGCCCTCGTCCATCGCGGGCATAGGGTACAGGTAGGGAGCGATGAGTAATCCGGGGTCCATGCAGCGTTTAGACTATCATGACCGTAGAGGTACATAAGGCTGGAACTCAAGCCCACCGTATCCACTTGAGGACGACAAGCATAGTCAGCAATGTTGGAAGCCAGGGCGACCAAGGTTTGTAAGATTATATGATAGGATTCGCTCCTTGGAGAGCACATTATAATCGATTAGGCGATAGCTTGCCCAGTAAGGAGGGTGAAGAGAGGATGGGCTGGATTGGACTATTCTCCGGAGCAGGAACGCATTCGCAAGGGTAAGGCGGATGAGCTATAGCTAAAGATGTAGGCTTAGGTGGCATCCTGCCCCGGCCTCGAAAATCCAGGCCGGACATATAATCCTTGATAGCGGGGAGCGTCGAGCTATATTCTGTTATTGGTGAACATATTTGGATAAGGATGATGATATATATAGAGTACAAGGGTGTAGCACTACCTATGTAATCAGGCATCTGCAATTTTCCACCCACCCGGCATCAGGTTGGTAAATACTTTATCTGGATCGTATTTATCCCGGATCGTCTGCAAGATAAGGACACTGCTCTTAGGATACCCGGCGTACACATCCTGGGCCTCGTTGGCATCGTTCAAGTATATGTACTTATGCAGCACACCCAACGGCTCCAGCTGTGTAGTAACGTTAGCGTTGAAGGCTTTATAGAAAGCCTGGACCGTAGCATCGTCCTCCTCATTTGACCACGTGATACTTTCCTCAATCCAGATATAGGGAGCCTGAGTTGGATCCAAGCCCATTGGATCTCCTCCGTTCTTGATACCAGCCACAACGAACTCCTTGGAAATGATGATGGGAGCAAAACCCGTGATCCACCCGCTCATGTCAGCAAAGTACTCCTGGATCATCTCGAAGTACGTGTCGTGGACGATCTGCAGAGCTTCCCGGTTGGCCCGCATAGGCAACATCCACCAAGCTTCACGCATGCCCAGAACCATGTCGATACCTTTGCTCATGACTGTAGCCGCGGAGCCCATGCCCGGCATAACCTCGAATGAGTCCTCATCCGGTGCCAGAACCGGCGAGGAGAAGTTGGCAAAAAAGGGTGGAGTAGTATTATTGCCATTGTAGAAGAGCATGGCGTTGTAACTTGTGCCATTGATGGAATCGCTAGCCCGGGCCACTGGAGTTATGGCTCCTTTCACGTCCGGTGATGGGTCAACGGCCATGTAGTAGATGGCATCCAGGAAGCCATTCGCAACGTCGTCTCCTGTGCCCCAGGAGCGCTGGCCTGCTGTCATAACGGGCACTTCGATAGTGCGCATCTGAAAGTTGGTAACAATACAGAATGAGTTGCCGCCACCGCGCAGAGCCCAGAAGAGATCAGCATACTCGTTTGTGGCGTTGGCTGTGACTAGGGTACCGTCGGCAAGGACGCACTACAAGAGACACAATTGTTAGCTCGCGGTGCCTCGAGCTGTAATTTTATGGAAGCTCCAGAACTAAGTGAAGGGTCCGTCCATATTTACCTCATAAGCGTCGATGTTGGAAGAGGCCCAGCCGTGCTCATTGCCAAAGTTAGATATTCCACCTCCCAAGATAAGTCCGGGGACTCCAACAACGGCAAGTCTCCCGCCAACAACGGCAAGGCCGTACTCTTCGGTATAGTTGAGCACAGCGCCCCACCTGTTGCCCGGACCGACCGCAATGCTTGATTGATCCTCTGAGAGCTCGAGCTGGTTGAGGTTGGAGCTGGAAAGCAGGACGCCCGTTGAGTCGATGTTTGCGTATCCAGCGATAGCCATGTGGCCACCACCCCTGATGGCGAAGGGAGTGTTGTGTTGGACAAGTGCCTTGACTGCAGCACTCATGACCTCGGAAGATGAGGGTGCGACAATGCAGGCTGGACCCAGCCATGCGGCTGCGGACCAGTAGTCTTCGTTGATTGACACATAGGCAGTTGAGTTGGGATAAGAAGTGATATTGGGATACGTCTGAGCAAAGTACTCGCATACTGCGGTGGGCGCAGAAAAGTTCTGGGCCACAGCAATGCCAGCGCAGGTGCTTAGAAACAGGACAAGTGAGGTCCCCGGCAGCGGCATATTGTAGGAAGAAGATGTGGTTGGATATGAATGCTAAGTCTGTTGTTTCCAGTGGAAGACTGATACAGAGATATATATTTGCAAAGGTCGGTTCACAGCTTTCACTCTTATATATATTGTGGATTTTAGTACTAGCTATGCCAAGTGTGCTTCTTGCTCAAGTGCTGTGGATGCATTGTTGTTAGAAGCATTCGTTAAACGATGGATGATGCCCTTTAGGCGTCTTCAAGGTTGTTCCGCGTATTCGGGTGTATCCGCGTATATAGATCGGGGTGGCTGAGCCGCAATTATAGTTCCCACGAGTCACGGTAACCTCGCAGAGAACCCGGCTGGGGGGTCTAATGCGTATTCAATGAAATAAGTAGATGGCACCTTTCCTCTAATCAAGTTCTAGCAGGTACGCGTATCGAGCTTAGCCTCTCACATGTATGTATAGGTCTATAGCTCGCTACTTTTAGCAAGGCTCTTTCGAACTCTGGGACCTCTATACAATACTTGTTGAATCCCTGCGACGTTAGCCCAATGGCGTTGCGGAAACCGGCAAGTTTGAACCCACTGATATACTAAATCGGCTATGAGCCTTATATTATATAAAGGGTAGCTATACAAGATACTAAATTGTAGACTGTTTATTATTATACTTGAAGTAGCTTCAATTTATTTCGATTGATTTTAGGTGAGAAATGGGTGGTCAAAAGTTAATGGGTATAAAGGTGAGATGTCGAGAATTATAGGCCGGTTCACAGACTTTCAGCGCCCGACTAATACCACGGAATTTCACTATCACCGTTTTTTATTGCCACGGTTTCCTTTCCACCCCGCTTTTAGCCTAAAACACCATACGCGGCACGCCCGCCAGCTTTAACCTTCGAACCGTCAAACCTTCGAAACTTAGTACAATTCCTGAATTTTCTCTAATAACAGCAAGATGCCGCGTCCTCATAACAACTACGCTAACGACACCGATTCAAATACAGCCGCTAGCGATATCTACGATGTCGATGTCAATGTCACCATGCTCCCCCCGCGTGTGCGCAAGCTTGCCGAGCGGGTGCAGTCCCGACTGGGGCTCTGGCCGTGGCAACTGCTATCGGTCCCTTCCGTACAGAGGCCCGACCTCAACCCGACAACTTGGTCCGTCCATACAATCGAGGCTTTAAGCGCCCTTGTCACGCGCGAAACAGCAGAAGCACCACAAGTAGGGCAAGCAGAACGAGCAGACCGAGCCCGAACAAGTACCGCCGCCACTGCTGCCAACCGCAGTACCCGTCGCAGTACCCGTCTCAACAAGAGGACCACCGAGACCAACCAGGATACAGCGATAGATACAAACGCAGAAGCAGATGCAGACGCAGATGCAGCAGCTGCTTCTGCGGACAGCGTCGTCCACCGTATTGCCAGCCAGCTAGCTCAGGCCGTCGATGATCGTGTGCGTAGACAAACGAGGCTCTCCCGTGAGGGTGACACTGTCCTCTCTACCCCCAAACGGCCCTGTCTTACCTGTCAGGATATTAGGAAGGTCCTAGGTAGGGGCGGCGGTCGCGGCGGCGGCGGTGTCAATCAAGATGGAAGCAGCAATAAGAACAACAGCAATAATAACAACGGAGGTCAAGATCCTGATCAAGACCAGCTTGAAGGGGATGAGGGATCACGAGCATCAAGGAAGCTACCACAACGGCAGAAGCATCCAAGGGGCCGTGCTGTCTCCGAAGAGCTTGGTGAAGACCTCCTTGGCGTGCAGGATCTCGATGATCTGGAGGACAACATTGACCCCATGCTGCGCATTAGCAACAACGACGCCCATCACCATGGGCCCTACTCATCCCCATCACATTATAGGCCCCTTATGATGTTGACCGAGGCAGCAGCAGCAGCACACCAACAGCATGATATAGATCGCACTCCTCTATATCCCCCCCTTCCTCCTTCAACTCCTCCTCCTCCTCCTCCTGATACTACTACCCCTCATCTTGGTGCTATATCTCCAGCAGCCTGGCCCCAGCCTTACCCTGCTCAACCTTTACCCTCATTTCCTCCCATAATCAATTCTCTCATCAGGTCCCACGGCGGTAACCCTAATAAGCGCGCAAGGCTCAACAACGGCTCTAGCAGTCGCCGGCGCCCCCGCCGCGGTGGTAATGGGACTGAAAGTGGATGCGATCATCACAGCATACATAGTCAAGGTCACGATTCGCACATACCTGATGCTAACGGCGGCAAGAATCACAACAGCAACGAAGATAACAACGACGATGGTGCTCTGTCTCTTACAGACCCCACCGTCCCTGACTCGTTCGTTGATGACCAAGAACGCGCTGCTGCCGTGACTCTCACCACCACCATCCGCCAGCAGGTCCAGCGTCTCCAAGACACGGTTACCGAGCTGCATGATAAGCTTGACCACCTCCGCGCCAGCCTCACAGGAGAGGCTTCCCATGTCGCTACGAAGAAAGACCCACGGCATAAGGCCGCAGGTAGGGTAGCCCAGCTACAACGGGACCTGGACGCTGCAGAGACCAAGCTACGGGAGAGGTACACGGCCGAAGAATCACTTGCATCGGCTATGCAGGCCATGGCAGCGGCGGCGAGGGGGTCTAACCACGGTAATAACAACGATAGAAGCGATGATACTAGCACTACTATCCTGCAGCAGATGCAGACGGCCCTAGAGTCCTACCGCCACGAGACCCTGCAGATCTATGCCGCGCCTATCGCCTCCCTCGTGGTCACCTTAGCCAAGGCGCGCGAGGAGGCAGAGGCCCTGGAGGAGGCACACCTGCGTGTCGAGCAGGACATTGAAGAGGTTACCCAAGCGATCCAGGTATTTGAGGAGCGCCGGCGGTTGTGGGTGACCTACGAGAATGTTCTCCGCATTGGGCCTAACAGCCTGGGCCGGCTACTTGGGCGATTCCCGGGGCTGGAGGGCATACTCCGCGAGGCGTGCCGGGAGCTGGACCTAGGATCAAAAGGGGCTGACTGGCCTTAGAGATTATCAAGAGGATGTTCGGGGATAATAGTTGTCATATGTCTTTGGCAAGATCTTGCTTGCCCAGCCACTGAACAGGATATCAGCTCGGTCGTCTCGGCTAGTCTTTACCTTGGCCCAGCAAAACTACTTTCAAAGCCTTTATGTCTATAGAACCGAACAGAGGCATGCTTCGCCCAGTTAACAGCCCCGTCCTCCTCTTGCTACGGGTTAGATGCCAGAGTTCCCACGACTTCAGTCCAGGCTCGGATAAAACTCTATTCCTCCCTGGATGCAGCAGTATCTTCTGTGGGTCTAGGATACGCAGCACTTGATGGTGGAGGATAACAACCCTACCTAGGTACTGAGCCCAGGTGTATCTTTGGTAATAGATACTCAGCAAATGACGTTTCCGACCAGACTAAATAAATAAAGTGTTATCTGCAGCCATGGCCAGACCAACTCGACAGGCCGAATGATACCCATGAAAAGCTGTTTTCTTTGTCTATGTCTATGACTATGTGGCCACCAAGATAATGTTGCACAAAATCCACCCGGGCCGCTCCCTCGAATCTGCTTTCCTCGGGGACCACGTCGCCGTCTGGATCCCGTCTTTCTCCCCGACCGAGTCCTGGACCGATTCCGATCCCGAATCTACATATGATTTCTCCATATCACCCCCCTGCCCAGCGCCCCAAGCCTCTATTTCCCATTTTCCTTCCCCTTTGCTCTCTGTTTCCCGTACTTAGCAGCCAGGTACTCATATATCCGCCTGAGGTGTGCACTGACTTCACCGTCAGAATCAACCTCATTTCCATCCTGGGCTTCATTGGACGATGAGGCAAGAGTCAAATTCTTGGTATTCAAATGTCGAAGCCGAACGCGAGCCTCCTTATGTTGCTGCTGGGGTCCGGCTGCATTGGTGCATATGATCGCGGTGGTGGCATTGGTGGTGCTGCTTCTGTTGCGCGAGCCCTGGTGAGTCTGGGTCCTCGACGAGGATGTGTGACGGGGAAATATAGTGTCATGATCACCAGGATCGTCTATTCCTTTCTGAAGAGGTTTTTTCAGGCTCTGGCTCGTTTTCTTTTCGAGGGGGCAGCAGCGTGCGAGTCTGAGCTTCTATTGCCCGATGATGCTTCACGACGCTGATGCTGCTGTTGTTCGTCATTGAGCTGTTCTTCAAGTTCTGCTGCTTTTTCCTGTTCCTATCCCTGTTCCTAAGCAGAGAGAGTCTGGCCCGCGCTATTTAAAGGGCAGTCTCCAGTCTCTCCACCTCCTCCTTAGCCTTCTCCACGGTATGAAGAACAACGACGGAACCACTTGCAGCAGTTGCAGCAGCATCAACAGACTTTGGGTTGGCCTTTATAATTACGCGGCAAGGCTTCCGTGGTTTATTCTTCCATACCTCGGGCGTATATATCGGATCCGATGGTGGCAGCTTCGTCGGAGGCTCCTTACCAGCGGCGATAGCACTAGCGTGTGCTACCTCCAGCCGTGTTCTCTCCTGGCCTTGGCCCAGGCTTCCCAAGGGTTGCTACTAAGTCCGTATAGTGTTCCTAGTTAAGGCTGGTGCGGACTTAGGTAAGCTTCCGCCTCATCTTAGTCTCGATAATGTGGCGAATTTATTCTCCCTTAGTATGGTCTATTATCAAGAACTGATTGAGATACAGGGACATGAGAAGAAGTTGGGGGTCTACCGTCGTCTGGGATGCCGAGGTGACACAATTCTCCTACCTATGTGATAGACGGCGCTGGGGTGTTTAATGCGGCTGAATCATGAAATGTAACTGAAGCTGAGAGCTGGTCAACACCTTAGGAATATGTATATAGCATCCTTTGTAAGTAGCTCTACCGGCTGCATATCCAACTAAAGACAAGGACAAAGTAAAGGCCCCCACGCTCCAGGCCTCGGACTTGCCGCCGCTATAATCACAGCCCCTGGAACCGCAATCAAGGTTAGGGCCCATGAGGAGGATGTCGTCCAGGCAGCAGTACCACATAATGCAGGCTAGCAATATGTTTACGAGGCTGTTCGAAACGAGGGCTGCTATCTGGGCGGCAGAGGAGATCATTGCCACGCTAGAGGTTCGGGCAACGGCAACACGCCTTCAACGAAGTGTTCTTTTATACGCCGCTTTGATTAAAGATATTGTAAGTATCACTCGAGCCCCTTTACAGGTATAATCTCTTATACACGCTGGTGGTATTATATATACTCATTATCCATCTTAACCCTTCGGTTGTTATCATCCTTAATGTCGATATCTCCGTTTCCATCTTCGTTATTATAGTTGTCGGAGGTATCCTGATAAGACTGTTCATGCCTCCTTCCGGTACGTCCATATAGCAGGGGTGGTAGGAACCAGTGCTCTAGGACTCTCACAGTCATTACACTCGGCAGTATTAGGTCGTCCAACCCATCTGATATTAGGCATACACAGCCTTTCCTCCTTCGAGGTTGCTCGCAGCTCCTTGATATGTTTCCCTAGGCTGTGGGTCTTATGATAATGCAACCCTAATTCTTCCAGATTATATCTTTCAATGGGGAGATCTTACAGCTGCAGAGAGTGTATACAGACTCTCGATTCCTGGCGCTGGTAGTGCTCGTAAGACTAAATGATATACAAGGGTTAATATCTGCTATGAGATACGTTGTCGAGTGTCTGGTATGTAGGAGCTTATTATCAGCTGCTGTTAACACGGCCCGTGGAGGTGTCGTCCGGGTCTTGATTTCGAACAGAAGCAGCACGATCTTTGGATTGTTGGTAATTGTCAAGATGTTGCATGCGTTGGCGTTGGTGAGTGTTCACGTCAGGACAATTGAGTGGAGATTCTTTTTAAGGAACAATTGCCGTATATATTGGTTATAAACCTTAAAATTTCTGGGTGGTTAATGAACTTCTTATATCGGTGACACTTTATATCACTGTATCTCCAGCAGAGTACTCTATATGTAACTCAGCATTTCTATACGGAACATCCCACCGTTCAAAGCTAATAGTACCCGGTTTGGATGCAATTGATAAATATTGACCGCCTAACGCGTCAGGTACTCAGTCACGTGTTTCATATCTCTCAATCTATATACAACAACAACACCAAATCTACGTAACAGATTAACGCGTCCGTCTGCACTTCGAACTCGGTATCGAATCAAGCTCAACTTGACTCAGCCACGGCAAAGCCTTTCTGCCTCTTCAGGTCTCAATAATACCGCCCTCGTCACCACTCAGAACTATAACAGACAGTTCAATTCTCCTCTTTACACTCTACACATATCGCAAGGGTTAGATTTTGCATACCATTATATCAAATAACGACCACCATTCAATGTTCACCATCACCACCATCACTGTGGCGAAAAACGAACACAAGAAATAGCACACATGCGGCCGTGCTGGAGGATGACTTTCGAGACTGAGATCAAACTACGCACCATCGTGATGGTAACAAAAACGGCAACGACAATATCAATGATAATATCGCCGACCGTAGGATAAATCAGATTGCAGACCTAGCAGCCGAGCTCCTGCTGAACATTCTCCACGACATCGTCGCCTTAGACCAGTCCATCGACAATCGGAACCCCCTTACAGACCTCAAGATTAGTCGAGATAGCCTATGGGTAGGAGGAAGGGATGGAAAGGAGGGGAGGTAGAGAAGGAAACAAGGGAGAGGAACAACCTCTTTCCGAGTCTGAGTCCCCGCTCCGTCTTGCTTCTCGCCTGTACAGATGGGAACAATCGTCCTGTAACGAGTCTCGTCTGGGCAGCTGAGGCTATACCCAACACGAAGCGCGCAGGACTACGGCATACAACCATCTCGATAGCTACCAATGGTGCAAGACTGGCTCTGCGGCAGGCCTATCTCACCTCTCTATTCTGTACTACCTTCGACTGCCCTCGGGCCCACTAGCTAGCTATATTTCCTACGGATAAGAGTAACGACTACGCTGACGGCAAGGATAACGAACAACAACAAGCACAGCGTAACACGCTCTCCTGCTGCCTTGAAGGCTACATGACTGCACTACACGTTGCATCCGACAACGGCGACGATATTCATCATCGCAACAAGGATGATTCCTGGGACTGGCCCATAACGAGGGGCGCAGTACCTTACACTACGCTGCCTTATCCGGAGTAAGGGGACACGAACCCCGTCGTCTCGTACATTCTCTTATATCGCTAGGTGCCAGTCCGAATCACTACCGCGACAGAATTACGCATCATCTCAGGCAGGTCTAGAATCGCCGGCGTGAGATAGCTTCGCTACATCAACAGCAAGGGGCAGGGGCAGAGAAAGGTAGGGCGTGAAGACCTGGGTATTCTTCAAGGCGATCAAGACAAAGATAAGAATAACGAGTATAGTGATGGTTATAGTGAAGCTACGTATACCCATTCCCATCTCGTCGCATTCAGTGCTGAAGCGCCTTCTTCGCCCGCCGAGGTCTTGCGGCCCATACATTAGGCACAGGTACCAAACCGATACCGCGATTTTCCAGCGCCCCCAGACCAGGTACCGACCCCCACTCGCCTTATTGCTTGCCCGGCATCCCATCCCTGCTCGTGCCCGCCCCCCCTCCCCCTGGCGCTGCTGCCTGTCGGAGGCTCGAGACGGCGGATATGGCCATTACCGCATGAATTCCTCAATCTGCTAGAGCTGCAACTGGAACTTGCGCTGTCCGAGCTGGACAAGGACATGGAACTGGAGATAGATTCGGATACGAGTGCGGAACTAGATATGCAACAGAGCAGGAGTGAGGATAGTAATGAGGGCGGCGTTGGCTTTGGTTGTCAGCATCTCGATCGGCAGGTAGTGGTCTCTTCTGCGAGACTGGCCATGGCATATCCATGCATGTCACAGCATACCACAGGTGCATCTTGTCACTTTGATCACTTGGAATAAGCAGAGAAACGAAGCTCCAAATGCATTACCCCGGTAACGATCCAATCCATGGATGGCCTGTATATAATGCAATGGTCATGATCCAAACGGTGACTTCCAATCCGATCTCCGAGGACAAAGACTGCACATGTGCGTTGCTGCAACTTCATGTTGAAGTTGAAGGTGGTTAGTATTTGATCAAGGCCTACTCGAGAAAGTATTGATTGGTGCATAGATGCATCAGTCAACGCCCTCGTGCGATACGATAAGTATTGGAGATGTGACTGAGCATATCCCGAGTTTCGAGGTCAAGTGGTCCGGGCAGTAGACCAGGCAGAACGCTATGCTACTTTTCATGTGGCCGATAAACATACTAGGTATATCAAGAATTTGGTGACTATGAAGATGTGCTATCCGGTGTATCCAGAGTTGCTTGGCTTCACTGTTTGGACATAGATTCTACCAGCGATAGCAAGACCTCGGTGTCGGTCTCGGCCTTCATCATGTCAACGAACAGGTCTAGCAAGTCCGAAAGATGTACCGCATTCTGTAATAGAAAATTATAGTGTCCATTGAGATATGTAGGCCGCATGCATCCAGCCTCGCAGCTTGGACAGCTCACTATGTAACTTTTCAAACCCCTAATATATAGTTATTCAGTTCTTTTTTGCTTGTCTAAAATTGACTAACTCGTATCTGTTTCGAATTTGAGATAACTCTGATCCAAGTCTATGTTCCGCATCTGTTTCCTTCGCCTTTTCGTCCTCGTCGAAAGCAGAATTGCGCAATCTCCTAGCCTGAAACATCTCAAGGACCGCTCGCAGACTATCGCTCGCCTTATAGCGAATTTTTGATTTTCAAGGTATCTTAGCTATGCCTCTAAGTCCATTGTATCACCTATCTTACTTCCCACCACACGCTTCTATTCCTGGAGAAAGGATTAGCGGAATTTACGCGCTATAACAGGGGAGGTAAATAGAGTTTGCTACTGCCATAGTATTAGTAACTTTGATAGCTGAGCTAATAAATGTTCTAATAGGATAGTCGGAGGTATCTTATCCTACCCTTGCGAAGCCGGAGCTAGAACCGGCGTTATATGCTGCATCTGGGATAAGAGGGCAAATCTGAGAAGCGGTGTAATCACATAGATCTCCGGGCAGGGCTTAGCTAGGAAGAAAAATCAGGTAAGACAGACCTAAGAAGTTTGTTATAGTACGTACTCTACCAGTGCAGGTAGGCAGGTGAGCTGAAGCAGTGGATGCAGATCACTTCGAGATATAGGCATAACGAATCGAGAGATTCTACAGACTCAAGTCCCATTACTCTGGGGCTTCTGCAAGGTATCCCGCATCCGTTTGCAAACTGCTAAATTACTAAATATAATTCGCCGGAAGGGGAGATGATCTACTACCAGATACAGTTGAGACAGCTGAGCCGGCTATTGGCTTAGCTGTAGCACCTATTATATAAGAACATAACACCTCTCTCGATCCCAATCTCCAGAAGTTCGAGGTCATCCCTCTTAACTCAAGTAATCTTCCAGGATGCAATACACCCTTCTTAAGGCCTTAGTCAGCCTTAGTGCTGCTACCGCTGCTTACATCGCTCCCAGTGTCGAGCAGCGCGCTGAGTCATTAACAATGTGTAATGACTTTAAACTTACAGGTCCTTGCTCTACGATTTCCATTCCTGACCAGGGCAACAATTGTGGTATGTACCAGTTTCTAACAATCACTCAGTATAAGAATACATCCTTACTATATATCTAGACCAGGTCGCACACGTTCACTGGTCTCCAAACAACACCAAGATCAGCTTCATCTCATCCTTACAGATCCCGCCTGGGTTTTTATGCACCTTCTACACGTAAGTTTATTGCAGTATAAAAGCTGTATATTTGCGTTAGGTAGCTAAGTGTACTAATACGAAGTTCCAGCGGTCCCACTGGGCAGGACCCGTGTAAAGGCCAGTCTTACCAGCCTGTTCAGCCTGGCTATGTGGACTTGAGACCGAGTTGGGACAACAAAATTACGTATTATCATTGCTTCCCAAACTAAGGCATGGAAATTATATCACTTATAGCAGTAATATTACTATTACTCCCGCCCACCTCTCTGCTTACCTGCTTACCTACCTGCCTACCTATATAGTATTTACCAACCTGCCTGCCTACCTACGAGTTGGCTAACGGGTTGATTAGTTATGCTTAAGATAATGATAATAGTATTCTTAGTTACTATGTAAGAATACCATCGCTCCAGCGAGTTCCACAGTCGCGTGAGCAGGAGATAGAAGGCAGGAGGCAGCTATGCAAGAAAGTTTCTTTATTGCACTTTAGCTAGACTATTTACTAACATACTGGATTCGTAGCTCTATCCCCCTGCCTCCCTTTGCATTATGGTACTGCACCCCTTGTATACCGCATCCCTTCTATGCTGCACCGCTTCTTTGCTATACTACAAGTTACTTAACTTTTACATTTCTCGACGGTAAGCATTTCTCCACCTGGAGTACCACTGGTTCGATTTCTGCTTGACATTGTCCAGCTCAGCACCCTCCTGGCACGTGGGGATGTCCACCCTCTCTCCACCAAGGCCGGTGTTTGTAATAGCGTTCTGCTGCTTGCCAAGATAGAAGTCGGGCATGAATAGCGAGGCAATAGTGGGCACAGCAGCCAGGACGAGAGCGGCGATAGCGATGTGGCCGTTAACGGCAGCGTAGGCGCGGATGGCGGCCTGGCGGATAGGGTCGTCGAAGTCATAGCTGGAGCGGAGTTTCTTAATGGACCCGTACAGCTTCTTGATAGTCTTTTCATCGGCACCGGCGGGGATCATCTCCTTGTTCATGCGGTCCAGCATCTGGTTGGTCCAAATGGCGGACGAGATAGCGCTGCCGACGGAAGAACCCAGCGTGGACCAAAGTGCAAGCAGTGCAATGACTGTGGCCATATCCTCGTGTGGCACCGCCGCCTGGCTGCCCACGCGCGCGCCAACGACGTTGAACGAGCCCAGGCAGAAAACTAGCTGCGCGGCGATGAGGCGGCCCGTGTCCTGTGTCATGGACCCGGTGGCGCCGTTGATCAAGATGCCGTAACCGATCATCCTTGCGACTGCGCCGAAGACCATCATAGACTTGTAGCGGTGGGTGCGGCGCTGAATGAGGCCAACGATGGGACCCAGGAGACTGAGTCCCATGGTAGTGATGCCCAAGAAGATAGTCCATTCGTAGGTAGTCCACTCCTTGATGATGTAGATGTATGAGGAGTAATAGGTGTTACGGACGGATGAGGCGGTCTGGTTGAAGGTGAAGACAACGACAGCGGCGACGAAGGCGCGGTTCTCGCGTACGCTCTTGGTCATGAGCGGTTTGGGTGCAACGTACATCTCGAAAAGGACAAAGATGATCAGCAGCACGAAGCCGACAACGAGCATTGCAATCATGCTTGCGTTCCGCCACCCGTCGTCGGTCTCCTTGGCCAGGGTCATTGGCAGCAGAAGCAGGGCGAACGACACACCAAGGAGGATGAGCCCCAGGAGATCAATATCAATCAGACCCTGGTATAGAAGCTTGGTCCAGTGAAGAACACCCGCCTGGGCGCTGGCGTCACTACCGGCGCCGGTCCTCTGCTGCTTCGAGCCGGCCATAGTGACCATGCCCATCTTATTGCCCCGGTGCTGCATGGCGTACAGCGTGAAAATGGCCGGACAAAGCAGCAGTGGGACCATGATAGCGAACATTCCCAAGCCCCACCGCCAGTCGTCGACGAAGCCCTCGGCAATGAAGCCGTTGACGGGCACAGTGATGACGAAGGGGACAGACAAGAGGGCGCCAAAGAAGCCTCGCCACTCGAGCGGGGTTAGATCACCGACGATAATGTCACTCAGCAGGTCGAGGCCGGACTTTCCGACCGAGGTGAAGCAGATACCAACGGTGTAGGCAGCGAAGGTGCTGGAGCTGGCGGCAACGACGAAGCCGATGACATAGAAGACCAGGATGACGACGTAAGTGGTGGGCCGTGAGGTGATGTCGGCCAGCTTACCGATAAAGGGCTTGGCAATGGCGCGGACGATTTGACTTGCAGTAGAAACGGCAGCGAGCGAACTGTGCTCTCCGAAAGTCGAGCTGGCCATGGTGGTGAAGATGGAAGATGTGATTCCCTGGTCAAGGGCGTACGCGAACATGGTCAGGCCGATGGACACGCCTAGCAGCCACAGCAGGATTTTGCCCGTCGGCCCCGACTGGTACAACACCTTGTTGAATGCCTCGACCTTACTGACTCCCTGTTGGGCATTGGCATCTCTGTCGACGGGCTCGTCAGAGTCTGAGGTGATAGCATGGTGATCGGTAGACTTCAGTGGGGAAATATCATCTGCCTCGCGGACGCCCCGAGCTTGATTGGAGGGCTCGCCAGTCGACTGAGAGCCTGTCCTATTGCCGATTGGGCTATCATCGGCCCTGGCTGTCGACATTTTGGGTGTAGTTGTAGGAGATGGTTACTGCTGTGATTCCGATGGAGATGTGAAACGAGAACAGCGAAACGTAGAGATGGGAAACAGCCAAGGCCTAAGGCTCAAGGCTGTAGCAGCAAGGCGAGATCCTGAGGCCCAAATTGGGACAGGGTGGCTCGATACTTGCAGCTTGGATATGATGAAAAACGCCAAAGATACGCGTGAAGACTGGGAGGGCTGTCAGGGCAAAGCTGCTGAAGGCGCGTAGAGAGAACAACGAGTATGCTCGAGACGGCAAGTCAGACAAGGACAGAGGAAATAGATCGTCCGTGGTGCTATATAGACCCAAGCTCCGATAAAGTTTACTGAATGAGGAGGAGGCGAACCATTCGAAAACTTCATTATCTCGGTGGTGGATCTGGGTTCACGAATAAGGAGGGAAGAAGCATCTGTATGGGCAAGCACTTCAGGGCAGCGAAGGAGTGGCGGGGACCACCGGGTGTGTGGGCGGCGACATAGTACGATGCGGAAACACCTGGGCACCCCACGCCCATCACGCGAGCTGAAGAGGTGGGACTGAAACCTCTGGGTCTTCCGTCGCCTAGCAGACCTTTTACAGGGGGCCCAATCTTAATCTTATCAGATCTGATCAGTATATGGCCGATATAGGAGGGAGTGACATTGGGGAGATCAATGATCAACAAAGGCTTGGGGGCTCGGGGCCTGGAAGTTGTTCTATTATGGACACCGGGTCCTTGGCATGTCAAAGATTTTGTCTCTCCCTGGACTTTACGGCCGAATGAGCGATCGAAGGATAAGAAATCCCCGCAGGTGTTTGAAATTTCAATGGCAGAAGCGTCAAAAATTAAAATCAATGGATTACATCCATGTTCCAGAACGTAAGAGCTCCCTCTCCCCCCTTCGTCTTCTCTTCCTTGTCAAGTGCTAACCTTGTGTACAACTACACCGTACAAAACTGGCAGCGCCTGGAACCATTCTATTGAATCTTCACGATCATTTGAAAGTCCTTGGTACAAAAGTAATTCCAGTGCAAATCCATGGGCAGCATAGCATCTAAGAGCCTTATGTGCTTGCCAAAATCTTCCCTTCACAACTCGAACCATCGACTTTTGATGTCTCAAGCCTCCTGCTCGCATTATTGAATTAGTGAATGCCGTAGTCTAATTATCCGAGTCTCTTCAATTTATCTCTACCGTTTTCGTACCCAGAGTCCATTCTAGTAGTCTATTCCCATGGCTAATTCCTCATCAGCACCTCGCTCCTCCCACAGTAATCTTGGACGCATCACAAAGGGACCTGAAGATGCTCTCTTTCTGCGCAAAGAGCTCTGAGATGCCATCAAATTCGGCCAGCTGGCCGCTCTCCATCACAGCGACACGGTCGCACGTAGCAACGATGGTATCCAAGCGGTGAGCCACAGTAAGCACCGTCGCATCCCCGAGAACCTCGCTCAACATCTCCTGAAGCTGACCGTCCGCGCGGCCGTCAATTGATGCAGTCGCCTCGTCCATGATGACTATCTTAGAACGCCGCACCAGGGCCCGAGCGATCGAAATCAGCGACCGCTGGCCCTGCGAGATGTTGGCTCCGTTCTCTTTAACCTCAAAGTCAAGGCCGAGGCCCCCTGTCCCGCGTGCCGAGTAAGCAGTCTCCTGCTTCTCTAGCTCGGGTTCGATACCACTGTCCGGCTCAGCAAAGCTTATCTCGCTGGTATTGATGGTTTTCTGCGCGCCGGCGGGTCTTTCCGGGTCTGCGAGTTTTACCCTGCTAAGACATTTCTGCAGCCAGCCGTCGTCGTATTGCTGGAACGGATCCAGGTTGTATCTGATCGTACCAGCTAGTAGGACAGCATCCTGGCTGATGACCGACAGTCTTGATCGGAGCAGACTCAGACCGATTGTATGGATGTCAACTCCATCGATGACAATCTTGCCGCTCGTGGGCTCCGTGTTCCTCAACAAGGCGGAAATCACTGCACGAGAAAAGATTCGTTAGCAAACTGTCCAAGACCACCTTAAGAGTGATGCTATTGAGACCAACAAAGAAAATCCAGCCGAACTCACAAGTAGACTTCCCGGCACCAGTACGCCCGACAATGCCGACCTTCTCGCCGGGCTTGATATCAAGCGTGACGTTCCGCAGCGCCGGCGGCAGGCCAGGTCGATGACTGAGAGTAAGGTCCCTGAACTCGACGCGGCCGGCACGCGGCCACTCTTTGGCCTCGAGGTCTCGGTCAATGCCCTCAACCTCCTCGTATGGGGGCTCCTGTTCGATGTTGTACGCATAATGCAACATCCTCTCAACCGAATTCATGTTATTCTCGATCTCGGCGCTCTGGCGGATCATATTGCCAAATACAGACTGAGCTGTGACCACGTACGACAGCACCACGCCGGCGGCGGATACACTGATTGTACGGCGCAGGCCGACGACAAGCAGTCCCGTGACTAAGACGAGCACGGCGCCACACAAGTCAAGACGCAGGTTAAGCCAGCGCTGGCACGCTATAGACAGCCAGTAGGCAGTGTTTTCGGTATCAATACGACGGGCATTATCTTGAACAAAGCGTGGGACGGCACCGAACGCCTTGAGCGTTGCTAAGCCCGACAGGGACTCGCCAAAGTGCTCGTAAATGCGACTGCGAAGCAGGTTGTTAAGACGGCGCAGCTCGCGCGCCGATGGCCGGTAGTACATACCCGTCCAGGTATAAGCGAGAAGTAGTACGGCCGCGATGGCCAGAAAAGGCGGCAGGATGATGGTGACGAGAATTATGGTGCCGATGGCCTGTACCGATGTCGAGATGAAGAGGCGTAGCGTCTCGCCAACCACATTATCCACGGCGTCGACGTCCTTGCTGAAGCGGTGCGTGATGCGGCCCTGCGGTGTCGTGTCGAAGAAGGCCAGGGGAGCGTGCAGCACGCGTGCAAGCGAGGCGCGGTGCAGCCTGTTGGAGCAGTAGAAGCAAAAGAGGGCGAAGCTGGCACTCATGCAGAAAAGTCCCAGCGCCTGGCCTATTCCGAACGCCGCATAGCCGCCCATGTACTCTGACTCGGTGATGGACGGATACGTGTTCTTCTGCCACCACGTCAGCCACAGCGGCGAGACGATGCTGGTGCCCTGGTAGATAATAATGGAGGTCACGAAGAGCGGCACTGTCACACATGCGTTGCCCATCATAACATATTGGATGTAGGTCTTGCCACTGACGGAGCCGACCAGGCGCTCCTCCTTCTGCATGATCTCTTTTCCTCGGCCTGCTACCTCTGGCTTCTGCTCTTTGTTCTTGTCGTTGTCCGGCCCCTTCTCAGCTGGGGTCGATTCAGAAGATGGAGACTCTTGACTCGCCTCTCCTCCTTGCCGCTCCTCGCTTATCTCCTCTTCTTCTTGTGCTTCTGACCATGAATTCATCGATGTGCCTACAAAACGCGCAAAAGGCCCATGGCGCCGAGACAGAACCGCGTACTCGCCTTGTTCCACTATGCGGCCCTTGTCCATGTACACCACGCGGTCCGCCTGCGATGCGAGAACCATCGAGTGAGTGACGAGCACCACGGTCGCCTCCCTGTTGCGGCGCGCTTGGTTGACTACCATCTCAAATACCTGCTTGCCGACGTCGGCATCCAGAGCCGAGAAGCAGTCGTCCAAGAATAGCAGGGGGCTCCGACCGTAGATGGCCCTGGCAAGGCTGATGCGCTGCTTTTGGCCTCCAGAGAGGGACACGCCCATCTCGCCCACTACCGTCATGTCTCCCTCGGGCAGCCTCTCCAGGTCGCGGTGCAGACAGCACCGTGTCAATACCTGCTCGTACCAGGCCTGATCGTAAGGCCGACCGAAGATGATGTTCTCCCTGACCGTCTCGCTGAGCAACCAGGCGGACTGGGGTGCGTAGGCCAGTGAGTGCGTGTTGACCTGGCAGTTTCGTTCCTGGATAGGCTGCATGTCTCCCATCAGGGCCCGGAATATCGACGATTTGCCTGATGCAACGGGCCCAACTACACAGACGAGCTGGTTTCTCTTGATCATGAGTGAGTCGATGTACAGTCTCTGGACCTGGTGAGGTTGATTTTCGAGAGGTGTTGTTACCACCTGATCCTTGGCTCCAGCTTGCTGTTTCTCGTTCTGGACTTTCTCCATAGCTATGTCTGTGCTTTTCTGGGTCGAGGTCTCACTGCTGTCGTCTAAGAGAGACTCGTCATCATGGTAAGCAAAAATGGCCTCCTCGATCGCTACCATGTTCTGGTCCGGGTCGTTTCCTTCATTCTGTTGTGCGCTCGTACTGCCTCCTACAAATTTTGGTGGGATTGGAGCACCCTCATCTGATGCAAGCATGAAGGCAGTCAAGCGCTCAAGCGCCGCCCGGGCATCCGCAATAGCCGATAGCGAGGTAGGCAGGGCCTGAAGTGGCGTTCTGAGCAGCATGAAGAAGGTGAGGGAAGAAAAGATGACATCGGCCTTCAGTCCACCCTGTGTGGCTCCGTAGCAGACTATGGCCAATACCGCAGCAATGGTGGGCGCCGTGTACGAGACGGCCGTGTTAAGTGCCCTGAGAAGCATTCGCTTGCGGATATACACGACCTCCTCGCCTCTCAGCTGCCCGATCCTAGCGAGTAGGCTTTTCTCGTAGGCATTCGTCTTGACGAGACGGATCGCCGAGACGGCCTCCACGACCGCCTTGACCCTTGCGTCTGTCATGGGCATGCTACCTCTGCGTAGCTTCAGCAGCTTTCCCACCATGAACGTCTGCAGTGGGTAGAGTAGTGCCAGCAGGCCGAACCCGGGCAGCGCGCTGTAGCCCATGGTCCAGATGGTCAGGGCGAGGCAGAGTGCTATCTGGAGGATGCTGGTCCAGGCGGAGTGGAAATAGCCGCAGACGAAGTCCACGCGCGTCACGTCGGCGCTCATCAGGCTCATCAACTTGCCCACGCCCGTGTAGCCATTGCGGAGCTTGGCCCTCTCGGTTAGCTGGTCCGACGTCGCCCGCCGGTAGATGGTATGCATGAGTGCGCCCCTGAGCAGGACGCCCGTCGTGTACGAGTGGTGGAAGCCGTGGACGTTGGCTGTGACGGAGAAGACGAGGACGAGAAAGATGCCCACGACGAGACCGAAGCCTGCGCGAGTGGCGTGAAGAGACGAATCAGATAAGTAGGAGATGGTGAAGCGGATGAGCAGTGGCGTTATCATCTGGGACAAGTCTCCGGCTAGCTTGAAGATACCGCCCAGCCAGAACCAGCGGAAGCAGACATCGTTGAGGGCCATAGCCAGGACAGTGGTATCGCTCCTGCGTCGCATCCAGAACGGTCTCCAAGACCCAGGCCCAACTGGTATGCTCCTGTTCCTCTCCAACCTCGCTGCCCAACGGCGCTCGAGCTTGTCTGCATGGTCCTCGGCGAGTCTGTGGTCGGGCATATCATACAGATCGTCGGTCTGCAGAGGCCTGGTGTAGCCTATCCTCAGGACCGGGCTCAGCCATTGAAACAACAAAATTGACAGCCAGTTTGCTGTCGACTCTGGCATCTTCAGCTTTGGGCTGTTCCCGGCCCCACTCCCGGCCTGATCCTTAGCTCCGTCTTCCACATCTCTCGGGCTTGACTTCGATGATGTCTTTGAAGCTGGCTCGGTCAACCGTCTCTCAATGGGTGTTGTCGACACAAACGGTACCTTTCGGTACCATTTCCGGGGAGGGAAGGCAGAGGTTCCCGTAACATTACTAGTCATCTTGGCTGCAGGGACTGGAATATGCCTGTTACGGCACGTATGTCAGTGTCCTCGAGCAAAGCTGGATCGAGAAACGAGGTCTGGTGGCTCTTGGGTGATGGCTGTTGTTGGCGCCTGCGTCGGCTACTTGGGCATTCTCCTTTTGCCCCTTGCCCAAGATCCCTGCTCAGGAGTACCGGCGCTTGAGCGGGACAATGAAGCTGCTCTCCGAAGACGGACCTACGCCTCTTGGCTCAAAATTCAGACGAAGACCCCACGAGCGACGGCGGAGGGTGGAGTGTCGATACCTCCTGGCGCTGCTTGTTAGTCAAGCCCGCGGGTGGCCGTATCTGGATCAGCTCCATGACAAATAGGAAAAGACTGCTTCACCGATATTCTTGGCGAGGTCTCTTGGCGAAGAGCGAAGCTCCGCGGTCCATAAATATTCCATATCCAGATAGTCAATGATTTCGGTCCGTACGTGGACCATGACTGGTCCATATAAACTATCTGACATGACAGGGTATCGAAACCTGGTGTGCACCATGCTGGGCAGCCTGGGCTATGTGAATTGACAGCCCCCTGAGTTTGATGATTATCCTCAATATCACTTGATGAACAATAGATTTTCGCTCCTCGTATGAATGTTTCGATGTACTTGGTGACGTGATAAATTCTTTCTTGGCGTTGGATGGCATTTGTTACTAGATTCACCTAATCGAATGCCACATGTGCGTACATTCAGGGATAGCACCGTACGTTCGTCAGGATATAAACTGTACTCCCAAAGCTACTACTATTCGGAGTTCAACACACAGTTGCGATCATCTCTACCAGCCTCCGTACCAGTCTCGAGTCCATATGTTGGCTTGACTACTTAGTTGCCAATAAGTCCCCTTTCACCTCATTCAGAAGGCAGGACTTGTAATCTTGCATTCGTACTATATATGTGAGTTTTCCCCATGTGCAGTCCCAGTGGCTGGCCTCATCTGCCTCAAGAATATATCTGATGAAATAACAGACGTACAACCCCTCCGGAAACACCAGCAACCATGGCAACACAAGTCCAGAGCAAAGTACACGAAATCAAAGCCGAAAATGACACGTCACATCAATTTGGCTCACAGACACCTTTGACAGGTTCCAAAACAGTTGAAGACCTCCAGCTAGGCTTCAATGCTGAAAGAACTTCGTTCAGACTTCCTGATGGCAGCACAGAAGTGTGGATAGCCTCGACAGGAACCGGTTTCGTGGTGGGCTCTGGTTATATGTTGCTGGCTGAGTGGAAGAGTGACGGGAAACAGGCCAGAGTCTCACCAGCGATGGTCAACGAAGATAGGGCCGAGTCGGCTCAAGTCTTGCAGCTGACACTCGGCGGGTCGCCTCCTGGTTCTGGTTCCAACGACCTCGCCCTACGACTGGCCTGGGCAGCTATCTACGCCCTCTGGTTACACCCAACCCACAGGGATGACGCCATTATCGCCATATCTGTAGACAGCGAGAGGTTGGGCGAGTACCTGCGCTGCACCGGCCTCGCTGTCGCCTCACCCTTTTCTGAGAGCACTTGCCCCCCGGATGCCATCTACTGGCTGCAACGCGAAGCGTTCTGGCAGGGTGCCGGCGCGCCTGACGACCAGCACTGGCTCCGGTCCAGGCCCGAGGAGAGCTTCCCGGGGTTCAATGGAAAGCTAGGCGTTTTTGCCAGCCAGCTGGGCTTCACGAGGGAGGGCAATGTGTGTACGGTGCACCCGGTGCGGCCGCCCAAGCCCAAGCCCGGTGCGCTGATCTACTCGCGGTTCATCGTTGAGCTCGGTCAGCAGCTCGAGATTCGCCACATTGACGCCTCGAACCCCGCGCACTTCGAAGCGTACGCGCGCTGGCAGAACTCGGACCGGGTCAACGCAGGCTGGAAAGAGCGTGGCCCAGACGAGAAGCACAGGGCGTACCTAGCAGCCCAACTGGCCAACCCGCATACGATGTCGTGTGTTTTTCTCTGGGACAAGGAGCTGGCGGGCTACACCGAGATCGGCTGGGTCAAGGAGGACAACGCGGCGTGCTTCTTTGGCGCTCAGTGCAACATCGTCGTCGGCGAGCACGATCAGAACTCGCACATCCTCGTCGGTGAGGAGCACTTCCGCGGTGGTAAACGCTACGAGGCCGTGGCGACGTCCATCAAGCACACGTGCTTCCTGCGTGACCCCAGGACCAGGCAGGTGGTGGCTGAGCCGCGCTACGACCTGTCCCATGTGCATATCCAGAACAAGTACCTGCCGCAGGAGAAGAAGAAGAGGTTCGATCTGCCACACAAGACGGCGATACTCTTCGCTCTGCAGCGCGAGCGCTTCTTCCAGGAGGGACACTTTGTATGAGGATGGTAGCTAGTTAGTGATTGAGTGTGTGTACAGGTGACGGCCCCAGGAGCAGGTTGAAATCAATAGACCGCTTTAGATCCCAATCGTGCATTTCCTTGATGGTTTCCTGGCTGCTTACTTTTGGACAACGACGTCTACTTTGTCCTGCAAGCCAGGCCTTCGACATCACTCTTGTCTCTGCCTTTTGAGTTCCACCCTACATAATCTCAGCACATGCCTTCAACCTCGTCAAACTTGCCGTACCGACACAGTGATGCTATACAGGGCAGCCTTTGAGTGGAAACTGCCCAGGCAAACATGTAGGTACACAGTATTATGGACATGCTATGGAGCGAGTACTAGCGGCCGATCGATATAAATCCAACATCTGGAAAGCGCTCTGCATCGTTGGATTGCTCTGGAACAATGAACAGCCCCCCATCAGAGTCTCCATCCCCTGATTCGTGCCCTTCTCCAACACGCACATGATCCATCTGGTCATGTGCTTGTACATGACATACCAAGCTTAATACTATGGGGTTTCAACGGCCGTCAGATGGCCGAGATTTTAAAGACATCGAAACGGTGTGCACATGTGGGTAACACAGTGTCCAGCTTTTTGTGGGCATGCCGGGGATGTTTTCAAGTACCGAAGTCGTGGCTGAACCTTAATTGGCTTGTCAATCTAATCAGATGATCAGATAAGATCCATCGCGGAGCAAGCTAATCCCAGGAGGGGGTCGTGGCAATTTGAGCACTGGCGATCAGAAAGGAAAAATCTGATGAAGAGGAGATTTACATAGGTAGTGAAACCTGCCAAGGACCGAAAATGTGTCCGAGGAACAAACATTCTGTACCCTCAACCCCGTGGGCGCTCCGCATCGTCTTGAAAACAACGCAGAAAATGTAACCTCAGACGTGCTGGACCGCCGATTTTCAGGACAGAGCATGGAGAACACTACTTGGGCTATAGGGGTATATGAGAATATCCTAGGGTACCTTGTCATATCCAGGCCCATAGAATTGCTCGACCCACCAATCTAATTGAGTTAGCACTTGAGTGGCTAGCACGGAAATGTAATATAACAATAATAAAAAAGCCAGAATTATGCGTCGATAGCGTCGGAATAGATTGTCCCAACCCTTCGACGCTATTTCTTGGTCGACATGCTGCGTCGACTTCCCTACTTCGGCGGCATCTCAGTTCGATGGTTGAGGTTGTGGTCAAAATTGCGGTTAAGGTTGCGGTTAAGGTTATGGTTAGGGTTGTCTAGAAGGTGGAATGGAAATTGAAATGATAATCATTGAGTAACTGTAAATGGCATAGTGGTTGGTATGGGGCTATGTGGGTAGCCCCACGAGTAACATTGTTGAGATGGCTGATATTCAGGCCTCACGCCATGGCGCATACGTAGCGAACGCACCTCAGACAAAGATCCCGACCCCGGGAAGACCGATGATGGTTTTACTCAACTTGGCACTCTCACCTCCACACGAGTGATTGATTGGCCGCACTCACGGGACCACAGTAACGAGTGACAAACCTCGTGGGCCAAGTTTGACCAGGGTCATGCTGTACCCACGCGGCCGAAGTGTGAGATTCCACCTGCCCAAGAACACAAGCGTGGGCTGACCTCTGGAACATTGAAGTAGAGAGTCCTCATGCTCCTACACCGGAGCACCGAAGGCAAGCAGAATATTTTGGCCTGGGTATCTGATGGTGAGACTCCAGAAGGGGTCGTAGGGTGATTACTACAGTACTATGTAGTTAGATTGGATGCTGCGGCTGCCTCCCCTGATGAGCTGCTCAAAGCCATGTACAGTTCAATATAACTTCAGTGCCACTGGCACTTCACCCTCAGGAATTGAGAGTCTCATACTCCCATGTGATATCCACGTGATACTCCCTATTCCTCGCAAGCGACACAAGATGGCATCAACAATATCCCCACCACCAATCACGGAGCTTAGGCCACTGCACTGTCTCCAACATGAACTTTCCCGGCAAGAAGGATCAGCACTGGCGACAGAACTGCCTCACTGGCAAAGTTCCCTCTCGCCTAGGCCTGATGAGGAGACGTGCATCAAGGCTTTTGTGAAGCTTGTCTCCCACATCGTGGTGCTGGAATATGGAGAGCCCTACTGCATCCAACAACACAATAGCCGCCGCGGGAGAGGCTTCATCCTGGCACATGCAGGCCAGAACGACTTCAGCTTCATCGATTACCATGATGCTGCGGGTCAGATCCCGACTGACTTCTCCATCGGAGACCGCAATCTTATCGATCTCCAAAAAGTGAGTTTTCGGTGAAGAATGAATGGGATATCGCGCAGATTATAGTGCTAATATCCCAACCTTATTTCGCTAGATACATCTAGACGTGTCAAATGTACGTCTAAGCGCGCCGCCCAGGCTTGTACCTGCAGCAGCGCTCGAAGCTCTTGGCTGCATGCTGGACGATCTCATTCTGACCCTGCAACGAGGCGAGGACCAAGGTGACAGCAGGCAATGGACACGGCCTTCTGTGCTCAACTTCCCCCCAAAATCCAGACCTCTACCACTCCTCCGGCCTGAGGATCGGGCAGAGGATCAGAATGAGCAGGCACTTCTCCACAGTTGGTTCGAAAAGCGCGTGGATGAGCAACCTGAATCCATGGCCTTGGATTTTCTTGTGGATTTTGAGAGCGGCGAGAGAAGGGAGTTCACCTACCGGCAGCTGAATAATTCTGCGAATGCGCTGGCGAGAGAGCTTGTACGCACGCAACGTGCAAACGCTGCAAGTGACGCATCTAACATCAAGACCATTGCGGTGATGATGGGGCCATGTCCAGAGCTGTACACGAGCTACTTGGCAACTCTCAAAGCCGGCATGGCCTTCTGCCCCATCCCTGTTGACGCACCGGCGGAAAGATTGGACGTACTGATGGCAGACCTTAAGCCAGCTGCTTTACTCGTGGCCACACCATCACCTGCTTTCTCAGGGAGTAACACAGACACTGTACCCTCGATCAACGTGAGCTCATATCTTGGCGCATGCGATAACGAAATGGAAAGACTGGGCGAAGAGAGCCGGTCATCTGTGGCAGAAACTGATGTCGCCTACGTTCTGTACACCTCTGGAACCACCGGCACGCCCAAGGGCGTGGCCGTATCCCACCTTTCGGCAACCTGCACCATCTCTGCCCTGAGCGCTCACTACGGCTTCGTTCCCACCGAGGTCGAGTCAAACTCACCACGCAAACCTACCAGATGGTTCCAAGGTGCCGCTTCAACCTTTGACATCTCCCTCTTTGAGATATTCTGGACGCTCAGCACCGGCTCAACACTGTGCTGTGCGCCGCGGCACCTCACACTGCAGGACATCAACAAGGTCGTCACGACGCTCAAAGCCGACATCACCAATATCACGCCCAGCTTCGCCACTCTGCTGGATGCGTCGTCCATGCGCGGGTTGATGCTCGGCGGAGAGACGCTTAACTCACGCGTGGTGCACGACTTTGCTCAGCACAATCCCGCACCTCATGACGATGGCGTGTCTGGCCCTCGTGGTATATACAACGGCTATGGGCCAACAGAGACAGCCATCTACTGCATCGCACAGTCTCATGTGCCCGAAGGTCAACGAGGCTCCGTGCTCGGCTCGCCTCTCGAGACCTGTGGTATCGCTATCGTGGACGAGACTTGCACATCAACCATCCAGCCCGTACCCATGGGCGCAACCGGAGAGCTAATCATCACTGGCCCGCAGGTAAGCAGGATTGGCTACCTCAATAGGCCTGATGAGACCTCCAGGGTGTTCATCAACGATGATGATGCAGTTGGCTGGGGCAGGGCATACAAGACTGGCGATCGGGCGCGCATAATATGGGACGACTCGGGGGAGCCCGTCGTTGAGTTCCTAGGTAGAATTTCCGATGACCAGGTCAAACTCAGCGGCAGGCGCGTGGAGCTTGGCGAGATCGAGAGCGTGCTGATGTCGAAGGTTGAGGGCGTGCAGGAAACTATCTCTTGCGTTTGGAAACCCGCAGATTCCCAACCCGGCTCAGAGAAGGTTGTGAACCTGTTGATCACCACGCCGGGATTGAGCTTCGAGGCAGAAGTCCTTGGGAGCTGTAAGGAAGCGGCACAGAGGCACCTTCCGGATTATATGAGGCCCTTTAAGATCATCCAAGTTGAGTCTCTCCCGAGGACTGCGTCCGGTAAAGTCGATCGCAAAGCGGCTTCAGCATATGTGAGCGCCGTCCTGAAAGACCACATGCAACATCCGAAGCTTTTGAATCGCGAAACGACAGAGGAACTTCAACCACTGGCCGGCGAAGATGCCGAGCTGGAAAAACACTTGCTATCCATCGTGGCAGATATCCTGGGTGGACATGCGATTTCGGCTGATACGCCTCTCTCAGATGCTGGCGTGGACAGTCTACGCGCGATGCGACTATTGAGAGAGATCAGAAGGCGGTGGCCCGATACTTCAATGAGACATCTGCAACCATCACTAGCCTTTCTTCTGGACACCCAAGCAACCATTCGCTCGGTTTTCTTCCCTATACCATCTCAGCAGGATCTTGCAGATAATGAAGATGGTACTAAAGAAGACCGTACACGTTCCCGGCTCACGAAATTCTCTTCGGAACATCTCTCGCAGATGCGCGATAAGCTTGATGTCACCAGTGAGGCTGACATCGAGATGGTCCTACCAGCGACCGCCCAACAGAGCCAACTGGCCATCAGTTTCGCCATGGACAGGACACGATATATCAGTCACACAGTCCTGCGGCTCAAGCCGGATGTCTCGGCGGCGACACTGAAGAGAGCCGCCGAGGAGGTCATGTTGGAACAGGCTATCTATCGATCTGCCATTCTACCATGTGACGATACCCTATCACCATTTGCTCTGGTCATCCTGACGCCGGAAGCATGGCGTAGACCGAAGAGAAATGGTAGCGAGGCTCCACAGGTGGTGCACAGAAAAGCTAGCGAACAGCTCTCTGTGGACACTGCCCATGGGTGGGTCGCCCTGGCCGAGGAGAACATCAGTCTAGAGTCGCAGAGATTATATTACATCCAGGTGGTCGAGAATGAGACTGATGTTGACAATGATGGTCTTCTGATCATTAGTATTGCGCATTGTATATGTGACGGCGCCTCAGTCGAAGTCCTTATGTGCGACATAGCCAGGCGGTATGCCGGCCTGGAATCTCTCGAGAGGCAAAGCATCTACGACGCAGTGCTTGAGTGTTTCTCCGATGTGGATCCTGACACAGACGGCTTGTGGCGAGAATCATTGAAAGGCTGGGAGCTCGAGCCTTTTGGCTCATTGAGTGGCAATAACTCGCACAGCGGAAAGTCCTCCAAGCCTACCTCAGACTGTGGAGTGGCTCAGTACAAGAGCGATCTCCCATGGCAAGTACTTGAAGACAAGAGCAGGGCCCTGGGTGGTGGTGCATCCCCACTGGCCATTCTTCAGGCCTCCTGGTCGATACTTTTACACATGTTCTCTGAGGCGGACACTGGTGATATCACCTTCGGCAGCGTTATCTCTGGCCCCCTATCCACCACGACACACGCGCCCACCTTCTCTGTCGTACCTTGCCGCGTGCCGTTGCCTGAGACCCAGAGTATCAACCAACTGGTCGATGGCCTTATGAAGCATGGGAAATTTGCTCTGGGCCACCGGCACCTATCATGGGGCGTCTTCGAAACGCTGCCGTACAATACCGCCCTGGCTCTGCAAGCATATCCAGTGGAGGATGGTGGCCTTGAGGACGAGGACTCTCAGATCCCATGGACTGAAATTCATCATCCAGTCATGCGCTACGACTTCCCCATTTTCGTCGAAGTCTTCCCAAATGATCCATCATCGCCCAATCGTAGCCGTTTCAGCAATATAACCTTCAAGGTCACGTACCGCGAGGATGCCCTTTCGAAAGTTTCGGCGAGCTGTGTTGTCAAGCAACTGGCCGCTCTCACGCAAATTCTTATCGCTTCCTCGCCTGACGATGCGATCTCTCAACTGTCGGCTCGTTTGCCCAGAAGCCTATTATCCGCCGAAGGGACAGTACCTCAGGCAAATGCCGGCACCAACACCAACGGACAGGACAGCCATTTACAGCTACTCCATGGACAGTTCGAATCTCAAGCCATAGCGACTCCCTCCCGTCTCGCCTTGGTCTTCTATGATGCCTTGGACTCCACCCCCACGTGTCTCTCCTACGCAGAGCTTGACAGCTTCGCCAATGGCCTGGCACACCTCCTTCGCGAGGAAGATGTCGATGTCATCCCCCTCTGTATTGAGCGGAGTGTCCATCTGTATGTCGCCGTCCTGGCCGTACTGAAAGCTGGGTCCGCTTGGTGCCCCATCGACCTGACTTCTCCCATAGAGAGACGGACATCTCTCATAGCTAGAACCAAGAGCAAGGTATTGCTAACAAATACCGAGTCGTGGCATCTGGTCCGGCCTTGCATGGCCAGTGAGAAACTACAGGACATGCGCGTTATTCTGATAGACCAACACTGGAAGCCAGCGTCAGTGAAGCCGAAACCACGTCAAGGAATAAAGACAGGCGCCCTATGCGGAGAGGATCTGGCCTATCTCCTGTGGACATCTGGTACCACTGGTGAGCCCAAAGGCGTCATGATTCAGCATAGTGCCGCGGCAAAAGCTATGCAAGACCTCCAAGTCCAAGTCGAGCATGACCCCAAGGCTGAGCAAGTGCGGACGCTGCAGCTCTCAGCTTATTCCTTCGATGTCTTCGTCCAGGACCTCTTCTATACATGGGGTCTGAGCGGAAGTATCATCAGCGGCACGCGGGAGCTCGTCCTGGGTTCCTTCGTCGAATTTATCTGGAAGGCTCGTCCCACGCACGCCCACCTTACCCCCAGTTTCGGCGCCAGCATCGCCGTCGAGGAGATTCGGGGCAGCCCTCTGCAGTATGTGACGTTCATCGGAGAGAAGCTGACTGAGGATGTTGCGGAGGCTTGGGCGGCTCCAGGAATCACCACACGTGCGTACAACACCTACGGACCGGCCGAGAATGCTGTCGTTTCCACCATGCGCCGATTTTTCGGGAAGAGCAGGGACCAGGCCAAGGCCTCCAACGTGGGGTTCCCTCTCAACCCATGCACGGCGTATGTCGTACACGATGTTCCAGAACCTGGATCCGATGAGAGGCAGTGGGAGCTCGTTCCGCGATATGGAGTCGGAGAGCTGGCCCTTGGTGGATTGCAGGTTGCCAAAGGCTACCTTAGCGACCCGGCCAAGACAGCCTCCCGCTTCATCCAGGGAGGCCCCGGGATCGACGAGCGCATCTATCTCACCGGCGATGTGGTTCGTCTTAATGATCACGGGTTCGAATTTCTTGGCAGGAACGATGACCTCGTTAAGATCACGGGAATCCGCATCGAGCTGAGCGAGATCAGCGCAGCCTGCGCCAGCATCAAGGATGAGGACGATGCCATCGAGCACGTCGAGACACTTTATCTCCCGCGGCCAGACAGAGATAATGCCGATCACAAGGTCGTTGTCACCTTTGTCTCGGTCAAAAAGGACGGCGTTGACCAAGACGCTATCCGGGCCCAGGTTTACAAGAGGGCCAGGGACATGCTCCCCACATACATGGTGCCGGGACATGTTGTCGTCCTAAACACAACGATGCCGAGGACCGCGTCGAACAAAGTTGATCGAAAGGAGTTGCAGGCTATATACCAGAGCTCGGACTTGCAGGTCCTGGCGGGAGGATGCTCAACTGGAGACACTTCTGGCCAACCGGCCGAGAAGCAGCAATGGACCGACCAACAGCTTCACGTGCTACAGTTCCTCGCGAACAATTTCGCGGTAGCAGTCGAGCCTCTATCCCCGGAAGACCGCCTGGCCGCTCTGGGCCTCAGCTCCCTTCAGGTCACCAAACTGGCCTGGTCTCTGAGGCGGAAGCTCTCTGTCCAAGTTGGTGTGCTTGAGCTCATGAGGTGTGAGCTTCTCGGCGAATTGGTTGACGTTATCCTCAGCAGACAGAAACAGAGTATACAAGAGCAAGAAAGTCCAGGGAATGGTTCATACGGAGCTTCACCCACGAAGACAACAGAAGACCCATGGCTAGCTGTCACAAGGGATCTTCTGACCAAGAACCTGCATGGAGACATGCTCCCACCAAACAGCTTCCTTCTGCCGGCGACGCCAATGCAGGAGTCCCTCATCTTTGAGACGATGCGTGAGCCCAAAGCTTACTGGGCCCACCGAGTGTTTGATCTTAGCCATCTTGATACGCTTCAAGTCGACCGTCTAAGGGCGGCGTGGACTGCAGCCGCCAGCATGTTCGACATTCTCCGCACCAGTTTCGTTCCTCTGGCACAGTTGGACGCAATTGTGGGAGACGAAGGCCAGGCCACCAACGGCATCTCATGGGCCCGTCGACAGGGGCTCCAGTCTACCATTCTCCAAGTCGTCCGGAGGGAGGCAGCAGTGCGCTGGAAGTGGCTATCAAGCGATGAGGACCAAAATCTGACGAGATGGGCTCAGGAACCAGAGCTGACGGATCTGTCGCCCATGCTTACCCCCTGGGCTGTCACGATTGCAGAGAAAGACCGCAAAATGATGTTGAGTGTGCATCACGCGCTCTATGACCACGACTCGTCTGAGACAGTTCTCAATGCAGTCGCCAAATTCTATCTTCATCAGGATAATGCCGTGCATGACGACGTGGTGCAGTTCGAGAGGGGCATGGAGCTTGGCCTGCTGCCGACCATTTCCCAGAGAAATGAGGCCACCTCCTCGTGGACCGAACGACTGGCTGGCCTCAGGGAGACATCGGGAGCCCTTAATGCGCCCTTCCCCGACCTTACACAATCCAGGCAGAAACAGGTGCAGAGGATCATCGGAGCGAAAAAGGCGGTTCCTAGCTTCCTCTCCTCGGATCTTCCGACCGCTCTTTCGACACTATTGCAGTCCGCCTTTGGTTGCGTTCTCGCATCCTACCTCGAAATCAAGGCCATTGTTCTCGGCCAGACTGTTTCTTTGAGGCTCCTTCATCCTGACCTCGCCGATGTGGTTGGTCCAGCTATAGCCACCCTCCCGCTGGCTGTCCGGGCCGATGCCCACTCAGCAGAGGAGCTGTGGGCCGAGATGGCTCGCGACTCTTCCACCCTCTTCCGCGTTACCCACCACCTGCACCCCGTGGACATCAAGAGGCTGCTCAACGAAGGCACTGGAAGTGCCGATGCGCCTTTTGCTGGTGTCTTTGTCTATCATCCGGCCTCCAGCGATGACGACGATCGTGCCGGTGTTGCTGCGCAACCAGTGTTCCGAGAGGTAGAGCAGGCTCTGTCACTCAACGTAGAACACCCTCTCGCCTTTAACGTCTTTGAAGGAGACTTAATGATGGAGCTCACTGGAAACTCGCAGCGTATCTCCCAGGCGCAGCTTGAACTCATGCTGGACCAGATCATTGACCAGGCCAGGGTCATGAAACAATTCCCACAGCTTCCCATAGGCCAACTGCAATCGAAATTGGACCGCCGTCTCGTGTCTCTCAGCGGTGAGATTGAGGAGATCACCACGGGCGCAGGCTTTGACCCAACCGAGAGCGTCGCCCAGCATGCGGCCCAACATCCAGACTGGGTAGCGGTCGAAGAGGTGCTCACTAGTGACGGTGCAGACGATGAAAACGACGCAATATCTATCAAGACCATTACATATTCCCAGCTGGACAGGCTCACCAATGTCATCGCCTCCCAGCTGGCATCACATGAGATCGGTCTTCAGCAGGACGACGTCGTCGCTTTGTACCTGGGAAGAGACATCGAGTCGCTCGCGGCAACGCTGGCGATCTTCCGTGCGGGCTATATCTACCTTCCTGTAGACGAAGACCTGCCCCTAGCACGAAAGCAGCTGCTCATCCGAGATGCCGCTGCGAAGCTTGTTATCACCACCGAGGAGCTCGCAAAGGACCTGGATATGGACCACGACGATCCTCCATCTTTGCTGCTTCCCGAAAGAGATGATGCTCTGGATCACATACTCGAGCAGCAACAAGAATTGTCTCAGCCTCTGCCTGCAAAGGAACGCGGCCAAGGAGGCTATCTTCTCTACACATCGGGCTCAACAGGTCGACCCAAGGGCGTCCGCGTATCCAACCACAACTTGTGCCATTTCATCTCCTCCTTCTCCCTGCGCATGACCGAGGCCTCTTCGCCAGCGGACCAACCAGAACAACTCGGTGGCAGCGGAAAGTATCTCAATCTCACGTCTAGGGCCTTCGACCCGCACCTGACGCAACTATTTGTGCCCTGGCATTTGGGATACCGGGTTGTCATTGGCAATCGGACCGCGCTGCTGGGAAATCTCCAGCATGCCATCAACCATCTAGGCATCACGCACTTCGGCAGCGTTCCCTCTGTCTTGACTCAGCTGCGACTCCGGCCCGAGGATGTACCATCCGTGAGGGTGGTGACAACGGGTGGAGAGAAGGCATCGAATGAGTTGTTGGACACGTGGACAGGTCAAGAGGTTGGTCAGAAGGGAGACGGTGCAATGGCCAAACTCATCAACTTCTACGGCCCAACTGAAGTCACAATCGGCTGCCTAGGTCATGTCGTAAACCGCACCTCCAACGCTCGCAATCTCGGCCTGCCGCTCAAGGGACTTAAAGCACTATTGCTGGTCCCCAGCAGTGGAAACGGCGAACAGATCATCGCCAGAAGGGGCCAGCCGGGCGAACTCTGCATCGCCGGCCCCCAGGTGGCCCTGGGCTATCTCGAAAGGCCCGTCGAGAATGCCAAGAGCTTCCAGACAACTTCACTTGTAGGTGATTCCGATACACGGATCTACAGGACCGGCGACGTAATGAGGATGATGCACGACGGAAGTCTCGAGTTTCTAGGCAGAGCCGACCAGCAAGCCAAAATTAGAGGCCAACGGCTGGAATTAGACGAGGTCGTCTCTTTCCTCAAACATGCTGCCGATGAAGGCGACCTAGACTTCGCCGCCGCCGTCGTCACCGGCGAAGGAAACCGGCAACAGCTCTTCGGCTTTGTGGCGCGCAAGGCACGCCTGAGGAGCGAGATAGTCGCCGAGGTTGAGTTGCTTCAGAACCAGAGCCAAGCGCTGACGTCGCTGCTGGAGAAGCTGGGACGGACGTGCGAGGCCAAGTTGCCGGCGTTCATGGTGCCCAAGCTTCTCTGGGTCTCGAGGATCCCATACCTGGCCGCCTCGGGCAAGATCGATACCAAAATCTTGGCTAAGCTAGCAAATGACTTCTTCGCATCTCAAGATTCTGATACTGAGGAATCTGATGACTCTGGAGTTGACGTCGCTCCAGGAACCTTGAACGCCGGGGAGTCCATCGTTGTTGAGGCTGTGGAGGAGGTCGTAGGTCACAAGGTCAACGGCAAGGCCACAAGCAGCATTCGACTGGTCATTGACAGTCTCTCTGCCGTCCATCTGGTTGCTCTTCTGAGGAAGCGAGGTTTTTCCAAGGTCAATGTTTCTGACATCTTGTCATCCTCAGCCACCGTGGCATCCATCGCCCAGTTGGCTGATCAATACCGTCCTCAACATAATGTCATCGGTGGCACCCCGAAGCAGTCTACGTCAGTGAGCAACAATCTGGGAGAAGTCAAGGCATTCAGCCTCAGCACTGTATTTCCAGGCCGGAGCCCAGCAGGTCTGAACCATTATAATGTCGAAGCAGTGCTACCGTGTCTTCCCCTCCAAGCGGCCTTGGTCGCCCGGTCCATGGTTTGGATAAGCGCCCACGACGATGACTTGCCTCAAGCTGAAGAGCCAACAGTAGTCCCATACGTGTCACAATTCAATTACCGACTGTCCTCGGGCACGGACTTGATCAAATGGCAGAAAGCAGCAGAGCGGGTCGCCGCGTCCGAGGCTATGCTCAGAACGTGTTTCCTGCAACGGGAGGACGACGGTAAGGTCTTCCAGGTCGTGCTTAACTCCCCTACTTCCACACCATTCGAGACTGAAGGCGAGGAGCCCTCTGATATAGTGTCCAAAATGGGCGCACGGCCACCCTTCAGAATGCATCTGCGAGAGGAGGGTGGCGAAGCTTTTGTCTCGTTGAGGATCCACCATGCCTTGTTCGATGGTATCGCTATCGCTGTATTGCTTCGAAGGCTTGAGCAGGCGTATGATGGTGTTTTGGAAGAAGATTACGTTGCCTCCGCCAATCAGAGTCTCGATGTGCTTACGAGAGTCTCTGCTCACTGCGACCTCACAGCTACACAGCTGGATACCACGAGAGCCCTGTGGCAGGACAAATTACTTGGTGTTCGACCATGCCATCTTGGGTCGATTGACAACAGGAAAGGCACAATTCGTTCTGCTAGATGTCTTCCCTGGACCTTACCCCAGATTAGAGACAAGCTGAACTCTCAGCATGCCGCCGTATCCGCTTCTTCCGCGTTCCAGGTGGCGACAGCCCTGTGCCTGTCTCAACTCACCAAGCAGACCACGTCCGTTGTGTATGGGTTTGTCATGTCTCTCCGCCCCTTGCTCGGCCATGTCGTGGACTCTGGGGTGGACGAGTTTCTCGGACCATGCCTTAATACTCTGGTCCAGGCCTTCAGCCTCAGAAAGGACGAATATTTGCTCGAATTCTTACAGCAGGTCCACCAGACTCACGTTGAAACCTGCCAGGGAACAATGCCCCTTGTGAGCGTGGAGCAGGTGCAGCGCTGGGCTGGGTCCGAGGACAAGCTATTCGACAGCCTGCTCAGTATCAACGTCCTTCCCTCCACAGATGCGTTGGAGCATCGACCTGGACGCTTGACTGCGCTGCAAGCCCAGAGCAGGAGTGACATGGCCTTGGCCTTTGACATTGACCTTCACCATGATGGGAAGATCATGTTGACGCTTTCTTCGGCCGGGGTCCTGAGAGAATCTGATTTGGACGAAGTCGGACGGCTTTTTGAAAGGGCTGTCGGCGCGTGCATCACCGTCGACAAGAAGATTAAAGTGCGAGATTTGTTGCCGGTCGATGTTGATGCAACCGTAGTTGCCAATGGAGTGGAAGACGGCGGAATCGCGTCCAGCATCAATGGTGATCAGAGTGACTCGGACGCTGAGTTCGAAATGGCCTTGGCCAGCGTGCAGACCACGCTTTGCCGCCTCCTCCGCTTGAGTCCTTCCGACATCAACAAGGACAGGACGACTTCTTTGTACCAGGTCGGCCTGGATTCTATCACTGTGCTTCCATTTGTCAGGCACCTCAACAAGTCTGCAAAAGTCAAGCTGACGCCCGATGCTATACTCAAGGCTCGAACCATTCATGGCACTGCGAGGCTGCTGCTGCAGGCAAGGGCCACTGCCAATGTCAACACCAGGAGACAAGAACAAAACTTGATGGACAGAAACGACAGCGAGGAGATGAATTATGACAAAATGCTGGGCCGACTAGCGAAGGACCTCATATTCGTAGCGACACCGCTCCAGGAGGGCATGCTCAGCGCCTCACTGGCCACATCGGGCAGAGCCTACACCTACAATCACACGGTCCAGCTGTCAGAAGAGGCCCTGCAGGCAGACACCCCAAGCCTCGATCACTTCTTTGCCGCAGTCAAGGATACGGTTCAGGCGTGCGAGATCCTGAGGACGAGGTTCATCTTCACCCGGGACGACGAGGCACCATGGGTTGGTATCGTTTCCCCGACCGAGCAAAGCGACCTGGTAAATTGGACAGCATTGACCGGAGGCAAGATACAGCTGAGGATCAGTCACGCCTTATACGACGCAACTTCAATTCAAACTGTTTGGCGTATCTTAGGTGAGAACTACAACAGGCGCTTGAGTGTTGGCCAGGCTATTGGCCCTGAAACCGAAACTCAACGTTATGAGTTCCGACCGTTTGCAAAGGTGGTTGCCACGATGCAAAGGACCTCTGTGGGGTTCTGGGCCAATTTGTTGCAGGGTTACAAGTACACTCCACTCGAATTCTCTGAAGGCCTGTCGGTATCATCCGCTTTCCATTTCAATCTCGCAGAGCAGGAGCTGTCCCTGCTCCGGACAAGATGCAAAGCGGCCAGTGTAACGACCAAGACGGTACTCATGCTGGCTTGGGCCAAGGTTCTCTCCGAGTTCCTGTACGGGCAGCCCGACGTTGTCTACGGGCAGGTTGTGTCAAGTGGGCACCAAGTCGAGACTGTCGTCGGCCCTACCATTAACACGGTACCCATACGGGTCACACTGGATAAGGGAGCCAGCGTGGCCGAGGGACTTGCACAGGTGCAGAGGCTGAACGACGAAGCCGTGGGAGCAAATGCGATGGCGTCTCTGAGGAAGGTGCAGACTTTGTGGCGATCATCGGCAGGAGGTAGAGATGAGGATCTTCCCGTGAGCCTCTTCCAAAGTTTGTTCGTGTTCGATGGTGTTGTGGGCCACAACCCAGAAGCCGGTGTCTCAAAGCCACTTTTCAGATCATTGCATGAACAGATCGACAAGGGCGAAGAGCGGACAACGTATGATGATTACCACCTGATTGTCAGCTTCCATATACAAAATGACACACTTTGTGGCAAGCTTCGTGCGAGGATGGCTCGGGAGGATGTGGATTCCTTGGGCAGTCACCTGGAGGCTGCTGTAAGATCGTTGATAACGGACGACTTGCAGAAGCCAGCACTCGATCTCGGTCGCATGAAGATCACAAAGAGGCGCATCACTGCCGCGAACACAAAAGGAACAGTCAATATACCCAAAGTTCACGTTGCGGCAGCCAAGGCCGAATCTGTCCTGAAAATTGTCAAGAGCGTACTCGGGACAAGATGTCAGCGCAACGAGATCGGCCACAACACGAAGCTCATCAATGTGGGCCTTGATTCGATCCTGGCTATCCGTCTATCAAGTTTATTGAGAAAGCGGACGCGGATGACGGTGAGCGTCTTCCAGCTTATGAATGGCGCGACTGTTCATGACATCGTCGTCGCAAACGCGACGCAAGCCTTAGGCGATGAGAGGCAACGCGGGGGCGAGGAAAACAAGACCATTGAGTCAGCGAAAAGGCCACGGGCGTTCACTTCGTGCCAGCAGACCAAGCTGTTGTCCTTGGCGGCCGAAAGACTTGGGATCAGCGAGGACTCTGTTCAGTCGGTCCTACCAGTGCTACAAGGCCAGCGTTCGCACCTGGAACAATGGCTGTACAACGGCAGGAGGTTCTTCGAGGCTCCGTGGGTTTACCGAGTCGGCGAATCCCTCGACAAGCAGACAATAAAGATCTGCTGGGCCCAGCTTTGCCGCCTTCATGATGTGCTCAGGACTACGTTCTTACAGACAGACGTACTCGGTGCAGGCCTCGTCCAAGTCACCATGAATGAGCAACGGTCAGCGTCGGAAGGCTTCACGGAGTTTCGAGACTCAGCAAAGCCCGTCCAAGTCCTGATCGAGGACTACGTCCGCCAAAGCAACAACAAGCCATCTGATTTGAAGCAGCCCCCCGCATATTTTACACTGCTCGAAGGTTCGGACGGCAAGGCGGTCGTGTTGAGGATCCACCACGCATTGTACGACGCATGGAGCATCAAGATGATAGTCAAGGACCTGGACGAGCTCCTGGCCGGTGTGAACGCTCAAAGTCGTACGCAGCTCTGCAACGTAGTCAGTCAGATTATGGAGATAAGAGATCCCAGCGCTGAGGACTTGTATTGGAAGAACCACTTGGCGCATGCTCAAGAGACGGTGCTGGGCTTCCAGGCTGGCCAAACGTTTACGCCAGAAGTTAATACTCCGCTTGGTCCTCACTTCCAGGTGAAATATGCAGATGTCATCCCGCAAGCCACGATCGACAAGCTCTCACGGACCAATGCCAAGGCAGGCATCTCAGCAGCTATTATACTTGCTTATGCTAGGACGTTGCGGAATTTGACGCGGCGCTCCTGTCCTACCTTTGGCCTGACTCACGCGGCGCGGTCGCTGTCTTCGGCTGACGAGGCCCATGCCCTCGACTTGACCGACGCGAATGCACCCACGATGACCATGACACCCTTTTGCTTGGGCCTTGATGGGACATCAACGGGTTCAACACCTGCCAGCGACAAGTACCTGATCGGTCTCGTGCAGGGACACCTGGCGCAACTAACCAAATTCGCGCAGTCGGACAGCACGCAAAAATTCTGCCCCAGATTCAACACTTACCTCAACATACTCTATCCCGGGGAAGACGCCAGCGGCGAGGGATCAACGGCCGGCGACAGTGGCTTGAAGGTCCTCAAGAGGTACAAGCTCGATGAGCGACTCGCCTCGGAGTACTTTACCGTCACGCAGCCGTCGACCTTTGCGGCCTCGATGATCCAGGGGCTCGAGACAGGCCATCTCAGCCCGCACAGGTTCTTCTTCAATGTCATCGTCCGCGAGGGAATCAGTGTAGCGGCGAGCGGCGACGAGGCTTTACTTGGTAGTGACCGGGAGATGGTCGCAAGGGTGGTGGATGATTTCGCTGCTGAGCTGACGAGGATCCTCAAGCATGCTTAGAGCTAGTTCCGGTCCAATCACCAATATTAGCTGATAGGATTAGAACAATAATGAGATTTCGACAAGCTCAGAGTCCCTATAGAGCAGGGCAGCCGCCGCTACTAGTACAAGGGAGTAGAGTGACCTTGCCGGCCCCCGTGCGGACGAGGTCCGCAGCTAACCCCGTGTAGCCGGTCATGGACGATAATGACCTCGTACGTTCGGTAAGTCGCAGTAATTACGACAGCTCCAGGCGCACCGGGACGACCACAGGAGAGGAAAGAGTAGTGGGGCGCTGGACCAGACCTGCGATGCACGACGGGAACAGGCAAGCCAGCACAGTCATATCTGCGTTCCGCTGTGGAGACTGCATCTTACAATTGAGAGATAAGCGACGAATAACATCTGTTCAGAATGCCGGCATGCCTACTGCAATTGGCCGGCTAAGGCGATCGTCATAGTAGTCCGATATGCTTATCTTTGCTATTATCTGACCCCCAAGTAACAGGGCAGTACCCTAGGGTATTAATACTCGCGGACGGCGCCTCACCGATGGGAGCCCGCCTGTGTGAGATCCCACTGTTAGGAGACCTACATTGCATCGCAAAGCTTGCAGGCAGCAATCGTGCAAACCAAAGACTACTACGACGACGAGGGCGGCAGCGGCAAAGACATCGACGACAGGATGGTGCAGATAGCCTTAGATCAGGGCGTCGGGTATGGCGTAGTCATTGGCCTGGGTGCCTTGTTTGCTCTAGGTATGTGTACCCAGTGATTAGTTGGTAAAGGCTGATAAGAGGGGTCTCTAACGTCATGTCACTCAAGGCATGATATTCATAACATTTATTCTCCGTCGATATAATAGCGAGCTGCAGACGTCTGAGATGTTTACTACGGCCGGACGAACCGTCAAATCCGGTCTTGTCGGGTCTGCCGTAGTATCATCGTGGACGTGGGCAGCTACATTGCTGCAGTCAACTGGCGTCTGCTACCGATATGGCGTCTCCGGTCCTTTCTGGTATGCATCCGGGGCGACGGTACAGATCCTTCTGTTTGCTTCCATTGCTATCGAGCTGAAGCGGAGAGCACCGAATGCGCACACCTTCCTCGAGGTTATCAAAGCCCGATATGGCACCGCTGCGCATGTCGTCTTTATGGTATTTGGTCTGGTGACTAATATCCTCGTCTCGCTTATGCTGATTGTCGGAGGCTCGGCCACAATCTCTGCTCTGACAGGCATGAATACTATCGCAGCTATTTACCTGTTGCCTGTCGGTGTCGTAGCGTATACCGTGGTCGGTGGTCTCAAGGCAACCTTTCTGACCGATTGGATACATACCTTCATCCTCTTGATCATTACCATCATCTTCTCACTCACTGCATATGCATCTTCCGACGTCCTCGGCTCCCCAAGTGCAGTCTACGACCTGCTGGTTGACGCATCGCTCGATCACCCCGTCCAAGGCAACAAAGATGGAAGCTACCTTACGATGCAGAGCCGTGAAGGTGCTATCTTCTTCGTGATCAACCTCGTGGGCAATTTCGGCACCGTGTTCTTGGACAATGGATACTACAACAAAGCTATTGCGGCATCGCCAGTCCATGCCCTGCCCGGATACGTCCTAGGCGGCCTGTCTTGGTTCGCCATCCCCTGGCTGACCGCCACTACCATGGGCTTGTCTGCCCTGGCCCTCGAGTCGCATCCCAGGTTTCCGACCTACCCAGATCGCATGTCTGATGCAGACGTAACGGCTGGCTTGGTGTTGCCCTATGCCGCTGTCGCTCTGCTCGGTAAAGGTGGCGCAATTGCGACTCTGCTCATGATCTTTATGGCCGTTACATCTGCAACCTCGTCCGAGCTGATTGCCGTGTCATCCATCTTTACTTATGACATGTATCGGACCTACTTCAAGCCAGATGCGAGCGGCAAGCGTCTGATATGGATGAGCCACTGCATCGTTGTCGGCTATGCTGTATTTATTGCCAGCTTCTCTGTCGGGCTCCACTACGCGGGCATTTCGATGGGCTACCTATACCTCATGATGGGTGTTATTATTTCGTCCGCTGTCCTCCCCGCAACTCTGACTCTGGTCTGGTCTGGTCAGAACAAATGGGCTGTGAGTTTCAAACTCAGCGCAGCAACTTGGAAATGCCAATGGAAGGCTAACAGTGCATTGGCAGGCGGCTCTCTCCCCGGTTTTCGGCTTGGCTTTCGCCCTCATCGCCTGGCTCGTTACCGCTAAGAAGGAGTGTGGAAATCTGGGCGTGTCGTGCACCGGGTCTAATAATCCTATGCTGGCAGGAAATGTTGTTGCTTTGCTTTCGCCCATGGTCCTCATCCCTGTCTTCACTCTGTCCTTCGGTCTTCAACACTACGATTGGGAATCAATGATGGCTATCCGTCAAGGCGACGACCACGACCTAGCCATTGCAGCTCATCTAGACCTTGAGAACATACCCGGTGGCCACGTCGAGACGAGAGGCGAGTTTGAGGCAGAGCAGAAGCAGCTGCTAAGGGCGGGCAAGATCAGCAGGTCCATGACCATTGCCATGGCTCTGGCGTTTCTTGTCCTGTGGCCAATGCCCATGTATGGCAGCGGTTATATGTTCAGCAAGAACTTCTTCACTGGCTGGGTAGTCGTGGGCATCATTTGGATCTTTTTCTCTCTTGTCGCAGTTGGACTGTTCCCGGTATTTGAGGGTCGGCAGAAGCTTGTCGATACGGTCAAGCTTATCTTCCTCGACGTTACTGGAAAGCATCACCCCCGGCAGAATATGCCTCAGTCTATCGAGGGTGAGATTGAACAGGATAAGCATGACCAGAAGAAAGGAAACAAGTCATTTGGCGAGAAGCAGCTACCAGGGCTGTAATGCCTATCGATGGATAGACTCATCACGAGGGTGTGCAGTGTCCAACCCAACTATGGAACATCGGAGACGAATAACCCCTGGAAGAGGATCAGAAACTGCAGTAAACCTGGAATTTATCTGGCCATCATATCTAATATATACGAAAGGGCAATGTATAGATACTATAGCCGTCTGATTGCTCCCCTGTTGTTTCGTCGTGTTGCTCATGGCCGATACCTCTGATCCCTTGGAAGCAAGTGGTATCTTTACATACTAAGTACTTTAGGCTTTCGGCAGGTGATTGATTTATTATTGAATGGGTCCCTGGTCGGCTTGTTGTTTCTTACGGTTCCAGCCAGCTGGCATACTGCGAAGAACCTCAAGGAGGAAATACAGCAGCTCCAAGTCAACCAACTAGTCACTCTACGCGTTTGAAACACCTAATCATGATAACAATCGAAACTAAGTTGGATGCATTAGCTGAGTGATTCAGTCACGGAATTATATATGTAAATACCAACATATACAACAGGTAAGTCTACTTAGAGTTTAGTACATTCAGAGTGATGTATCCTGCAATATATTATCTCATTACATTTGTACATTATTTTCTTACGCTCACTATCCCGGCAAATTTCTGTAGAGTAGATCTGTAAAATACATAGTAATTACCTAACAGTGACTACCGTAGGTAATTATCATTAGCCCTTCTGTCATGAGATATAGGTTAGCCAATGCACCACGCATTGGCGATCGCTTTTGCACTCTTCGTGACACCTTCACATGTGCATGGTCGATCCCGGCTCCCACAAATTTGTTAAACAAATCCGCATTTGTACCTTGATTAATGCAAATAGACTAATTTCCCCAATGTCCATCTACTTCCCAGTGTGGAAGACGTATCTTTGGTGTCTCATTCCAGCTTATCATCGCATCTTGCATCTGATGGATAGCAGGTCGTCCGAGAACTCCTCCGCTCTTGTGGTGCATAACTCTGAGACTGCGGTGACTATATATGTATTTGTACTAATCCCGCTTTGTTTATTTCGCGTATAGCTTCTATTTGGCATCATCTAAAATAGCTTGTAGATGATTTGTGTATCCGTTTCACCCGTGTACGTCTGACTATTGGTATTAGTCATTTACATGGGCAGCCCGCAGCTTACTGAAGCCGTGATTGAAGCACAATTATATACAAAGTCTAAGCATATTGCTGATTCTCTAGGCGCAGGATAGCTGATACTAACTCAATATTCTACGTTGTCGATATTGTTAATCGAGTTCCGCTTTTGGGACCATCGTCTCGCCCATTGTCAGCGTGCTAAGGGCGTTCTAGGTAAGGCCTTTTGACTTTTGCAGTATGAGTTTACTTGAATGGATATTTGACCTTCTTTCATTGGTTCTAGAATATAGAGTGTTCCCTATGGAAATAGGTAGACCACAACGTCGTGCCTGCTTCCGCTGAGCTCTAAAGTGAACAAGGTTTTATAGCAAACGTTTATAGCCTTGATGAATTGAGACATATGTTACGTTACATTATGCGATCTCTACGTAGATAGCAACTATCTGGGAACGTACCCTAGGGTATATAGTCAAATTGTTAGTCGTGCTATTATAATCATTACTGTTGTTGTTGTCACGGCGAGGGCTCAGTCCCGAAACGTTAAAATAACCACATAGCTACCTATCTTATCGCGTGTGGAAAAATCGCCTTGAGCTGGAATTCAGGAACTGTAACGAAAACAAGCAGCCTAATCTAGGATATATTCGGGGTATCATTACAAAAGTCAGGTTGACGTGTGAATACTATGCAGAAGAACTTCAACAACTATAGCTGGGAGTCGAAAGAAAACCCATGGTCCCAAATATTTTCGCCCATTTCTCGCTGACACTCATTCCAGCTTTCAACTCCCTCCGCACCATCAACGCCTTGCGTGCTGAACCGCCAAAGCCAGACCAAGTCGCCTCGAGGATCGGTCTTGCGAATCTGTGTATATCGCCGTCTCGCTCTTTGTTGTCCGCACTTTCAGTTCCAGAAGGTGCGCGGAGCTTGTCACTGGCCGTGGACGAGGGAGCAAATGCGTTGCTTGACATCTCACGCACTTGTTGTGCTGCGGTGGCACCACGGAGAACAAGACGAGCAGAATTGACTGTATACCAGTACAACTGACTCCACGGCGCCGCCGCAGTAAGAAACGGCTCGTTGAACGCGCCCTTCTTGGCTGACGATGCAGACTGGAGGAAGGACATGTATGACTTCACCAGCCGAACGACATCGTTGACTCTACAGTCAGGGTGTTGGTCGTTGTCGTGTGTCCAGAGCAATGAGGAGTGATACTTGTGCGAGGGTTGCCTAGCATTACCAAGGTCGGCGATCATCCAGTGCGCCTCTTCACCTCCTGAGAAAACAGAACTGTTCAATGTCGTCTCGGATGGTTGTACCTGCCTTGCAACGAATACATTGTCCATCTTGATATCGTCGTGGCATAGATCATGCTCTACGTGCATGGTATAAAGTGCTTGCAAAAGCCGGTCGAAAGAAGGGCGAAACTGGATGTCGAGTTCATCAGGCGTCATCGGATGGTCGTCTTGTCGCAGCCTTTTGGCCAGATGCTCTAGGGTACCCGACTTGAGGAAAGGAGTTACGAGATACCACTCCCCCAAGTGTGAGCTTTGCGATGTCGGCAGGAAAAAGTAATCGTGAACAGGGATGAAGTTACTCTGGACCGGAATGGTGGGAGCATAGTCGCTAGGATCTTGAAGCCCACCCAGGAGTAGCGAGACAGGTATCTCTGGAGGCCATTGCATTTTAGGTGAGATATCGGGTATGCAATTCCTCAACGGACTGCGGCCGGGCTTGAAGACCTTGATAACGGAGCCGTTGTAGGCGAACGTGTCGCCCTCATAGCCGGAGCCAAGAGTTTTCCATTGCTCTTTATTCCGTAGCAAGCCCTGTCTCTCCATATATTGGTCTCCGACGCCCAAATGCCATCGGGAAGACGTAAGCAAGCCCTCATCTTGCCGAGACAGGCGCGTGAAAAGGGTTGGGGAGTATTTTTCGGCCAATGCCTCGCGATAGTCCGAATGAAGGAGCCATGACTGAATGCCTACTAAGACCAGGAAAGCACAGGCTAGGCGTTGGCAGAAGCGGGAGCGGAGGATGCGGAGCGGACGTCGGCTGGTGTGAACGTTGAGGGCATGGCCATGGGGTTTGGACTCTTGAAAGACTCGCGTCGTCGTCATGGTTGCCTTCTATAGGCGTGGCCCATTCGCTAGATATATTAGATCGAGCCGTTGAGTTCTGGTGGGTCTTGGCCATGTGAATGGAGACAGGATGTGATGATGAAGATGATAAGCTTTTTGGCAGTGCTTAGTTCCCGAACGCCAAGAACTATGTTGAACGCCAAGAATTATGTTCTACAGATATGTAGGAGAGGTGGGCACAGGTGGATATAAGAGGTGTCTCATGTCGACAATCTGACATTCGGTGACGTGCCGAGGGCAGCACAAAGATACATCTGGAAGTTTGGTAACGTAGGATCAGGTGGGTCATCAGGCCTCCCTCTGTTCGACATCCGGACGGAATCACGGTGTCTGGTTGGGGCCCGACGTTCACCAACCTTGGAAAGATTCCATCCGGGCCTTCCAGGGTGTCGTGGTTGGTACATGCGTGCGAGCGGTTGGAGGATCGGATTAGGTGGGATCCACGGGTGATTGGCCGAATAGGGCTGTCTGGCTGACGTCTACCCTCCAAAGTTCTTCCGGAGCATCCCCAGTGTTGTCTAGATCTGGATCGGCTATGGTCGATTTCAGCGAATGATCGAAGCCGCCAGATGCCTGTCCAGATACTTATTGTTTCCCTGCGTGCCGATAGCCGAGGGAAGCTGATGGTGCGTAATCCTGTCCTGTCCTGTCCTGTTTAGCATTAGCTCTGCAGCACTTGAGTCATCAATCATTCATTGTCAGCGACTTATAAATCACCAACAGTTTTCTCGGACCATTTGCCTGTCGCAGTTTAAGAAGTCGGTAAAAAGTCAGTAGTGTCTAGGCCTTTCAACTATAGTCAGAGCACTAGTTCGATAAACTTTGGTGCGTTATCCGCAACTTCGGACCCAGATATTATTCAACTGCAGGTGCAGTCACGTGCCGTTGTTATTATCTAAATCATGTATGTTTTAGTAGTACTCTGGACCTCAGTGCTGAGGATGCGTTATGCGACATGCCATATGAACCGCGGGGTGAGATGTTATACCTACAAGGTAGACAGCTTACAATCAAGGCGCGATATGCTGCTCTTAATTATATGATAAGTCTTTGCAAGTATTTGGCTCTAGCCAGGCGTATAGCTACCTAGTGCGGAGCTGATAGGGATAAACTTTCCCCGTAAGCTCCCTCATTTCGGGAGACCGCAGTTCTGTACCTTGCTCTTCACTAGAAAGTAGTGTAGTTTATACGCATCTCTAGAACAGACTATCTACGGATCACACGAGTTCTGGAAACTTGACATCACTTAGTGACCCGGGAACCCTTGGGAAGTCTCGGCCACACTGCTACATATACTGTTCCCGCAGGGCAACGCCATCGACCCACACAAAGATGGATAAGTGGCGGCCGGGTAGCTCGGGAGACAGCCTTCCACGAGGTGACAAACGTCAGACTAGTTGCATATGCTAAGTGGAGGTCATGATCTTCACATAAGGCTGCTGCAGGTTGATCAGTCAAAAGTGGGTTTAGAATGATAATCCAATGTTCCTTCACGTGGCATCAAGTACTCGAGTAGCATTCCGGAACGAGGAATATTTGGTTCAGACCAGCTTTGAAGCTATTACAACTCGAGACTAGTGTATCGATAGTGCTCCAAAATAAACGGTCTATAGCGGAAACCTGGGAAGGCATCCGCATCTGCATCCGCATCCATGGGATTACCATCCCTTTGACCATCCGTTCTCTATCCCCTTTACTGAGTCACCTAGGTCACATCAGGACCGTGCTAGTAGTTGGTTGCATATAGCCGTGTTCCAGTGGTCGGTCGAGTTCATAAGCCATGCAGGAGTTTGCATGGATATCATCCTTCCAAAGTTGTGAGGTTACATGAACGTCCAATTGAGGCCCAGTGCTTCGCACACGATCCTGATAGGACCCCAGATGTCAGTCAGTAAAGGATGCAGGTGCTGTGACTCGGAACCTCATCACGATATTCCCATCGCTATTTGAGTGTTCGTTCGCTGTTAAATAATCAACAAGGATCACATTACCCTCTTACCTCAGGCCACATGAATATCTCATTTCCTCTCCTGAGCAGTGCAAACAAACCTTTCCCATCTCATGACTTGCAAGCTTGTGTTTAGCATGGCGGAACCATACCTAGCAGGCCTGGAGGGTGTTTGCGCTCAAAGCGGCTCATCTTCCGTGCTATCCAGCAGGAAGACTACGACTTTCTCCATAACAATATTGATGCCGACCCAATCACCCAGTCGCTCGCCACACCTTTAACACTTAGGCCACCCCGCAAGGAGAAGCCCGAGGACTAGTTTCAGGGCTGGAAGAAACACGACTTCTTGTTGGATGTTATCATCTGCCTTCGTCCAGACGCCGGATCCAACGAAAAGCATTTCGAGCCGCCTACACCGTTCAGGGCGCATAGTCCAGAACCAGAACCTATTGGTATGCTGAGTCTCCTCCCCAGCGTCTACGGCCGGGAAGCGAAGAGTTGCGCATCTTCATTCGGCATCTCCATCACACCGCCATATCAAAATAGCGGTTACGGAACCGAGGCGGTCAATTGGGCCTTAGATAGGCCTTCCGACGGGCGAAACAACATATCGTTCACCTTGGCTCGGTCGAGTACAACAAGCGCGCCCATAAGTGCTATCAGAAATGCGGCTTCAAGCTTGATAGACGGAAGCAGCAGTACCATTGGCATGACCGCAAGTGGTACGACCTATACTCGTTCAGTATCATTGAGGATAAATGGGAGATGAGGGAGGAAGGGAAGTCCGAGTAACAGGGCGTCAAGCATACAACTAGAAGGGAGGATGACATGTCCCTAGGCAGATCACAGCATTTTGAAGAGACTGACCAATAGGTATATACCGTTGGGGAGTCCGAGATCAACTTGTACCGAAGACGTCGAGCACTTTAGTGCTGTGAATGTTGTGCACCCTCACATGCAGACGCTATAGCTTCACGAAGTTGCAACAGTCTAGGTTTGATCATAATCTTCGAGCTACGCAGCATGGTGTAGTCCTGCGTCTCAACCTATTGTCTTCTCAAGTGCTGTTGTCGCCAACGCTAGTGACACATATCACGGATCAGATTAAGGAAGTGCTACTCAGTTGTCCCCAGCGTGATCACTCAACAATTAGCACGACCATGGTCGCTCCTTGTTCTATAAGGCTGGCCACCACCAAGACTTCCCTTACGCCCTATAATTCATCTCAAAGTTCGATGCTGAGCTCAACGCAGCAAGCATTCTGACTACCAAGCCCTCAACCTATCACAGCTCTGGACAGGGGATTACCGCTTTAACTCACTTCGCAGAATCTCACGCAGTCGCTCAAGTGTATGCTTTATCGCTGGTTGCATCATCCCACAGATGTAGCTTATCATTACCTAGGTAATGCGGGAAGTGTAGTCGTATAAAACTCAAGTGCTCCAGGACACATCCATTACACCGCCATACACCACCTTGGATTCCAACTCCTAAATACAGCACGGCTGCTTCCTCAGCCGAAAGCCTTAAGAGGGGTCCAATAATGGTCAAGATTTTTCAAGGGAAGCCACCGTATAGAATCCAGCAGACTAGACGATTAGGCTTACGCTCGAAACAAATGGGTCCAGGTGCCTACCGCTACTCTGGCGTTGCAGGTTGATTACCTCGAGGGCAACCTAAAGTATAGAATTGGGGGCAAAGTGTATGAATAAGAGGTGTGCGAAGGGAACTTACGTCGTTCTCACGACTTTCTGTTGCCCCCCTTAGCCTGAAGCTTGCAGTGCTGGACGTTGTAGATGGGAAGGATTCGAAGTTGATCCTTATCTGCAGGGTTTTGCTGGGGCCGAAGTCTTCCGAGGTACCCAGAGTGAGGGCGTGATGGCTAATTGATTGCTGTATGTACCTGATCAAACTGCGATTCCTACACCTCACACCACACATGTATCCTGGGCAGAGCAGAAAACTTGGAACTCTGGGTATGTATCTCAATGACTTCGTGGCAACTATATCGGCAAGAGAACCTTTTGCCAGTCCTAGCACGCTGTCTTCTCCAACATAGTGGACCAGACTTTTCATAATCTGTGACTCCGGGCGTTTGGCGATGCTGTTGATTGATGCGGGTGTTGTCGAGTGCTAAGTGCGGAAACATCGATAGTAGTCACACAGACCTACGCCTACTCCGACCCGAAGCTCTTGAACAGCGCTTCAATGGTGTTTTCCTCCTCGAAGACCGAATCAAGTGAAGGCGGGGCACCGAGAGGCCCGGCAAAGCAAGCACTATGGCTGAACTGGACATTATCATGCCTGGGAGCCGGTTCACGTTGGGCAGCTTTCATAGCATTCTTGGGACACCAAGGCTATACAGATATACTCTCTAGACTAGTAACATCCAAATGCAAGCTCAAGACTTGCATCATTGGTGAAGTTATATAGTACTGAGGGGTTGCACTGGTAAAGAGTGAGCCATTCCCAGTTCGAGCTGGGGCGCTGGTGCCGTTGGGTTCCCAAACCTTGTCCGCCTGTCGAGCACCTCGCTAATGGCTCTTAAACCGCTAAGATCTGGATGTCTGAGCACGTAATCAGTATTCCCGCGCTCATCTTACTCAGTGTTATCGAACCAGACGTTTGCGTCGTCTTCGGGATCCTCAGTACTTGCCAGGGGTACTTGCATAAGCAAGAGGTTGCAGTAAGCCCCATATGAATATGTGGTAATCGGCATTGATGAATTCAATGTATGGCAAATGTATGAGCTGTGGTAGACAAAGATTAGCATCCCTATAATATACGCGGTCAGGGTCTCCTTCTGATGACGATGAGGATGGGCAATTGAGCACTTGAGAAGAAGGTAGATTCACGTCGAACCCAACTTACTGACATCGGCGCTCATGTAGGTAATTTTGTCCTGCGAACACCCAGACATACTTCCATCCTTGCGTGTAGCGCTGGAAAGTCGACTCGCCCGTTATTCCTAAGGGCGTGAATTGTCCTCTTAATACAGAGAAAGCAAATAATAAAAACAAAGGTTGAGTTCAACTGATGAGGCAAGACATTAGCTGCTTCGATGCAAACCTGGAAGCAGTTTAAGCTATTTCTGCAGGTTGGCGTAGGTCAATTGCGTGCTGACAATTGGCGATCCCTAGTGCATGCCAGTGTCAGGGACGATTCTTCAAGAAACCTAGGTAATGATTGTCCTTGGATGGTAGTGACATGCAAGCGACAGCACATGCAGATAATTTGCTATTAGTTTACTGCAATATTGGGTCACATCTCCATACCAACCACTCGAATACATTCCACGGATAGTTACTATTCTAATCATGTCCCTTTAAACATAGAGAAAATGATAGGACTACACATTCGTAACTGATCAATATCGACTTGCACCGCCGAGTCTCCAGAGAGACCTCTGGCGGGTGCAAAGCGTCAGAGATCAATATTGAATATAAATAGGCTACATAGATATTACTAGATTTCGTTGGTACTTGCCAATTGGGGACTCACGGGAGTCACCTGGCAACACACAAAAGTTGAACTTGGGACTATTCTCCTCTCTAATATATGAATGAACATCTTTATCAACAATTGAACGTCCAATCACCTTCAAGTTCACTTGAGGCATCTTACTGCTACATTTTTCGGTCAGTATGAAAATCTGTTGCTATGCACACTTCACAGTCCAATACTAATTCATCAAATCTAGGCATGAAGTCGCCTAATTTCCCCCCTCCAACCATTTCCTCACCTCGGGCACATTTGATGTGAGCCTAGTCACAAATCAGCAAAATCATCATCGGACATCGAATATAAGTTGGAGACTGTAGTCAGGTCCATATATCCGAGGAGGCCATTGGGAACGCCTTAGACAAGATCCATGGATGACTGGGTCCATACGGTACCGTCTTGGAGCAGCACTCCTGCTCGTTGAAAGTCTTGATTCCGTCACAAGATTTTGTACATATCATGTGCTAAGTCAAACCCCCTGGATCTAGCCCACCCCCCCATCTGGCCCCCCTGTTTCTATACTAACTACCTATATTTCTTAAGGCACCAATAAATCGAATAAAATAGCTATAAGTCTAGTTTCTCTTATATACTATATATATATACTTAGCTACACTAAAAGTAGAGTTTATAATTATATATAGTAAGCCTTTAATATTATATTAATTTATAAGTAGAGTATTCCTAAGATATTAAGGGTTACTATAGCTTCTCTATTATACTACTAACAATTAAACTTATAGAATAACTAGTAAGTTGAAGGCATAGGCCTAATATAGAAGGCAGTATAATTTATACTGCCTTAGATAGATTAGCAGAATCCTACCTACCTTTCTATGCCTTTACCTTCAAACTATAGATAGCTTCTTTCCTTCCTTCCTTCGCTAAATGCAATTAATAGAAAGGACCTAACCTATAATTATCTCTTATTATAAATATAATTATAAATAAGCTTAACTAATACTAATCAGTAATTATATAGGTAATCTCTAATAGCTAGGATAGAAGAGGTAGATTACTCTTATTGATTAAAAAAGCGAGTTTAGACTAGTATATAGCTGCGATTTTACCCTTAAAGCAACGAGATCTATACTATGATTGAAGCTATTTATAGAAGGTATAATAGCTCATAGCTACTATCGATAGTAGAGATTAACTTATAGCTATCGAAAGGAAACCCTTTGAAACGAAGCAATAGTTTGCTCTATTGAGAAGAACCTAAAAAGCTTAGCGATAGTTCGCTTTAGCTAGAAAAGACCTTATAACTTAAAAGTATACTCTATTATATAAATAATACCCCTTTGCTGCTTTCTAAAGTAATACTCTTATAAACCTTACTTTTCCTACTTTGAATAGTAGTAATAACCTTCCCCTATTATCTTCCTTATAGCGATTGAAACCTTACTAATAACTTTACCTAGAAACCTTAAATCTATATAAGTTTTTTTCCTTAAACCTTCTTATATTAAACCTTATAGTTCTATAAACTATTCTATAAACTTATAAATTATTCTATAAACCTTATATATATTTTCGACTTCTAAATACTTTAGAGAAGAAAAATATAAGTATAAGGACTAGTAGAAGTAAGTCTATTATATAGTAATTCTAAGTAATTACTACCTATAGGTAAATAGTCTAAATAAACTAGTAGTTAATTGATAAGTATAATAAAATGAAAGTCTACCCTATATAATAATAGTATTAGGGGCTAAAGAACCTTAGGTAGGCTAAGCTACTAAGCATTAGTATAGTAGCTTAGAAGTACTAATATAAGAGATAAGCTAGTAGTATAAAAGGATAATATATAAGCTTATAGAATAGCTTATATAAAAGGAAACTCTCTAGCCCTTCGAAGGAAGAAAGAAAAGGTTTAGAGATCAATATACTTTCTTATAGTACCTAGCTATAGTATTAATTATACTACTTCTATACTACTACTACTAAAGTCTATACTCTTTACTTTACTTATATACTTATCTCTAATAGTTTAATCTCTCTATTTAATAGGGAGGTAAACTATTAAGTATAGCTCTATCATTATAGTTACTATATATACTAGTAGTTATACTCCTATAGGTAAATCGAGTACTATAGAAACTATATAGATACCTAAGACCTAAATTCCTACTCTAAGCTAGAGTATCCCTAAGACTTAGATAATATAAGGAAATATCCCTCTAGAGTAGTACTTAAGTACTAAAGATATACTTATAATCTATCGATACTGAATTAAATAGATTACTTAAGAAAGTAAAGAACTAGATTAGCTACTAGAAGAGGAAAACCTTCGCTATAAAGTAATAACTAAGAGAGCTCGACTAGAGCTACTTAGAAGTAATAGTAATCTATTGAATAATTAGCTAGAATAGATAAACTACTCTAAGATATTTATTTTACCCTTAGTAATTCCTATAATAACTTCTCTTACTATAGCTATATTAGTACTTCTCTTTTGCTCTATTATCCTACTATATCTAACTTATAGTAGTACTTTATTTATAGACTTATAGGTATTCTTCTTTAATCTAGATTACTACTTTCATATATAAGTAAATTAGATTTATATAGATATTAACTATATTTCCTATATAGTATACTATATTAGTAATAATCCTAAGTAAGCTTAGATTAACTATATCTAATAGTAGAAGGTCTTAGGTATTAAACTTAATAGCTTATCTTAAGTAGAGTTCTAAGACTTTATAGAAGACTATTTATAAGCTAATCCTACTATATATACTTTTACTACTATAGTAATATTTTTGAATATAATCTAAAGCGCTTATAAGAGTATATAAGACTTCTTATAATATTATAAGAATACTAAGATAAAATTACTTTATCTATAAGCTAAAATCTAGTAAATTTATAGTATTCTAAGTAACCTTCGACCTACTATTAGTACTACTATTAGTATATAGATAATACTCCCTTATACTTTATATAAGTTAACTAGCTTAATATAATATATTAAATCTACTTAGATATTATATACTACTTCTTACTCTAAATATACTTACTATAACTATAAGAAGCTAAAGTATATATATAATAATTATTCTAATTGATAGTAGCTTAGATATAGTAAAAATAAGTCTAATATATATATAATAGCTTCTATTTTAATAAGTACTATAGATACTAGTAAAGAGCTAAAGTACTATTTTAACTATAGAGGAACTCAGTATATTATATACTTCTGCCCTTAGTCTTCGTAAGTAGTATAATAGTAGTACTCTAATATAAGTAATATTACTCTTTAGCTTTATAAATACCTTTATAACTTTTCAATTATATATTAATAGAGTATTAGTAGAGCTTATAGATATTTCTTATATTATATACTTTAATAATATTTTAATATATAGTAGGAATAAAGCTAAGTATAAGGATTATATATATAGTATATTAGAATAATTAAGATCATAGTATTTATATATTAACCTTGAAAAGTATAAATTCTATATAACTAAGATAGGGTTTCTTAGATTTATTATATTACTCTAAGGTATTAGTATAAAAAAGAAGTATATTAAAGTAATTATATAATAGCTACTTCTAAGTAGTATTCGAGATATTTAGTTATTTCTTAGGTTTATAAGCTTTTATTGAAAGTTTATTTATAAATACTCTAAAGTTATTATACCTTTAACTAACTTCTTATAAAGCAACTAGTAAGAACCTTTTAAGCTTATACTAGGTACTATTATTATATTTAGGCTACTTTAATACTTCTTTACTATAGTACTACTATTCTACTACTATAACTCTTCTCTCCTTATATAGCTAAAAATAAATACTTTACTCTTTACTATAAGTATAATTATTACTTAGCTTTATAAAAGCTATTAGTACTCTATTACTTATTAAGTATATAAGCTTATATAGACTAAATTATACTATAGTACTAGTAATATTAAGCTACTTATAATTATTAATATACTCTAAGGATAGAAGTACTACCTCTAGTACCTTTAAAAACTTATTATTATTCTAATAGATTATCTCAACCTTTATTACTAGGAAACTAAGTATAAATTATCTATTTATAAGCTATACTAGTTAGATAACCTCTATATATTTAATATTAGTATTTATTATTAACTAGGAGTACTTAACTCTATAGATAGCCTTTTATATTAGCTTAACTATATAAGCTCTTAGAGAGAAAAGCTTAAGCTATATAAGATTAGCGACTTTATAAAGGTAATCCTTCTAATATAGTATAATAAAGTAAGTACTAAGTAGCTACCCTAGAATAAGTATAGTATTTATAGTATAAATATATATATTAGCTTTCTCAAGTACTATATTAATATATTATAAAGAAGTACTATAAGAAATATAAGAGCACTTAGTAAAGTTACTATAGGGTATATTACTAGTATAAGCTATAGACTATTTATCTTCGATTAAGTAACTTTTACTTAGGGTATAATTATAGCTTCTAAGCTATATTTATAGCTAATAACTAATCTAATCTACTAATTATAATAAGGTAATAACTTTATATAAAAGGAGGACTAGAAACTAAAGTACTTATAAGGTATAAAAGTAGTAGAAGTACCTTAATAGAGTATTAATAGTACTTTATATTTTCAAGGATATATATATCCTAGTAGATAAAAGTATATATAGAGAGCTATTAGAGACTTTTTATAATTACTTAATTATAAGATACCTTAGTATAACTAAGATATTAAAGCTACTTAGTTATAGCTACTACTAGGATTTATTACTTAGATATATTAAAGACTTTATTAATACTTATCTAGTTTACTAGTATATAAAAGCTCAAAAGTACTACTTATATAGCTTATTTATACTACTTCTAGTCCTTATATAGCTATAGGAAGAAATCTCAATAGACTTTATTACTAGCTTTTTACCTTTAGTTAAGTCTTATATAAGTAAAACCTATAATACTATTTTAGTTATTATAGATCGATTTACTAAATACGCTTTATATATCTTTATAACTATATAGCTTATAGCTAGCTTACTTATAGAGCTATTAAATATATATATTTTCGAGAATTTTAAATTACTAAATAGAATTATTTCTAACTATACTAATTATAGTAGGGGTTAACTAAAGAATACTTTCTACTATACTTAGGTCTATATTAATAAAGAGGTTTAAAGTATTCTATATAATATAGTCGCTATAGTTAATTAGAGATTACTCTTATTAATAGTAAGATTAATACTTAGATTAATCGCTAAAGAGCTAACTAATACTATCTACTATAAGGGAGTATCTTATTTATATATCTAGCTCTTCATCGATATATATATATTAAATATAATCTATTCGCTATATTCTGAATATATTAAATATATTCTATTTGATATATTTAGTCTTACTAATTAATCCTATTATATAACTTAGTAGGTCTTATATTATATCTTATATACTATACTATATATTAGTTTTCTTCTCTTATTTCCTTTTGCATAATCCCTAGTACTTTGACTATAGGTTATAATACTAGCGATAGTTTTTCTTCTTAATATTACTTAAATAAGCGCCTAAAGTAGTTACTTAGTCCTCGAAATAAGTATATAGCTACTAGAAGCTATAGTTAAGGTATTAGACTATAGAAGGTCTACCTATATAATAGAATACCCTCTGAAATAAAACACTAATTACACTAAAACCCTTTTACTTTAACTTTATATAATAAAGTAAATACTACTCTAATCAACTTAGAACTTAATATATATATAAATTAGATATATTAAAATTATTATATAGTATTAAATTTAGTATATATTAAATGTCTGATTTAATTTTGATTTCTAAAAATATAAAGTTTATATTACTAAATCTAAATATAGATAATAAAATATATAAATTAAAATAAATTATAAACTTTATAGATATTATAAATATAACTTTTTAAAAAGCTATATATAGAGTTACTTATATTTAAATACTAATATAAATACTTTTAAAAATAATTATAGAAAACTTAATAGTTTTAATTATAAAGCTTTAAATATCTAAGATATTACTAATTAATAAGCTATATCTAATACTAAAGAAACTCTATAAACTTATATATATTTTATCTTTTTTAGAAAATATTCCTTTAAAATTCTAGAATGAATTTTATATATACTTTATATAATAATATATATAGAAATTATAATCTTTTTAATCTTAGCTTAAAAAAGGATTTAAATATATATATAGAACTAAGTATAGTTTAAAGTATATAATGTATTAAAAGTAGTTTAATATCTTCTTAATTAAACTTATAATAAGTTATATAGTAAAGAGTTTATATATTTTATTATAATAAAAGCTTATAAGTAATATTATATAATAAAGCTTATATATTATAAGTAGTTTTAACTTAAGGTTTAAAGTATTTACAAAGTTATATTTAATACTATTATTTGAATTTAATTATTAATTTTTAAATTATAAGTTTAAATATTACTTATTTTATATAATTATATAAATTTATTTAGTATATATATAACTACTATTATAATATAATAAAATATTATAGCTTTGAAATTATATATATATATTACTAAGCTACTTTATTAGACTTTCTTTCGCTATATAGTATATTGCTAAAGTAAAAGGGTTTTAGTATAATTAGTATTCTATTTCAGAGAGTGTTCTACTATATAGGTAGACCCTCTACTAACTACCTTGATAGTAGCCTACTATAAGTACTCCTACTACTAGATAGTAGTAAGACTACTTAGATAGGATATAAGGGATAAGATAGAAGGGTAGTAAGATAGACTCTAGCTAAAGTACTATAAAGTATAATAATTAGTAATAGTAGATAAGGTTAATATCTCCTTATTAATAAGGTAATCTTAGTTGTTTTCCTCCTAAGTATATTATTAAGCTATATTGAAAGTAGTATACTAGTAGTATAAGGTTAAGTTATCTATATACTAGGCTAAGAGAATAGCTTTAGTAACTTATACTAAGGTATTAATATAATATTAGCTTATAGCTAAGGACTTAGGAGTAAAAATAAGCTTTAAGCCCTTAAGGTTAGTAAGGGTCTATTAGTACTAGTCTACTATATAGCTATTATCCTCTATTAACTTAAGAAGGTTATATATAATACAATGAAAAGTATTAAATAAAGTAAATAAATATACTCTCTAGTTATAAGGGCGATAGACTTATTAGTACTTTATATAAGTTTTATTATAACTCTAATAGTAGTTAATATAGCTATAATTTAGTAAATAGTTTAAATACTATAAGTAAAAGAGCTATAGCTTAGTAGGAAGTACTATATTCTTATTATTAGAATTATTAATAATAATAATACTATCGATTATATAATATTCTTTCTATATAGTATTAGTATTATAGGCTTAGTATAAAGCTAAGTTATCTATATTAGGAATACTTACTTAGTTTATTGCTTCTTTATAATAGGAGTAATTAAGCTATCCTCCTCCTCTATAGTAAGGGGAGTTAGTATTACTACTACTAATAGTTACTATACTACTACTCTTAATAGTTACTATAGTTCTCGCCTTCTTATAGTATATAAGAGATAGTAAAGGAGATATAATAATAATATTATTATAAGCTTATTATAGATATAATGTACTTGATAATTAAAATATATATAATATCTATAATAGGTTATTATATTATTATTATAAGTATAAATCGATAGATATTAAGAGTAAGTATATTTATATTTATAAAAGTAAAGTTAAGATATCTATAGTTATACTATAAAGGAAATAATAGCTTATATTTACTATAATCTATATTCTATATATTCAAACTATACTATAAGTAATATAAGCTTTTATATATCCTTAGGCTTAATATCTATATCTAGGATAAGACTAAGATAAGCCTATATATCTGCTTTAATAAATAGGACCTACTATTATCCTAGGATAAGTAGCTTTATTATTATATAATAAAGCGCTATTATTATAGTATACCTATTAAACTATTATAGAATAAGATTATCTATAAGAAAGTATACTATAAGTATTTATTATATAACCCTTTTTACCTTATAGCTCGATAGAGTTCTTATTAAGTATATAATATAGCTTTAATTAGTGCTTAGAGTAAGGACTTATCTACTTCGAACTAAGCATAGTACTACTAACTCTATAGATATATTCTAGCTAGGCTTAGCTTCTTCTTAGCCTAGTAGAATAAAGCTAAGCTAGGAGGGAGGCTATATTATAAGCCTAAGCCTAAGGGCTTATATATTAAATAAGTAATAGACTTAGTATAAGTCTATACTAAGCCTAGTTAGATCTATATAAACTATTAGATAAAGGTCTATTAGGGACTTCTCCTCTTCCTTCTTTATACTTTAGAATATATCCTTATTAGTACCTACTTATAGTTATATTATAGGCTAGCCCCTTATAAACTAAAAACTTATTTAAAGAAAATAAGGATTAATACTGCTATATCTATTAAAGTATACTACTATATAACTGCTTTAAAGTATAGTATATTTCGCTATAGCTTATACCTTTGCCTAATTAGTCTAGTTTAATTATATGCTTTATTTAGTTAATCGCTTTATTTAGTTAATTATATATTTTAGTTAATTATATACTTTATTATTGATTATATTAGTTAGGCTTAATATATTAATATATTATAATAAGAAGCAATCTAGGGTCTATACCTAATATATTAATTATATCTATAAAAGGAAGAAAGGAAACTATCTACTATATAGAGTAAAGGCATATAAAAGTATAGTTAGGTATTCTACTAGTTTACCTAAAGCAGTATAAGTTATACTGCTTTCCTTATTAGATTATACTTCAAATTTACTAGCTATTCTATAAATTGCTTTATTTAATTAATCGCTTTAATTAGTTAATTTAGTCCTTTAAAGTTTAATATCTAAAGGCTTTAGTATTGTTTAGAATTAGAAATAATCTAGCTAATAAGGCTTATTAGAGTACTAATTTAAATTAAGCTAATTAGAAAAAAGTATAGCGATAAGTAGTTATTTTACTTGCTTATAGCTATTATACTATACTTTAAAGCAGTATATTTTAGTAGAATAGTAGTATTAATCTTTATTCTTTATTTAAAAAAAAGAAAAAACCTTTTATATCTAAAACTCCTTTTTAAATTTAGAAAACTTCTTTAAATTTAAAAACCCTTTTAAATCTATAAAGCCTTTTTAATTTTAAAACATCTTTTTAAATTTAAAAGAACCCTTTTAGCTTAAGACTTTATTTAGCTTAAAATACTTCTTTTAATTCAAAAAACCTATATTAAATTAAAGAAAAACTATATTAAAGCTCTTTAGCTATTTAGTAGTAGCAAACCTCTAAGACTATCTTTTTATTAAATAATTATATTAATTACTATTTTATTAGAACCTATCTTATATGCTATAGTAGTTAAGCTATATATAGTTTAGTTATTTATTATAGCTATTAGTATTAAGTAGTAGGAATTATCCTTTTATATAATTATCTTTATAAAATATACTTTAATACTTAATATACCTCTAATCTCTTATATATAAGCAAACTGCTTCTTAGTTCTTTTTATTATTTAATTTAATATGCATCTTTCATTTATTTTTATAATTATTAGCACGATTATGCGTATAAGATTTCGATGCTGTGTAGCAGATAAAATAGAACGGAACATCTCTCTCCTCTCTATCCATCATGCTGAATAGATGCATACCTGAATAGATGCATACATACTTGCATACTTGCGTCAGTACTTATCCAGTAATGCGGGTTCCGTGTTCCATATTCTATGTGGAATACCTTGAATAGGTTTAATATTTCGGCTCGCTCTCTAGCGGCAGAGCTAATGTATGCGGCGTGCATATGGTGCTCCGCATCAACCCTTTGTAGCCTTTCTCTCCGCTGCTTCACGCCTTTGCTTTCGCTCATTCCACAGCCCTGATAATAAAGATTATCCTCCCTACCGCAAGTCATTCATGTACTCTTACCCTGATCCCTTACTTCCCCACTCCTGTTGGGTCTCAATGCTCCTCTCTCCCAGCAATGGAAGCGGCACGGCGATCTGTACCGGCCAGTCGCGTCGGCACCAGAGTCGGCACCGGCACCAGGGTCGGCACCGACACCGGCAACGACGACGGCAACAACTTGCCTCCGCCTCAGCCTCGGCCTCAGGCCGTCATCACGGGCACTGGCAGCCAGACTCGCGTCCTGGGCACTCTGGCCAACGAGATTGTCTTCGACTCATCATATCGTATTCCCTGGTGGCCAGGCCATGTCATCAAGTTCCAGCGGTTCCTCGCTGAGCACCGGCTTATAGACAGACAGATCAGGAGCGGCCATCGTAATATTGGCACCGGCACGCTCGGCGACGGCCGCCTTAGGCAGCTCGCACTGAGTATCAGCCTTGACCCCGCCCGCCTGACTCCTGTGCAATGGCAGGCTGTGGGAGACAAGATGCGTTCGTCGCTGCTATACCGGTATAGACAGCTTAGGAGGGACAGCGGCATTATCGAGGTCTGGGATAACGAGCGAGGCCATACTATTGCTCACTGGCCGCCTCCTCTCCTCCAACGTGTCATATCGCCTGACTGGGCTGGTCGACCTGGGGAGGTCATCACTGACGAACAACCTACTGCGACGCCTGTGCCCGAGCCCGAGCCCGCGGTCGATCAGGTCAACCTAGATAACGACGACGGCGACGGCGACGGCAACGGCGAGTATCAAGAGAAAGAGCAGGAGGAGGAGCAAGAGGAGGATCAGATCAACCTGGATGATGAATATGACTACAACTTCGACAACGACAACGACGATACCGACCACGACGAAAAGTATGAAGATCAAGACCAAGACGAGGGCCAAGACTGAGACCGAGACCGAGAGGAGCAACAAGAGCAACTCGAGGCACTAGAGCAAGAGGAGGAACAAGGCGAGCGGGTTGGGCAAATGCTACGGCCCGATATACTATAGTGCGGGCCTCGCATCGAGCCGCGGCATGCACAACCGCAGCTACCACGCCCGGATTCACCACAGCAGCCAACCGCCTCTGACCTAGAGATAGAGTATCTTCAACAAGCCCTCCGGGACGCCCAGGCGCGACGACAACTCAAGCATAACGACGAGCCAGTCAGGACAGCCGAGCAGCAATCATTGCGCCGGGAACAGGAACGACAAGAAGGTGATAACGTTGATGATGACCGTGGAAGCACACGTGAAATCACACGTGGGAGTACACACGAGTTACTTCCGGCCGAGACCGAGACCGCCGGCGAGGACAGGGACGAGGACAGGGCAGCCTACTGGAGCGATATACAGAAAGTTGATCCTGTTGACACGAAGCGTCGTCGAGGTCGAGGTCGAGGTCGCGGTCGCGGAAAACGCAAACAAGGTGCGAAGACGAAAGGCACCACGAGCTACAACAACAGCAGCAGCAGCAGCAAAGATAATAATGATACCGGCAATACAGCAAGTGCTCGGCTACATGATACAGACACTTCCTCATTCACTACCCGAGGACGAGATCCTGCGACGCCTCCTCCTTTACATATACAACAAACCCTTGACTTGAACCTGTCACTCACGCCACCCCAGACGAGGGCTGGTGGTCATCGCAGACAACAGTCCTTCCACTCGTCGTCTCATCATCATGACTTTGCTGCCCTCGGCAGCCAAGGCGGAGGAGCAGTTGACGAGGACCGGAGTCATGGCAACAAAGTCGGGACCTCTAGTACGCATCATCAAAGGCTGGCGTTCCAGACCCAAAGGAGTGATCCGCCGTCGCCTACGCCTTCGCTTACTCCTTCTATCGGGCGCTATCGACAATTACAGAGCAGAGATGATGACTATAATGGCAAGGGGAAGGGCAAAGAGGTCGCTCAGCAGATCTCTCCTGCGCCACCTCGATTTCCGTCTCAACTGCAATTTCAATCTCCATCACAAGAACGAGCACAAGCACGAGCAGCATCATCAATCTTTTACGGAAGACTTCCTCGGCCTGTCGTTGACTTCTCCGCGCCTTTTTCCACCTCGATTTTGGGTCGAACAATTTCGCGCCACCCACAACAAATCCAGAGCAGTAACAACGTCATTACCAACACAATGGGCACGATGAAGAAGCCCTCCCGAGCCCTTCTTGCTACCTGTGGCTTATAAGCAAAGCCGTCGACGGCCTGGACAGTCCACTCAACCCCACCATCTGCCGCCTCATCTGATCGAGGAGGACCATCCTCAGTCAGAGTGGCCGCCGCAGCAGAAGTTACGGAGTTCAACAGAATCCCACTGGCCAGCGGTCAAGTTATTGTTTCCGATCACCAGAACCAGCGGCTTTCCCCTCCTCCCCTCGCAAACGCTTCTGGAGCTACATGCACTGAGCCCGAAGCTAGAGCCAGAGCCAGAGCTAGTAGCGAGGTAGAAGCCCTCACCACTTCTCTCCTCGCAGCCTGTGCGGAGGAGCGCTCGCTGTGCCTCTCATGTGCTATGATGCAGACGGCGACTCGCTGGGGACTCGGTCTGCCTCCTCCTCGTGCGTCTGACTCTGCTTCTGCTGCTGCTGCTGGCCGGAAGAGGGCGAGTCCGGGCGAGAGACCACTATCCTGCTACTATCCTGCCGCGTGAGATGCGCTACCTGGATATCCCGACGGTGGCTGAGGTGAATCTCGTGCTTGTGAGGCGGAGGATTGATGAGATCCTGCGCAGGCTGGGTGAGCTGGAGGCTCAGCAGGGCCGGCTGGGTGGGGCACATGCACCACTGTCGGCTATGCGTCCTATTTGAAGGAGAGGTAGAGGATATGAGGTGGGTGAGGTGCAGAAACTGCAGCAGGTGGATTCTAATCGCGAAGGGCTGGGCGTTCTTTGGAAGATGCTGGTCGTGGGTGGAATTTGATTGAGAATTGAGAACCACCAGACAACAACTAGACAATATAGATAGATACCAGATGGGCATGGAGGTACCGGCGAAAGGCGTAACTCATCAATTTATTTATTTCCTGCTTAATTACCCTTGAGAATAGATCCCCGTGTCCATCACCGTCCCTATCCCCGCCCCCCTTCTTCACCATCCCCGCTACCGCCGCCACCGTCTATAGATAGCCTCATCAGCACAGCACCCGCCTCGACCAGGTCTCTCAGCCGTCTGTCCTCGCGCCTGAAGTCAGCCTCGATCTCGAGGAGACCTCGTATGCAGTGCTGCCACCTCGTCTGCAGCGCGTTGCTGCGCTCGTAATGGCGATCCACCGCCTGCTGCAACATGGCCGGGTCGAAGTCGTCCACGGAACGCATCCCGAGCAGTCCCGGGCTTTCATCATCATCATCATCATCATCATCATTATTCGGGTGTCGGCGATTGGTGTCGCTGTGCAGGAGACCAATGGCGAGGTTATGGATGATCTGGAGGGCTGTTTCTATTCGTGTCTCCAAGAGGTGCTGGTTCTGGGTATTATGGGTATCATGGGTTTAGGCCTGGTCTTGATGAGCAGCTTTCTGGTGACTGTTACTGTCCTGAGAAGGTTGCTGTTGTGGTTGTGGTTGTGGTTGTCGTTGTCGTTATGGTAGTTGTAGTTGTTGACTCTGTTTCTGCTGAAGATCAAGGCTGGCCGGCCTTATGGCGGCATTCAGGTGCCCGCTGCGTTCATCCCCATCCCTACCTCGTCTGTTGTAAGACGAGAACCACTGGGCGAGTTGAGTGACACGGCCTGGAAGATCTGGCTCTGGTTCTGCAAGTGGGAACCCCTGCAGTGAGCCATAGTTACACGGACTCGAAGCTTCCGGTGGCGATGGGAAATGGCGATTTGGACTCGGGTATGATGGATATGGATATGGACTCATGATACTACTGGGCGGGACCACTGCCCTTGTTGAGCGAGACGGGGGCGGTGATCTGGTGTTACCAGCAGCTGCAGCTGTCGGCCTCGGAGTTGTACTGCTCCGAGCAAGAGGATGAGGATGAGGAGGAGGAGGAGGAGGAGGAGGAGGAGGAGGAGGAGGATGATGAGGATGAGGATGACGAGGATGATGGCTCAGCTCCAGCGTATTGCTGACATGGTCCGAACCGCTGCTGCTCCAGATCGAGTTCGCCGCATCCGCGCCCAAGTCCATGAGTCTGTCGTGATCCTGCAGAAGGGTCGACGTAGCTGATGATCTCCCCTGTTCAGAAGAGGATCTGGAGTGTGATGACCCCTCAATCTCGGACGGTGTGGCCCTGAAGAGCTCTGGGTGGGCGGCGATGAGGCGGTCGACGGCTCTGGACTGGGCCGTGTCCCAGTCTTCCGGGGGCACCTGACAGAGGACATTAAAGGCCAACCGCTCTATATCGCTCTGGAGTCTGCTGTATACCATGGAAACATAGGCATCAGTGGCATCATTGGCCTCGTTGGCCTCGCTGGACTCGTTATTGGACGCATTTCCTCCCGACGAGGCATTCAGCGGGGCGTGTGATCTCTGCATCGTTCAGATATGTTGTTGCAGAAGCCTGCTCACACATATTTGGTACGTTACGCACACACGAGCTGTGTGTTTTTGGTAATTGGTAATTGGTATTGATCGGCCTCTCGAGCAAGATGCCGGTGAGGTTTGCCTATAATGAGTTTCCAGGTTCATCACAAAGGGCGGGTCGAATAAAACCCAACATTGAAAGCCGCCTGCTCGATAATTACGGAGAAATCCTTGATAAATGCAAGGAAGAACTGCTATGGTATCATTGCTATCGTCAGAAACGAAGCATAAGTCACAATAATTGATCATCTAATCAGTCACTGACTGACTTGAGGGCGTCAAGACAGATAAGAGATCAGAAGAGAAACATTGTTCAACTACGATGCGGTAAAGTATATGCTACATAGAAGTCAGTCTGTATCCAGATAGATACAACGTATGAAGCACCGGGTACAATTGTTCAAAGCAGCAATAAGTAAGAAAAGAGAAACTGACAGAAAGGTAATGCCGAAACTGACAGAAAAGAGAGACAAAATCGACCCATCATATCCCAACATGAACACATCCCTCCCGACACAAGCCCAACCCAACCACTCAGATCAGGGCTCTTAGGCTTCTGAGACAGTGTCTCAAGATTTCCTGAGACCATTGAGGCTCTTCAGGCTCTTGCGAGGCTGTAGCATCGCCATCCATCAAATCATCCAAACACACCGCCCCTTCCAGGTCGCCAGGCCCCATCCACAAGCACTCGGCCCCAGCGGCCGTGTTTCTTCTCCCATGGACCAAAGCCGTTTGCCACGTTGTCCATGCCACCCCTGACTTGCGTCTCGTATTCGGGTTCAGGGAGTCCCATCCGCCGTGCCCGCTCCCTCTCCTCCTCCCGGACCCACTGCGGCACTGGGTTCTGGTCTTCCTTGTCCTGCTCTCCCTTGCTCTTGAGCCACGCCACATATCTCTCCTGCTCCTCCTCCAGCCCAGCCAGGTCCTCCTCTCCCCCGCCCGTCGTCCTCTCCGGCAAGAGAAACCCGTTGCTCTGTAGCTTCATCCACCGCCGTGCCCACTTCCATTCGATCAGGGCGTAGCGGAACTGCTCCGATCCGTCGTCCAGCTCGGGGAGGATCCGTCTGTGCTTGCGTGTGTGGACGTGCAGGGGTGACTTGACGGTCTGGAGGGCGAGAGCCACTTCTGCATGCTTTGCATGTGTGTCATTGATATGTCTATGGTCAGAAGCTGCCTGGGGCATCACCTGACTGCTCTCCGTCGGGGGCTCCGGTTCCTTTCCTTTTCCCTTATTGCTTCCTCCTCGGCTCAAAACCATTGAGTTCATGAAGTTCAGGGCGAACATGTTTGAAGTTGGGGGATTGTAGGTGTTTCTCTCGTCTTCCTTGTCTGTGTTGTCCTTCTCCGTCATCATCTGACTGATCAAAGTCGTTGACTCCATTTCCTTTCCTTTTCCATTGTTAGTTCCCCCTCGGTTCTGGTCCGATGAGTCTGTAATTTGCAGGGCGGACGTGTTCGAAGTTAGAGGATCGTAGGTGTTTCTCTTGTCCTCCTTGCCCTCCTCTTCTGTCTTGTCCTTTTCCTTTTCCTCCTGTAGCGGCTGCTCGCTACAAGCTCCTGTTCCTCTAGTCCCTTGTTCCTAGATGCAGCTATCACTGGCGGCAGCAGGTCCGGGTCCAGGTCTTCCAACCAGGTCTTGACATTCTTCCCCATCCACGCCTTGATCCACCCTGGTTTGTTCTTCTCGAGCCACTGAGGCCACTTCTCCTCCCCCTAGGTACGCTACATACTACTACTTCCCTAGAGTATAACTATCACTGGTAGAGAGAGCAGTCTCAGTTCACGGACTATGCCCCCTTCCCCACCAGCGGGCTATACCGGCATCAAACGCCAGTATAAGTCCCATGATAACGAGCTTCCACAGCACGGTGAAGAAAAAGGCGTGCCATGCCCAGAACCCCCACGAGTTCTCTGGGACCCAGATCGGTAGGAGGGGAGTAGCAAGGGAACCTCCCAAGCCGATGAACATACCAATACTGATCCAGTAGTCGTTACGGATGTGTCTATACCTGCGGTAGAGGTTCTAGTTGATATTAGGACGAATTAGTATATAGCTACTTACTGATATTCCCATAGTAAAAGGACTTAGAGGACTAGCTAGAGTATCCGCTTGGAGACTCGTGAATGCGACTTGTCAGGGACTAGACAAATTCATCATATAACATACCCTCATGCTACCTGACGAGTAGATGTCCTCGACGCGCATCTTGGCCTCTTCCTTCTCCCTCTCTGCTGCCCGAGTCGCACACTGCAGTTGGAAAGCAAGGTGGAGCTTCACGATCTCTGACATGGCGTTTCTCAGGCTCGGGTTCTGACTAGTTGCGGTCTGCGGAGGAGTCTGGTTACTCAGCTGCACCTGAAGAGCGCCGATATACTCGTTCAGGTTTTCATTGGTCGATTCGGACAGTTCCTGTTTGATTCCGGCCTTGATTCCGGCCTCGACCTTGGTCAGGAAGTCGGCGAGGGCAGCCTCACATGCAGCTTTGACGGCATCGCTGTTGGGAGTGGAAGTAGGAGTAGGAGTGGGAGTGGGAGTGGCCGGCCTTGCGGGGGGTCCTGGAGACTGGGACATCTTGACTGCTTGCGGACATGTGCATCAATGCCGGGAGATGAGGAATCAATAGCAGAGAGATGGTATATCCAGGCCAGGGCAGAGAGTACAAATACAGGGATTATATGGCACATATATATCTTGTAGGTTTACTTGCTTTCGAAATCATTATGTCCATGCCTGTTTGCACATGTCCCTTTCAGATTTGATACTGCTCTTTCTCGATCCCCATTTTGTTCATGATGTGTCTGCCCAAAGTGCTTGCCTGGCCTTGTCGAGATAGAAAGAAGCCTGGCTGTTTGGTCCTAGAGTAAGAACTTTGCTCCATTCAGTGCCGATGGACTACACAATCATCTGGGAGTTGACGAAGATAATCGACTTAGACACTCTATTGGTGAGTCTTCCACAGACCAGTCAGTGGCCCTTCTTCCCCTTCTCTTCCAGTGGAGCTTCTGGAACAAGGGACTTCAAGGGCTTGAAGCGGAACTGTTTGTGGATGTGGTGAGAGCATTCCAAGGATCCCGATATTCTCGATTATTCCAGAGATCCCTTCAGGCAGTCATTGATGAGTTTTCTCTCTTTGTTTTCCAGTCCCAACATTGAAGCTTTTGAAGACAAGGGACTCCAAGAGTGTCAAGCAGGATTGTTTGTGGATGTAATGAGAGCAGTCTAAGGAGTCCAGTCTTCTCGATTATTCCAGAGATGCCCTCAGCCAGTTCTTGTCGCCTTTCTCTTGTTTATTCCAGTCCCAAGCCTTCGGAACAAGGGACTCCAAGGATGCGAAGCAGAAGTGTTCAATGTTTGTACATGTAATGAAGGCAGTCTAAAGCTCCAGAGATCCCACTAGGCAATCCTCGATGCCTGGTGCCCTTCTCTCTTCTTGTTAGTGCCGTCTGAAGCCTTTGGAATAAGTCAAACCCCCTGGACCTGGCCCACCCCCCTTTCTGGCTACCCCATCTATATACTAAATACTACTTTTTCCTAAGGCTATAATAAATCGAATACAATAGCTATTAATATACTTCTTTTGCAATTCAGATTATTATTTATTTTAGAATATAGAAATAAATTATAAAAGATATCCTATAGTTAATTAATTATAAACCTAAGAAAGACTATATACTTTAGATATTATTAAGGAGCCTTAGTAAATTCAGTACAAATCCTAATAGTTAAACTTAATTCAATATAAAGTTTTTAAAAAAACTATTTAAACCTTATAATTTCTATTTATAGGTTCTTTATATTACTATTTATAGATATTATAGAGTTCTAATATTATATAAGCTATATTATATAATATTATATAGATCCTTCTTATTCTTATATAATAATTAATATAGAAGTAGCTTATACTTTAAATAACTTATAAAATACAATTATAGATATTATAAGCGATATATAAGCTTAATTAGATAGTATAATAAGTATATATATTAGATAGATAACTTTTATAATATTGAAACTTCGAAGTTTTACTTATAAAGTATAAGTATTAGTATTTCTATATAGTTTACTAGTAACTCTTAATACTTTACTCGAATAAGGATCACTACTATATATTATATAATATACTTAGATAGTTTATACTATAAAGTATATTTATAAAATATATAATAAGGAGCAATATTATAGAGAAGAAAGCATATTAATAGCTATTTTATTCGATTTATTATAGCCTTAGGAAAAAGTAGTATTTAGTATATAGATGGGGTGGCCAGAAGGGGGGGTGGGCCAGATCCAGGGGGTTTGACTTAAGGGACTACATAGAAGCAAATCAGAAATGTTTGCAGCAACAGAGAGGTTAGACAGTCTTCTCTCTTCCTGCTCTCTTTTACCTTTCTCCACCAACATTGAAGGCATCGAACCAACATCTGAAGCACTTGAGGGCCTGGGAGCAAAGCAGAATTGTTTATAGACAGCAGTCCAAGAGAGCATGTAGGGATCCAAGAGATCCAACCTTGTCCGTGTCCAAACTCCTGCAAACAGTCATTGATGCCTCAATAAGTAAGTCCTTGCAAACGAGGCACAAAGCAGAGTAAAGCATTCACGTGACTGTCAGTGTCTTCAGAAATAATGAATATTGTCTGTTTGGTAGGCCCGTGCGTGTCTCTTCCACATGCAGTCACGATGTCAAAGTCGAGCAAGCAAAAGTCGCAAAACGAAACTCAGGTCACAAAACAGGCAAGGTCACAAAGCTTCGTTCCCGTCACCTCGACGTTCATGTTCTGCACCTTTGTGCTTCCTGTCCATAAATAACCTTGCAGGTCCTCTGAGGAGAGGGAGGAGAGCCTTCTTTTTCCATCCAACCACCACATCAGCCCGCCCAGCCTCTTGGGCAGATTGATCTGATACACCCGTCGACGCCGCTTGAGGACGAGTTGGCACTCAAGCCCGTACTCAGCACTCAATACCCAAGGCTCGAGAACCCAAATCATCACCAACATAACAGCACACGTCTTTTCTGTGAAACAGAATCATCGCGACCAGCGCGACAGAGCAGGTAGGTGCATGAAGCCCGTCCCCATCATCCCAACCATCCCAGGTGCCTTCCAGATATCTGTACTCGAGCCTTCCTGTCTTTCTGCTTACCTTTCGACTTACATGCCTTTTTTAACCTGGGAACTCTAGGCAGTATTTCGGACCCCCCTACTCGTCGTGTCGACTACCGAGACACCCACTACCGCCGATATGTCCGACCTCGAAACCACGAAGGCCGTGGGCCTGAACGAAAAGGACGCAACCATGTACACAAGCAAGCAGGACGAGGGAGGGTCCAAGATGACCGAGGAGGACGAGGCGCGTGTCCTAGAGGAGGTCATCCAGAAAATGGGAGGGCAATACCTTGACAGGATCAGCCGTGAGCTCCTCAAGACTATCCGGGGAAGGACGACGGCATCGACAAGGTGCAGGAGTGGGCGCTCGAGGTTGCCGAGTCCCGCACGGTGCAGAAGAACCTCGACATGGACAAGATCCTCTGGCGGGGGTCTGACCTCTACAACAACTTCGCCGACGATACCTACTACATTGGCAACTGCGGCCTCTTTGACCACCAGGACCGCCTGTCCCCCGATGTGCGGAGGCTGCTGACTGCAGATGTCGTTAGGCTCGTGCGCATCAAGAAGGCCCTGGAGCACAGTCTTGCAGAGCGGCAGCAGCAGGAGCAGCGCAAGCTGGGATGCAACAAGAAGCTCGGCCGTGATATGTACGGCAGTGGCAAGAACGGACAGCGCTCGTCGTCGTCGTCTTCGTCTTCGTCTTCGTCTTCGCAGCAGCATCAGCCAGAGCAACCTATTGCTATCATCTGCTTCTTGAGAGAGTGGAAGGGGGCCTGGGACGAGGGTGCCTTTGAAGACAGATTCCTCCTTGCTGTCTTCACTGTGTTGGGTCTGGTGATCTTGATCGCGGCCTTGTACTTTGTCCTCAAGCTCCTCCTTGGCCAGTTCCGGAAGTGAGGACGTTTCCGGTCAATCTACCTGGGACTTTTCCTGAGTCTGTACCATGACTTTGGACATAGCATAGGGGTTAGCCACTTCATCTTCTCTTCCCTCTCTTCGGCCGCCGGTCTGTGGGCGGAGGTGCGGAGGACAGTTCAGTTGTCTGCTAGAGAGCACTTCGGTCTAGTTTGTCTCAACGAGTCGTCGTCGCTCCCAACCTGCTTCAGCCAGTTCCAGACTTGCAAGTGAGTGATCCATGCGTTTCTGGCCGATACGCACAGGCGTTGGTCACTCATCCGCCGTACTGAAATCCCTGAATACCTCTCCGGTGGTGATAATAAAGTACGGTATGTAATGTATGGTGCTGCTCACCTGCTAGGGACGGGGCTCTGACGGGCCGTTGTGGTACGAGTACCCCGCTACCCCGCCACTACCCCGCCACTACCCCGCTACCCCGCTAGCAACATTGACATGATGATGCATATATAAGTCTCCTACTTACTTACCAGCTCACACAGCAAGACGGTACGGATCCGTACATACCTAAGGTAGTATACAGTCTCGACTCCGCTCTTTTCATACTCTTGTGTCTGCCGTGCTGCCTGCGACTATATTTAGTTTTGCGTACTCTATATCCGCTGCTCCTCGCATCTACTGTGTACAGGCGTAGCCTGTGTTCCCGTAATCATCGAAATTGTCCTGCACGTGCCTAGTCCACCTAGACGAGAGCCAGTTTTACAATCCATGATGGCTTAATTCCACATCTGCGGCTGGCCTGTCTTGGGCTCTGCTCTCGCTCACAATAAGGAAGACGCCTTTGCAGCTGACGCTACAGAGAGAAGCCGATTCCATGCTACATATCTAGGTACACAAACTTGGAGCAGTGCTGCCGTGACACCATCTGTGACTTCTGTACACAGTACGAAGCTTGAGGGCATCGTGAGCTTTGCCTTCTACAGCTGGCGGCCCTGGTAAGGACGGCGGTTTGCTGTACGTGATACTGGGACAGCACGGCTTTTACACATGCACAGCTCGCACACATTCCACGGCTTTTCCACAAACTGCACACCGTCCACGGCTTTTCACAGTTCCCCCTTGTTACCACATCATTTATTCACCTCATCACAACTACATCTATATCTACATTCTATATTCTACAGTTGCCTTTCTACAATCCTATTCTCATATCGATAACGCCTATATATATATATATATATATATATAGATACAGCACATACACATATCTCTATTCATGGCAGGCTAGGCCTAGCGCATCTGAGATCTAGGTACTAATACAGGAAAGCGCCTTAACTAAACTCTGAAGCGTACAGATTATACGCATAGCCTAGGTCCAACTTTGAGCTATCGATCCAAATCCAGAATATGTCGTTATCACGATGTTGTTGCCTTAGGAGTGAAGCCTTGTCAGGCCAGATGGCGTACGGTGGACAGTGCTAAGATAGTATCAATTCAATGTCCTATACTAGATACCACTACACCCGCCGACGAAGTAGACTTGGAATAGGTGAAAATCATATATATATAGGATGATATAGCCTAACTCATCTTTCTTTGACTGCTGTTGTTGGTCTTCGATAAGTACCTAGGTAGTCAATGTATCATGTTAGGACCAGTTGAGCTAATCACATGTTGTTCCGTCTTCTGGGGTACTTGGCCGCTACGCTACTGCAGCCCCTCCCAGCTGGCTGCCACTTGGTGGGAAAGACCTTGCCCCCTGATAGCCGAGCCGACAAATCTGCCTATTACAAAACTAAAACACTAAATAGCCTATTACTAGTAAACATCATCACTAAACATCACCTACTACTACTACTACTACTTTTATCTTAGCATGATATATATGATTATATATACTATATATTTCCTTTAGAACTCTTTAGTATATAATTCTTAAATAAGCTACTTGACTTTAACTTTAACTTTAAATAATCTATTACAAAATAAACCCTCTAGGTAAATGCATTAAATTATTTATCTCCTTTAAATCTAATAGTGAAAGTTCTTCCTAAAGGCATATTAATGCAAGGAATAGTAAATATAGATAGGTCTATAAGACTAGTAGAGGATAAGGGTTTTTATTTCTTTTTTATACTTTCTTTTAGATAGCTAGATACTTGCTATAGATAATCAATATATATAATGCCTTTCATATATACTTGATTAGACCTGAATTACTGAAATAAGTACTATTATAAGAGGATAATACTTAGATTATACCTATGAACTCTTAAGCAGCTAGCTCTTGCCTAGAAGCATAGGTTATTTAGCTTACTCTCTGATTTAATGTAAATTATAGTAAGTATAGAATAACTATAGTGAAAAGGGCGATCAGGCCTATAGCGAAGGGAAAGGGAATGCTATTAGATAGCCTAGTCAGGCAAAGCAGTAAAGGGGCTCTAGCAAATAGCCTTTCTGCCTACGCTCTATTAAGCCTATAACTAGCCTTCAACCTAACTATAGATAGCTTTACTTCTTTCCTTCCTTTAGAACTAGACCTTTTGAATTCATTTAATGATTTAGTTCTCATTTGTATATTCATATACCTAGCCTAACTAATATTGATTAGTAATTATATAAGTAATCTCTAATAGTAAGGATAAAAGAAGTAGATTGCTTTTAGGATCTCTAAGTTGAAGATTAAGTCCCTTTATAAGCTATTCTTCTAACCTTTTAAGTTATAGAATCTATATTATAATTAAAGCTATCGCTAGTTATTATAACCTTTAAGCTATAGTAAAAATCAACCTCTAGTTTATAAAGACTCTTTTATTCTAATCTAATAGTTATTATATCTATATAGAGGGAAAGCCTATACTCTATTAATATACTTTATTATATTTACCTTTATTACTTTTTAAAGCGATACTCTTAAAAACTATGCCTTTATTGCTTTCTATAGTAATAACCTTTGCTGCCTTCCTTATAGTAGAACCTTTACTCCTATTACTTCCTAAAAGTAATACTCTTATTACTACTCGAAATAGCGTTTTCGTTGCTCCTAAAAGCGATACTTTCATTGCTTCTAAAAGCAATACTCTCATATCCTTCCTAATAGTAAGGACTTTAGCTTAAACTATATACTTAGGTACCTTCCTCTTAATAAGAGCTTCCTCTATATACTAATCTTTTCTTTATTCTTCCTTCAAATAGCTTCCTTCCTATAGGTTCTTTCCTTATTGATAAATACTCTCTAATAGCTAGGTATTATTACTTTAGGTATTACTACTTATTGAAGAAGAAAGTCAGTAAATAAACTATAGTAAAAGTAGCTAGTTAAGCTACTTCTTATAGTAAGCTATATATAGTATCTCTTCCTCGCGAAGAGCTTTCCTAAAGTAACCTTTTCTATTACTCTTTCCTTATAAACGAGGCTTTTATATACTACTTATTCTTCTATTTTAAGTACTCTTCCTTCTCACCTAAATAAATAAAGTAAATAAGTATAATATATAAGAACTTTTCCCTTATAATATTTTTCTTCTTTAATAATAACTACTATTATAATACTTACTTCTTCTCTTAACTTAATAGTAAATTACTTATAAGAACTTCTTTTCTTACTATTTCTATTTCCCTTTTTGCTCCCCCCTTTACTATCTTCTTTACTACTACTCTTTTTCTTATCCCCTTTTATAGGAGGGTAGTACTCCTTCTGCCCTTTAAGGGGCGCTTCTATACTTAGTAGGAGTATACCTCAAAAGGATCAAGAAGAGTAGATCAAAGGAGTTCACTAGAGTAGATTAAAGAGTTTAATACTACTCCGAAGGGGAAGATTTTCCTTATATAAGAACTTTTCTTTCCCCTTAGATACCTCGTTTATCTATAACTATCGTTAAGCTTATTAATATACTTATTACTCCTACTACTTATATTAGCTATAAATTACTTTATCTATTTTTCTTTCCCTTGCTTAAGGGTAGTATATCCTAGAAGGATTAAGAAGAGTAAATTAAAGAGTTTAATACTAACTCTAGAAGTAGTCTTTTTTTAAGATAGCTACTAGAAAGAAAGAAGAAGATAAAGCCCTTGAAGCTATAGTATAAGATATTAAGGAGGTATATTAGGAAATAAGGGTTAATAGGCAAAGATAGAATATAATTAAGCCTAAACTCTAATATAACTCTATTACTAAAAGGGACTTAAACGAAGAAAGTATAATAATATATATTACGAAGGTTATCGAAACCCTTTAAAAAGAATAAATAATAAGCAATACTTTACTATTCAATTTCTAGGAATACTTTAGTATATAGAATAGCAAGATATTTAAGCTTATTTACCTAACCTAGAAAAAAGAACTAAAGACCTTCCTTTATAAATAAAGTATATATATAAGCTCTTATTAGAGCTACCTTATTTAGTAGCTTCCTATATTATTAATATTGAAGGAATACTTAACTTAGCTTAAAAAGGAGCTAAAGATAGTTAAGTTCCTACTAGAAGTAATAATAGAAAAGGTTAAACTAAAAGGTAAAGTAAAACTTAATCCTAAGTATTAATACCTTATTCAAAGACTTACCCTTAGAGTAATACTTAGCTTAGTATCTAGCTCTAGTTAATAACTTGCCTTTAGCTCTACTTAATAACTTACCTCTAGTCTTACTTATTAGCCTACTCCTAGTATAGCCCTTAGCTTAGAGAAGCTAGTTCCTATAGTAGAATTCGAGGAGTAGAGACCTCCTCTATAAGCGAGTATATAACTACTTATAATACCCTTTAGAATCGCCCTTAGGATAGCTTTTAAGCTACTAGAATAGATAGCCTTATAGCTACTACTCTTATAACTATAGCTTATATAAATTTAGTAATCTATTCCCTATACTTAGGCTAAGTTAGGATAGGAAGCTCTTTTATAGTATAGTTTAGCTAGTATACTCTTCTATTAATGAGAGATACTATACCTACTAATAGTAGAATATCAATAAGATCCTCCTTATAATTTATATAAAACCCTTCTACCCTAGCTAGAGCTAAATATACTACTAGATATAAATAAAATTAGTATATTCTTGAAGGTCTAAGATAAAAAGAATAAGTAGATAAGTGAACTATATAACCTTCTTAATAATAAGCTAAGAATCTTTATAAATATCTATTACTATTATAGTATTAAGCTAAATTAATTCTATATAGTATTACTATAAATTCTAATAGAATAAGCTAAATAGTACTATATCTACTATATCAATAGTAATAATAACTTCGCTATAGTATATAGGAAGCTTAAAACTTATTTCAAGATAGATACTAACTACTAGTAGTACTTTAGTGATTAAATAAGTACTATATTTATTAGCCTTCGAAACGATAAGGATAATATAAGTAAGAGCCCTTATAAAGTTTTCTAGTTAATACTTAATAAACTATAGTTTTACTAGTAAGTACTTAGCTCGAACTATACTAGGGATAAGATCTTGAGGATAACTATCTTTTACGCCTATAAAAGTATACCTAAGTTTAAGTATACCCTATATATACTAGTAGCGCTTTATAAGAAGCTATTCTAAGACCTCTACTTATTACTAGAGCTATTACTTAAGCAAGGGAATCAGGTAGGCTAGTTTATATAGAAGATAGACCCTAGAGAGATATACTACCTCGATCGATAATATAATAATAATTAGCGAAGACGAGGTAAGTTATAAGGTAGCTTCTAGGGTAGCTCTAAGGGTAGTTAGAGGGGTAGCTTCTATTAAGGCTAGTAAAGAAAAGATACCTAAAAGTAGGAAAGCAACTAATAAAGCAACGCCTAAAAGCACCTTAGGGATACTAATAATAAGTAGTAGCTATATAGAAAGAAGTATTTTATTTATAGGAAGGAAGAGTATTAGTTAATAAAGTACTTATAAGAGGAAAAGCAGAGATCCTAGAGGTAGTACTTAAAATAGTACTATACTAAAGATCATATAATAGAAGAGGAATTTATAGCTTTCCTAGCTGAATATAAAGGCTATAAGGTTACTAATAGCCTTAATAACCTTGATTACTTTATAATTGAAGACTAGGATAATAAGAGTAAGGCCTAAGGTAACTAATAAGTAGCTAGCTTTCTAATAGATATAGTATTTATATATACTATTATAGGTATCGATAAAGAGGAAATAAAAAGTAAGGAAATCAATATTCTAGTATTATAGTTTACTCTTTATAAGTAGTATTTACGATCGAAGTTCTAAGGTATTATTTCTAATATAAGTATAGTAGAATTCTCTACTACTAGCTATAATTAATACCTCGCCCTAAAGCATAAAGAGCTAGAGGTAAAGATAGATACTTCGTAAGCTAGCGAAGCTCTTATTAAGTTTAGTAAAAGTATATAATTATTATCGCTTAGTACTATTATAGTTAATTTACTTATTAGACTTATAACCTTCTATATTATAGATACTTTAACTCTTTTCCTATTATATATATAGGATATAGATAAACTAAGGGTCTTCTTTAGGAATACTATAGATAAGCTAGTAATAAGTAATTAAAGTAAAGAAGTAATAATTCTAGTAGTTTGAAAATAAAGTTATCTATAGTTCTTTCTAGTAAAGAAGGAAGTAGCTAGTATATTCTTTATAGAAAGGGAACTCTATCGTCTTTACTAGCGATTTAGGTACTCTTCTATAGATAGACTCTCTTAGCTATTGCAAAACGCTAGCTATAATAATAATCTTATAATACTTAAAGCTATTACAAAGTTTTACTACTACTATTAAATATATAGCTCTACTCCTTAATACCTTAAAGTCACTAATCTATCATAATAGATCAGTTACTTTTTCTATAGGGCTACTGATCTATCGTCCTAGAGGTATAATCTAGAACGATCTATTAGCTTTAGTATACGATCTATTAGGTAAGTAATCCGTTTAGTATAGATCTATTATAATAAGACTAGTCTGCTCTTCCCTATTAGCCTTAGCTTTATTATTCTAGATCGTAGTCTAGATTGATCTATTAGGTTAACTATAAGATCTATCAGGATAGTAATCTAGTCTACTACTATCCTTATTAGATCAATTAGACTAAGAGGGATAGTTATATATTTTCCTTACTATAGCGAATATAACCTATAGTCTAGACTTATATCCTAACCTACTTAGTCTAATTGATCTAAGAAGAATAGCTCAGTCTATAGTCGATAATACTTACGTTTCTATTATATCTTATTATTGAGATATATAGGTATATATCTTTATAGAATAGCGAAGCTATTTACCTATTCTCCTTATACCTTAAATAGAGTTTATCCTATTTAGTAGTAGATGCTTATCTACCTAGCCTACTATATTCAGATAGTCCCTTAGTTCCTTATATATAGCTACTATATAGTTAAGTCATTATACTAATATATATAATAGACCTACTATAGTATTATATACCTATTGCTTTATAGTTCCCCCCTCCTTATTTTATTTAATAGGCTATTAGCTACTGATCACTCAATACGAGCTATACTTACTAGGTTAATCTATATAGTTCTATAATAGCCTCCTTAATAGTATAAACTAATATAATACCTATCTACTTATTCTAGTAACTACTATTCGTACTACTTTGCGAGTTACTATTCTATTCAATTATTGAATCTACTATTTATATTCGTCTATAGTACTATCTAGTTATTATAGTTAATTATATAATAGGCTTATAAATAGTATTATCGATACTATTATCTAATTGCTTATTCGAGTAACTACTATTTATACTACTTTGCGAGTTACTATTCTATTCAATCATTGAATCTACTATTCTCATTCGTCTATAGTACTATATAGTCATTATAGTCAATTATATAATAGGCTTATAAATAGTATTATTAATACTAATATCTAATTGCCTATTCGAGTAACTACCTATTATAGCCCCTCCTATTTGCATTCTATTATAAGTTTCTATTCTATTGAATTACTCGATCACCTAATTATATATAACTATAGTTCTATCAAGTTATTATAGTTACTTATATAATAGCTTTATGAATAGTATAGTTTACTCAATAAGCAACTACTTATTTACTCGAGTCTTATATATTTCCTTACTTCTAAACTATATTTAAACCTTTCTCCCTCCCTCTCTAATTCTCAAACCTTCAACCTTATAACTATACTCGACTTCATCTACTCAACTACTAACTAGAGCTCTTTAATAAATATAAACCTTCATATAAATAAAAGTAATTATATCCTCTCGTTATAGTTCTAGCTAGGTACCTAAGTTCCTTAGTATATTACTATATTCGCTAGTAATCGCTACCTCTCTCTTTTATCACTAATACTTTATCCTCTAGCTAGTCTTCCTAAGGACTATCGCGATTATAACTCTATCTACTATACTTACTATACTAATAATAATAATAATAATAATAATAATAATAGTAGCTATTAGTATACTATACCTACTACTTCTTCCCCTACTACCTACTAGCCTACTAATACTAGTAATAAGGATAACGATAGTTTATTTACTACCTAATTATTATTTCTATATATTAACCCTTAAGTATAGATATTATCTTCCTAAGCTCTACTATCGCTTCCTACTATTACGCCCTTTATACCTTTAGCTCTTATACTTATCCCTATAATCTTACTAGTTATAGTCCCCCCCCTATCTTTAATAATACTTGCTGCCTTATATATACCTAAACTCTAGATATAGAGGAGGAGGAAGTAGATAAGAAGGAGGTAGAAAATATCTATAAGGCTATTACCTATAGTAAAGAGATATATATAGCCTAGCTTATCAGCTAGAAGCTAATCTAGGATCCTACCTAGTACTAGGCTTTCGAGGTTATTATTAAGGCCTTAGTTAAGAATATTATTAAGAAGGCAGAGGATAGAATTTAGATAGAATATATTCCTAGGTAGTTCTTACTATTATCGTCTATTGATAAAGATATTAGTCTTAGCTAACGTAAGAATAGGTAGTTTATCTTAGTATTAATCTAGTTATATATATATAAACTATCAGCTATTTCATAATATACTCTATTGATATAGTAATTATATTTATAAATCCTCTCTATATCTCTAATTTAATTACCTGAACTTACTTAGGGTTCTAATATAAACTATTTATATCGATTTTCTTCTAGCCCTATTAGTCTAATTGATATAATTCTATAGACTAATTAGACTAATAGGGCTAGAAATACCTATATAGGTACTAATTATATTATTTTGATAATTCTATCCTATTTATTTTACTATTTATCTATTTTAGCCTACTTAGTCTAATTAACCTAATTCTATAGCCTAATTAGACTAATAGGGCTAGAAATACCTATATATATACTAATTATATTATTTTGATAATTCTATCCTACTTATTCTATTATTTATCAATTTTAGCCTAAGTCTAACTAATATAATTCTATAGACTAATTAGACTAATCAAGCTAACTATACCTATTTATATATTAAGTATATTATTTTTATATTAGATTAATATAGTATTTCTATCCTCTTTATTATATTATTTGTCTATCCTAGCCTTCTTAGTCTAATTAACCTAATTCTATAGACTAATTAGACTAACTAAGCTAACTATACCTATTTATATATTACTTATATTATTTTATATTAGATTAATATAGTGTTTCTATCCTACTTATTATATTATTTATCTATCTTAGCCTTCTTAGTCTAATTGACTTAATTCTATAGACTAATTAGACTAACTAAGCTAACTATACCTATTTATATATTACTTATATTATTTTTATATTAAATTAATATAGTATTTCTATCCTACTTATTATATTATTTATCTATCCTAGCCTTCTTAGTCTAATTAACCTAATTCTATAGACTAATTAGACTAACTAGGCTAACTAGACTTATTTATATATTATTTATATCATTATTATATTATATTAATTTAGTATTTCTATCCTACTTGTTTTATTATTTATCTTTACTATTATTAGTCTAACTAAGCTATTTTTATAGAGTATTTAAGACTAATAAGATATACTTATTTCTATATTATTTATATTATTTCTAATATTTATAGTATTCCGTTTATCCTACCTATTATAAGATCTATAATACTATATAGCTAAACCTAGACCTTATATTTTATAGATATTATTTTATAGCTAGAATATTCCTAACTATATATTATATCTGAAGCTCTATTAATTTTCACTAATAAAACTTAAGATTATAGTCCTTAGAGTATTAATATTAGTCTATCTTAACCTTAAATCAACTACTTATTATATATCTATTTTATATCTATCCTTAAGTATAGGATTAAATTATACTATAATCTCCTATAAGGTAGTATATAATGAAGAACTAGTGCAAGCCCTCCTAGCTGCCTATTATCTTTCTATTCTCCTATAACTAGCTCCCTATAAGTTCTCTTAGCTTACCTACTAACTTATTATTCTAGTAGTATTCCCTCTTATATATCTAACTATACCTACTATTCATCTGCTCTATAGTAAGCTAGATATACTCACTATAGTAGATAAGTATATAGGCTATAATATTGCTATAGATATCCTATATCGAGTACTTCGCTATATCTAGTTTTATAAAGTAGTTCCCCTTTTCTATTTCCTCCTACTTAGGGTAGAAATATTATAGTAATAAGTACTAGCTATATATCTACTTTAATAGTACTACCCTAATATTCCTTAATCTAATCTCTATATTTAGCTTATCTTATATTTCTATAACCTCTTGACCCTTATAGATATAATACTCTAGCTTATATAATAACTTGCTTATATCTTCCTCTATCCTTATATAGTAGTCGATATAGATCTTATTATACCTACTATAGTTAGCCTTGAGTCTCTCCTACTACTCCTCAAATAATAATATATTATATTATATCTACTAGTTGTTTAGGCCTAGGTTCTTCATAGGCCTTAGCTTATACCTCTTCAGCTTACCTAGACTACTTATCAGCTTACTACCTCCTTAAATAGTAGGTATATTATATAGCTATCTGAAAGCTAGTATCTCTACTTCTATAGAGCGCCTACTACTTATTAGCTTACTCTAACCTCTAGTACCTAGTATAGTATTATACTACTAATGAATTAATAGTATATCTATCGATAGATAATAGCTACTACTAGTTAGTCTCCCTTAACTACTACTCCTAGATATAGTACTATACTACTACTAATATAGTATTTCTATCAATAGACGATAGCTACTACTAGTTAGTCCCCCCTAACTACTACTCTTAGATATAGTACTATACTATTACTAATATAATATCTCTATCGATAAATAATAGCTACTACTACTAGTTAGTATATACTAACCTCTGCCCCTAGATATAGTACTAAGTTACTCTCCTATACCTAGTAAGAAGGAGCTACTTAGTAGTATTAGTCTTAGTTCACTGAAACTATATAGCTTACTACTTATCGTATTAGGCCTATTTACTACTAGCCCTCTATCCTACCTCTTAAATACTACTAATATCTACTTTATATAGTAGTTATATTTATTATCCTTAGTCGAGTACTCCCTTTCCTCCCTATCTAGAAACTTAGAGACTATCTTCCTCCTATAGTCCTTATTAGTGAACCTCCTTATAAATATACTAAGGTTAGCGAGCTTAGTGAATAGTATAAGGGTAGCTATTCCCCTAGCCCTCCTAAACCCCTAGACGAGGTCTATTAAGGAGTAAGCGCCCTTAAATATTACTAGGCTAATATCAGCTATATCTAAGCTAGTAAATAGTACTAAAGTTATATAGATAAGCCTTCTTATCTCCTTCTATACCTCTAACTAGCTCCTTCTATTATATAAGCTACTATAGTACTAAAGGACCCCTAGCTTATTTATAAAGGTCTTATATTCGTCTTTCCTCTAGATAAATATTATAGCTTTATCCCTCTATCTTAGTTATATTAAATACTCCTATATAAAGGAGATAAACTAGCTATCCTCCTATAGCTCAATAAACGAGTATATATAGCCTAGTATATTACTCCTCTTATATATAACCTCGAAGTAGCTGATCTTTAGCTTCGCCTTGAATAATATCTCCTAGTAGCTTAGTAGTATTACTATTAGGTATAGCTACTAGACCCCCTTATACTATACTATTTGCCCCCCTACTAACTTATAAGCGACTTAGTAGTACTTACCCCCCTCGATAGTATTTATTACTTTATATACTTTATCAAGTATAATTATATCGAGCTTATACTCCTTAACCTAGTAGTTATATATCTAGCTAAAGTCCTATATATAGAATAACTCTAGTATAATAATAATAACCTTTACTCCCTCTAGCTTATCTACCTGCCTCTCTACTAGTAGCTACTATATATATATCTTAATAAATGCTTCTTCTAGCCTCTCTATTATATTATCTTATAGTATATATATTAGCTCTATAAGGATAAACTAGCCTTTATCGCTAATAAGCGCTAGGAGGATAAAGGATAATAACTTCTTAGACTCTATTAGTACTATATATATAAGGTCTTTATATACTCTATCTATAAGTATAGCTAATACTTCCTTCTAGTAGCTATAGAGCTCTATTTAGCCCTTTACTAGAAGGAGGGAAGTTAGCTACTCTAGCTTCTCTACTATTACTGATAGTAGCTCCTAGTAGCTCTTCTTCTACTACTCCTTGATAGACCCCTTTATATCCTCCCCCTTGAAGTTATACTTAGTCCCTCTTATACTAAAGTAGCTATTAAAGCTCTTAGATACCTATATAGCCCTATTAAATATTATACTCTAGTCTTACTCGATAATATAAAATATTTTACCTATATAGCTCGAGTACTTAGCCTACTAGTCTATTATCTCTATTACCTTAGAGTTATTATCTATATTCTACTTATCGCCTATAGCTAGGTTCTATATACTAATCCTAGTCCTAAGGCGCTTATAAGCTTAACTAATTAGTATATACTATAGGCTCTATATATTCACTAGCTTACTAAAGGTCCTCGTAGTAAGTAGCTTTAGCTACTCTATAATCTTAATCTATATATCTTACTTACCCCTTATAAGCTTATATGAGAGAAGGTAGCTATACTTATCCCTAGCCTTACCCTCTACCTCCCTCTCTATAAACTCTATAAAGAGTATAATAATCGCGATCTATACTACTATAGCCCTACTATACCTTAGGTTTAAGAGCTACTATACCTATAGGGTTACTACTAGCTCCTACTACCTAGTCTTATTATATATAATCTTAGTAGCTACTAAGCCCTTATATATAAAGATATTATATAGACCCCTACTAGTAGTATTCTTCTATTAGATTAATGCGAGCTCTAGCCTATATACTAGCTAGCTGCCCCCCTAGTATATAGCTATAGATAGCTTCTTTATTATAATCCTAACTTTAGCCTTATATTAGTCCTACTTAGCTTAGTCTAGTATAGAGCCCCTATTCTACTTATCCCTTAGGGTAGTATTACTATTGATTCGCTTAACTAATAGCTGCTTCCCCTACTTAAATAGAGCTATATTTCCCTTATACCTAAGGAAAGAGAAGCTAAAGGACTCATTAGACTTATCATTATATATATTATATAAGTCTATAGGGATAATAGCCTAGACCTCCTTTGATTCGATATTAAAGCCTAGTAGTTATACTATTATAGTACTCTCTAGTATAGAGTTACTAGCTTATATTATCTTACTAATTATCTCTAGTATAATATCTACCCTAGAGCTCTAGTAGATAAGCTTACCCCCTTAGACTAGCTACTTGATATTTAGTACTAGGCTCTTATATTAGTATATATATATAATATCCTTTTCTATATAGAAGAAGACTATTATAGGTAGGGTACTAGTAGAGCCCTCTACCCCTGAGTTATAGATATATTAGCCTATTAAGGCTTTAAGGTTCTCTATTACTAAGTATATAGCTATTAGCTATAATTACTAATGCCTCTAGCTATATAGGCCTAGCTAGCTTAACTAGACTAATTATACTAAGAAGGATAGGTTAGATATAGTATATACTACTTTTACTACCCCTAGTAGACTCTAGATATATTACTATACTATAGATTATAAATAGCTCGATCTTGATAACTACTGATATATAGTTTCTATATATTCTGACTAGCCTCTAGCTATATATCACTAGGTTGATCACTAGGGCTACTAGCGCTAATATAGTTATATTCTCAAAGCTACTCTCTTATATAACCTAGCTAAGGATTAACCTAAAGAGCCTATATATAATAAGCCTCTCGTCTAGCGCTTTATCCTCCTAATTATAGTCGAAGGTATATATAAGTACTATAGCCTACTCCTTAATAATCTCGTATAGCTTCTTCCTTAGTATATCCTACTTATATATACTCTATATATAGCTGATAACCTTATTTATTATATTGATATACTTGCTTAGGGTCTTAGCTATAATCTTATATCTAAACTCCTTACTAAGCTATATATCCTCGCTATACTACCTAAGGACCCTTAGGAGTAGGTCTATATTACTCTCCTTTATCTCCTACTAAATACTATATATTACCTAGTATATTACCTTATATAGCCTACTAATCTTAGTCCTAACTAGTTCCTAGTACTAGAGGTAGCCTATGATATCCTTAGTAATATAGCCCCTAAGGTATCTTAAGAACCTTAGTTTCTTAACGAATATATTAGTATCTAGCTGCTTTAGCTCTATAATACCTACCCTATTATCGACTTACTTATCGTCTATATCAAATATAGCTTCTATTATTATCCTTATTACTAAGCCCCTAGTAGCTGCCTACCTAGTAATAGTGAAGTACCTCTAGTTATTAGAGATTATAATAGCTTAGCTATCGACCTCTATCGTTGATATCTTAGTCTACCTATCGAGTAAGTACTTCTCAGTAAAGTACTTCTTCGCCTACTTCTTATCCTAGAGGTATATCTTATATACTATATACTAGACTACCTTTATATATAGTATGCCTACTATTAGCTCTATAGGTACCCTCAGGAGTATATCTTATATTCTATTCAGCTATATTATAAGGGGGTTATTAGCTAAGCTAGGCCTCTCATCTATTAGCTATATAATATCTGCCTTGATATCCTCCCCTACTATATTATAGCTACTAAAGTAGTTCTTAATAGTCGACTTAGTATAGAATATCCCCTTCTTATATATATAGTAGAGTATAAAGGTATCTAGCCCTAGGTAGACCCTTAGGTACTATAGCTCTCCTACTATAGTCGAGCTATAAGCTAACTTACTACTTACTTACTATCCCTATTAGTATAATTAGCCTAAGATTTAAGCTATTTTTACTATTATTAGTCTTATATAAATCCTACCCTTCGATAACTATATAGGTTAGGTTCGAGGTTATTATTATTTCTAGAAGATTGAAAAAAAGGAAAGAACTAGTAGTTTTATATCTCTCCTATATAGTAGCTTAGCTTTATAGATCAGGTATCTAGTTCTAGAAACTTATAGCCTATACTTCGCCCCTAATATCTAGATCAGTAGTTATATATTATCTAATATCTTATCTACTACCTAGCTAAAAAGATATCTACCTACTTAGCTATTTAGAGCCTATTTATATAGTATTTATATAGCTCCCTAAGGTAGCTAGCTAATGAGAGTAGCTCCTCTACTAGAAGAGGCCTAGCCCCTACGAGTACTTAGGTACTACTAGTATAATCTCTTAATTACTACTCGAAACTATATATCTAATATTAGTATATTTCCTGATTAGGTATACTTCCCTCTACTATACTACTAGAGATTAGACTTCCTATAACTCTACTACCTAATTAGTAGGGCGACCTATAGCTTAATACTAGAACTAGCCTACTCTTGCGAAACTACCTAGCTGATCTATAGGATCGCTCTCTAAACTCTACTATAGCTACCTAGATATAGCTTAAACGAGTAACTAGACCTTCGACCTAAACTTATACTAGTAGTAAAAATTCATCTAATATCTACCCCTATAACCCTAGCTAGGCAAATAGCCTAAGCTCCTACCTACTAGGTACTTAGTACTATAGAGGGTAGTTATATGATTTACTGATCTTAGGCTTACTTCTAAATATATAAACCCCCTTTCCCTCCCCCCTTGAACTCTTTCTTTCTCTCTTCCTTTTTTACTTCCTCCCTTAGACTATACCTACTCTTATACTTAGGCCTTAAAGTAATTGATCTAAGGAAGCTAGCTAGTAATATAGCTTAATAGGGTATTATAAGAGCTTATAGTTATCTCTACTACTACTAACTACTTTAGAAGCCCTTAGCTATAGAAGACTTACCCTCTAAAGCGAGGTCTACTTATAGGTAAGTATAAGCAAAGGACTATTAAGCTAGCTCTACTAAATAAGTATATAAGAAGCCTAAGAATACTAAGAAGGTAATAGCTAAAGATAATTCTAATATCTAGGAAATCTCTAAAGAGGAAAACCCTAGCCCCTCTAAGGCGAAGAAGTCTAAGCTAGATAAGGCTAGTAATAAAATACTATCTACCTAGAACTATAGCTATAAGTTTATAGCTACCTACCTTAGTATATTAGACTAGGAGATTACTAAGAAGTTCGCTCCCTCCTATCTAATATAATAGAATAGAGAAGCAGAGATCCTTCGCCTAAGCTAGATAAACTACTAGTATAGCCCTCTACCTATAGATAATAAGAATAAGATCGAGAAGCCTACTAGCTAGAAAAAGAACTAAGATAAAGATAAGATCAAGTCCTAGATATCTAAGGAGTAGAAGTCCTTAGACGTCTATATTACTAGTACCTAGAATATATATATATAGAACCTCAGGAATATATCTACTATATATATTATTCTATACCTTAGATTCCCTAATACTATAAGCTTTACTTCGTTTATCCTTACTGAAGGTAAGTAGTATTCTTAACCCTAATATCCTACTTATACCTTTACTATATCTCCTATAGTAGTTAGCCTAGCTAGTCTAATTAGTCTTAACTACTTAGCCTAGCTCTCTTAGCCTAATTAGCCTAAGTCTATAGGACTTAGGCTTTTTTCGATTTCGCCTGAGTAAGCTAGCTATATCTTAGTCTAATTAGCTTAAGTAGGCTAGCTATACTTCTTAGTTTAATTAGCCTAAGTAAGCTAGCTATACCTCTTAGTTCAATTAGCCTAAATATACTATTATACTTATTTACTAAACTTGCCTTAGCTACTTAGCTTAGCCCTCTTAGTCTAATTAGCTTAAACTAGCTAGCTATATCTATTTAGTCTAATTAGCCTAAGTAGGCTAGCTATATCTATTTAGTCTAATTAGTCTAAGTAGGCTCAGCTAAGTAGAAATATATTATTATATAGTACTTACTATATTGAATATATTAGCCTTCCTTATAATAGACTAGTTAAGGATATCGATACTTATTGCTATAGGCTAGACCCTAGTAACCCTAAGCCTAATACTAGGATTTAGTCTAATTAGTCTAGTAGGGCTAGTTCTATAGATATCTATATCTAACTAATATATCTTACTTAGGCTTTAACCTCTATAATCCCTTTTTTAATGCTACTACTAAGTACTTAAAGCTTAATATAAAGTTTATACTTAGTACTATTATTATAGTTATCAATAACTACCCTAATAACCCTTAGATTACCTACTTCTTTAGCTTTATCTAGGAGGACCCTAGAATATACCCCTTTATCTAAGTATAAGTACTAAGGATAATAGTCCTAAACGATAGTAGTACTAGAGGTATAAGTATCTCCCTTACTAGTATAGCTTATATCTACTATATATTATATTATATAACTAAGGGGTCTAAGTAGAACCTACTTAGTACTAAGGAGAAGTAAGCTACCTTAGAGTAAGCTAACTAGACCCTACTTAATATCTTCGAAGCTAACCTAGATACCCTATAGTAATTTAAGCCTAAGCTAGATAAGTATAGTAACCCTTCGTCTAACGATAGCTTCTAAATAAGCTACTCTATTAAGGACTAGAACTATATATTCGTACTCCTTATCTATATTAAGATCTAAAGGGATAAAGCTACCTAGATACTTAAGGCAAAGTATACTTCTATCATCTATACCTAATACTATACTACTAACTCTAACTATAACTATAAGGTAAAGTATAATAAGTAGAAGTATAAGGAAAAGCAGAAGAAGTAGGCGAGCTACTATAAGCTATTTAGTAAGCTATCTACTACTATATAAGCCTCCTCTACTAATAGTAAGGCCTTAGTCCTAGTATAGCTTATCTAGTCTAAAGGTATTAATAATAATATCAAGGAGTATAGTATAGTAAGAGATAAAGTACTAAGGGATATCACCTATATAAGCTTATATATTACTAATATATAAGCTATAAACTCTACTATAAGTAGTAAGCTAGTAGATATAGAGGAGCTTACCTTAATATAAGCTACTATCTCCTACTTAGTTAAGCCCCTATATAGGATAATATATAATAAGGAGACTAGCGAGTTCGCTTCTAACCCTTATATTAGAGAGTTTATATCAGAGTTATTAGTAGAGTTTATCGCTAAGAGTAAGGTAGTATACTAGTATATATTCGAGGTAGTCAAAGACAACGATAAGGAGCTAGACGATAGTAGGGCCTATAAGATTATAATCTAGAAGATAAATATATCTTTTAACCTATCTACTATTATATCTAGAAAGCCTCCTCTATAGGTTAACTATAATAATACCCTTGATACTATATACTTCGATGAGTATAATAGTAATAAGGCGACCCTCTAGTTCAATAGAAAGTATATATCCTTAACCTCTAAAGTATCTAAGAAGATATCTAATATCTATACCTTCAGCTAAGAGTCTATAGAAGATAATAGTAATATAAATAATAAGACTATTATCTAGGAGGCCTTTACTTTTCTCCTCTACTAGCTTATTAATACCTATATTATAAACTACTACTTAAATAGCCCCTTTAAGTCCTATATCCTAAGGAATAATATAGGTATTAGTAAGACTATTACTATAGAGCTTGCATTCTATATATATACTGCCTACTACTAGAACGAGAAGTACGATAGTACTACTAATCTAGAGAAGATATATAGCTCTTACCTTATTATTACCCTCTCAATCCTTATCGAGTAGATATATAAAGGCCTAGAAAAAACATTTAAAAGTATATACTAGTACTATATTATTAACTTTACTAGATATATCAATATCCTAAATACTAAGGTCCTTATCACCTATAGCAACTAAAAGGCCCTTATAACCTATATCTATAATAGATGTTATAACCTAGATATAAGTTTCCCCCCTACTAGCCCTATTATACTAATTAGCCTAAGCCTTACTTCTAGCCTTATTATACTAATTAGCCTAAGCCTTATACTAGCTCTATTAGACTAATTAGCTTAAGCTGCTTAGCTAGCTGCTTTAGTCTAATTGCTCTAACTAGGCTAGTATTGCTTATTCTTAGATTTTCTACTAAACTTAGTCTAATTAGTATAATAGAGCTAAGCTGCCTACTTAGTCTAATTAGTCTAATAGGGCTAAGCTATATATTTAGTCTAATTAGTCTAATAGGGCTAAGCTATATACTTAGTCCTATTAGTCTAATAGGGCTAGGTTTATATCTAGTATATTTACTAATATCTACCCTTATAGTAGGTAATAAGTATAACTATAATAATCTCCTATAGTATTATATCCTAGTACTTTATCGACTATACTACTACCTTTAAGCGCTATAATAGTAAGAAGGCTAAAGATAAGAAGCTCTTATACTGTTTTAAGAGTACCCCCTCTAAGTAGAAGTAGATATCTATATTAGAGAGCTAAGTATAATATATTAGGGCCCTCTTCTAGTAGTCTAGATATATCCCTACTATCTATAGTAATACCTAGGGTATTAGCTCCCTTAGCTAGTTACTAGATATCAATATAGAAGATACCCTACTATCTAGCTCGTCGCTGATAGGTATACTACCTAATGCTAAGGAGTCTAATATACTTAGCCCTACCTCCCTAGATAGCTATATTATAGTCAATATAGCTATTAGGAGGATTATATATATAATAAAGGATATCTAGGTACCTAGCTCTAGCCTACTAGACCTCAAGGATAATAATAGTAATAATAGCTAGGGTATAGACGACTACTATAGGTCCTTTATAGAAAATATCTATAGGCTAAAGATACTAAAGCTATTCTTCATATATAACGACCTTATTACTAAGCCTAAGAAGATACTTAGGTTCACTTATAATACCCTCGAGGAGCTCTCTTATATAGGGTAGGTTACCTAATGCCTTATAGATAACTTTTTCCCTATCGACTACCTTAAAGCTAGTAAGTTACTTACCTTCTTTTAGGTTATATTCGATAAGGGGTACTAGGTCTATAATAATAACTCTACCTTCTACTATACTATAATCCTACTACTGAAGGAGTACTTACTTATCTCTACTAGTACTCTACTATATAATAATATTAGCGATATAAGGGGGTACTCGAAGCTATTCTTAGAGTACTCGAAGATCAACGACTATATTATATTCAGGCTATATATACTAGATATTATAGATAAGATTACCTAGTTAGAGGACTTAGTCGAGCTAGAGCTACTATAAGAGAGGGAAGAATATAATAAAGTACTCCTCTAGTTAGTATACAAGTAAGTAGACTAAGATCTAGACTATAGGCAGTAGTAGTACCTACTAGAGAACTACTAGAATATCTATACTAGCTTAGATAATATTATAGCTATAAAGGCCTCTAATATATTTATCGAGTCGTTCATTATTACCTATAAGATAAATATATGCTTATACCTCCCTAATAGTACTACCTAGTTTACCTCTAAGTTCCTCTTACCCTACTTTATCTATACTATCGAGGTTACCTATACCCTAGATATAGCCTAGAAGCTATTGCTTACTATAGATATCCTTACTAAAAACCTATATAAGAAGTTAGTATTCAGTAGAGGCCCTAAAAAGAGTAAGTAGGTAGAAGTAATCTAGATAAGGGTCGAGTAGATCCTTAATATTATACCTAATAATAAGGCGTCCTAGATAGCTATAGTATACTACTATATTATATCACTTATTAGCTTTAACCTATATAACTATAAGCTCTTCTTTAATACTAATATCTATAGGTATAACTCTCTCGCTAAGCTCTTAGATAAGGAGGTCGAGCTCCTTAAGAAGCTCTCCTAGGACTCTATAAACGATGATATTATCCCTAAGGCTAGTATAGAGGCTAAGGCTAGGTTTAAGAGCTACGATATCTATAAGCTCGCGAGCCTCGATATATATAGTAGCCTCTTCTAGTAGTACTCCCTCCTTATACTCTAGGGCTTTATCCCTATTAATGATATTATATATATACTTATATAGGCCCTCAGCGAGTCGCCTATCCTCTTCGAGATTATCGACTAGGTTATTGATATTATTAGTAATAAGAAGAAGTTTAGTAGTAGGTTGCTTATCCTTATCGATAGCCCCTTTATATAGCTATAAGTCCTCCCCTACTCTATTCCCTTTAGCCTAATTAGCTTATAGCTATAGCTATCCTTCTTAGTCTAATTAGCTTAAGCAAGATAACTATATTACTAGTCTAATTAGTCTATAGCTATAACTATCTCTCTTAGTCTAATTAGCTTAAGTAGGATAGCTATATTACTAGACTAATTAGCTTAAGTAGGCTAGCTATATTACTAGGCTAATTAGCTTAATATAGATATCCCTTACTAATATCTATATAGCTTACTTATTAGTATTCTCTAGTTCCTTAAGCTATCTATACTATCTTATATATCTAACCTTAAGGATAAAGACTATACTTATATGATTTCGAGCTTTAATAACCCTAAGTCTAATATCAATATTATAATCCTTTCCCTCTTATTTAATATTATAGGTATAAACCTCTAGTATACCTACTACTATAGTATCTATATGATATACTACTTCAACCTATTATAGATAAAACAAGTATTTATATACTTATACTATATTAGCTAGAAGGACTTTATCTACTAATTCATTATTAAGTAGGTAAGATCCTATATAGAGATATAAGAGCTTATAGTCTAGTATAAAGAGGTAAGCTTCTATACTATATAGTCCCTTATCCCCTAGTAGCTAGGTAATAACCTATAGGAGATACTATACTATAAGCTTATATAGAAGGTATAGAGTATAATAGAGTCTAAGTATACTACTAAGCTAATCTTAGACTCGCTTAAGTCTATTACTAACTATTCTACTACTTAGCTATACTAGTATATTAAGTACTATTTGATAGTTACTTCCTTTATCCTATAATAGATCTATACTAATATAGATAAGGAGGATATAAATAACCTGATCGATAACTTTATCAAGCTCTTATATAATATATATACCTTTATATTATTCTAGGAGATAACTAAGCCTAAGTATATAGATATTAATAAGGAGTATAACCTTAAGACTATTACCTAAGCTATAGTCTATAACGCCTATAATAGATATATAAAGCTAATAGAAGACTTAGACCTTACTAACTATAGTAAGCTCTAAGATAAGCTATCTAATAGGCTCTAGGAGTACTACCTATATAAGAGCCCTAAGGCATAAGCTCTATATATCTAATTTAACCCTTTTTACCCTAGGAGGTAGATACTCAAGTTACTACCCCCTACTATAGAGACTATATATAAGGATAATAACGAGGATAAGCCTATAGTAGATGATAATAGCTAGCTATTCCCTATAGATGATAGGAAGAGCTTCTACTAGGTCCTTAGTATCTCGCTTACTACTAACTTATATACTATTAAGTCTACCTTTAGAAAGCTATCGCTCTTATACTACCTTGATAAGAACCCTAATAGGTAGGATAAAGCTAAGGCTATATTTATCAAGGTTAAGGATACCTATAATATTCTAAAGTATAAAGAGTAAGCTTATAACCCCTTACCCCCTACTAATATTATACTAATTACCCTTATACTATAGTATCTATCTCCTCTATAATAATAAGGGCAACTATATAGTAGCCCTAAAGTACTATAAGGTAGCTTACTAGCTATCGACCTAGGATACTCTACCCTTAGTATAGCTACTCGCCCCTAAGTATATAGATAAAGACTCCTCTAACTCCTCTAGTAAGTAGGAGGATAGCTCTACTATACTCCCCTATATATTTACCCTATCGATTAAGGATATAGAATAAGAGCTAGCTATAAGCCTCAAGGACTATATAGTATAGCCCCCTACTGAGCTAACCTAGTACTCTATCCTAGATTCTAATACCTCTCTACTCTCTTCTATACCTAGTAATAAGTCGATAGTTATCTACTTATCGTTTATTAACCCCTACCTTTAGGAGGTAGCCTACTAGGGCGACTAGTCCTCTAGCTCGCTATTAGACTTACCTACTATACTAGATGATAATAACGAGCTAATACCTAATACTCCCTTACTTAGCTTATCTTACTCTCCCTATACTACTAAGCGTAAGAGGCCCTAGGGTATAGACGACGACTATAGTAGCCTTATAAAAGTATAGAAGACGAGTAAGGAAGAGAAGTAGTAGTAGATCCTAGATAAGTATAATACTAAGATTACTTAGATCGAGGGTACTAAAGTCGCTAAGCTTAGGGCTATAATTAGTAAAGTATACTTTAAGACTAAGGCTAAGATAAGGCAGGGTATAGTTAGGATCCTAAAGAACTACTACTACTTCTACCTAGGTATTACTAGCCCCTTAGTAATATAGAACGATAGGTAGTATAAGTCTAATGATAATGAGGATAAGGATAAGGATAAGGATAAAGATAATAGCAATAATAACTACTACTCGATAGATAAGGGTTATACCTCTTAAAGGCTTATCATTGATTTTTTTTTAGTTACCTAGCTATATTAGCCTCCTTAGTCTAATTAGACTAACTTCTTATATTTATTTATACTAGAAATCCTACTATTAGCTTTCTTAGCTTAATTAGCTTAATAAGGATAGCCTATATATATAGTCGATGAATTCTACTACCCTCCTTATCTTTGTTTATTCCTACTATATAATAACTATCCTATACCTACTATACTCCTACTACCCTTCTTAGACTAATTAATATAACTATACTAGAATATATACTTATCCCCCCTACCTCGATATATAGCTACCTTAGTATAGCACCTAGTAAGCTAACCCTATACTATACCTATATATATATACTAACTGCTATAAGGAGCTTATCCCTAGGCAGCTGCCCCCCTACCTCGAGAATACTAGTAGGCTTATATACCTATTATGATTATCTCCTTAGCTATCTTAAAGTAGGAAAGAGGGGCTATAGTTACTAGTTATATTGATAGAGATATTCTTAGGGTTTACTTAGGGTTTAGGGTTTAGGGTTTAGGGTTTAGGGTTTAGGGTTTAGGGTTTAGGGTTTAGGTTTAGGGTTAGGGTTTAGGGTTTAGGGTTTAGGGTTTAGGGTTTAGGGTTAGGGTTTAGGGTTTAGGTTAGGGTTTAGGGTTAGGGTTTAGGTTAGGGTTTAGGGTTTTAGGGTTTAGGGTTTAGGTTAGGGTTTAGGGTTAGGGTTTAGGGTTTAGGGTTTAGGTTAGGGTTTAGGGTTTAGGG